>JBBBDQ010000964.1:1665000-1863482 GCA_037127315.1 Ascarosepion bandense
TAACTTTCTTATGAGTGTATCGAAGACAAAAAAATTGACTTTTTCCCCCTTTTTTCTTAATACATATTTAGCATTTATATTTTTGTTTGATTTTTTATTTTATTTTTTATTTCAAACATACGTCCATCTTTAAGTGTTCATAAGAGGTCGCATACAAAAAGCGTGGAGAATTTGGACATTATCAATCTGTTTAAATTCCTTATATAGATATCACTAGACATCATATAAACTGAAATCCCATCATTACAAAATCAGGAATTAAATATATTCATTTGTGCCACAAATTTTGCGTTATACATTTTGTATTATCATATATGGACTTGCACATGTTAATAGATATTTTAAGGGTACTCTGAATAGTTCTATGAATGTGTAATGAATGTATAGAAATGTGCGTAAATATGTATGTAGGTAAATATGTATGCATGTAAAATATCAGCCAGTTAAGTGCCGTACGTGATGCAAGCTTCGGCGATCATGTCTCGAAAGACTAAGCAGAAGACTTTCCCGCGGAAGATTACCATTACTTTCTGCGGTAGACTGGTTGCTAGCCAAGGCTATAGAATCCAATCTGATCTCCTATTTAACCCATAACTAGATGGAGAAGAGACGGACTAATACCTTTCCTAAGGTAAGTGAATGGGCGTAAGTGAATGCAAGGAATTCAACTGGAATTCGAACTTGGTTCTGCCATTTCTCGTTCAGAGCCGATACCCACTGCACCACAACGCACATTCATGTAAATATATGTTTCCATTTTTTCCTTACCTTGTCATATACAAATTTCTATATAAATTTATATATATAAATATATAAACAAATGTATATTTATAGATTAATACTAGATATTGAGCTTATTCTAAACATACACACACATACTATAAAGTGTGTGTGTGTGTGTGTGTGTGTGTGTGTGTGTGTGTGTGTGTGTGTGTGTGCTAATCATGATTAATAGTTTCCAGGTCACTTTTTTAAACTATAGTCTCACTGCAAGAAGAAGTTTCAAATAATTTTAAGTTTCAAATAATTTTAAGCACAAGCAACCCCTTCAGGTTGGACCTCTCCTTCGCGAAGGGTCTGGATTTATTGCCCTGTACAAAACTGAATGCATGATTCAACATATTCATATTCATTCTGAGCAGCATTGTTGAATTATTTGGTTATTTGTCGATTGCTGTCGAGCCCTTAGCTGTCAGTGAAATTGTGAACGAATTTCCGGCGCTCTACGCCCTCGTCAGGTTGATGACGAGAGCGTAGAGCACCGAAAATTCGTTCACAACTTCACTGACAGCTAAAGGCTCGACAACAATCGACAAATAACTGAATGCATGGTAATCAGTCGAAGGAGGAGCCCAAAATGTAAACTACAGCCCGGGGATACTAAAATCAAACAGGTGCAGAAATTTAAATACCTGGGAAGCGTTCTAACGGAGGACAGAAAATGCGACACTGAGATCCGAAGGCGTATTCGTGTGGCCAAGGATGCATTCTAAATGCTGAGTAGAGTATTAAGAGACAGGAAAATTTCGCTGGAAACAAAGAAGAGAGTACTGGATTATTGTGTCACGTTTGTCTTCCAATATGGCAGCAAATGCTGGATAATCTAATCAAAGATGAAGGAAATACTTGAAGCAACCGAAATGTGGTTCTACAGAAGGATACTGAGGTTACCAAGAACGGAACACGCGTGCAACGACCAAGTTTTGGAGAGGATAGACACCAAAAGGATAATTATACTTAACATCAGCAAAAGACAGCTGAAGTTTTTGGAACATGTAATGAGGAAAGAGGGTTTGAAGAACTTGATTCTCACGGAACGGATAGAGAGAAAGCGGGACAAGGGAAAACAGCGCATGACATTCCTGATGGACTTGAGCAAATGGATGATGAAGCGGGGATTGATTGGAATAAGAAGAGAAGGGGTATTAAGAGCGACAAGGGATAGGGAGATGTGGAGGGCTATGATCGCTTATGTTCTGAAGGAACATGGCACGTAGAAGAAGAAGACCTGAAGCATCGCCAAAAAAGGAAATGTCGAGGAGGCGTGCAGTTTCCCCACGGTATTGCTGTTAAAACCACTTTTTAAACTAACCTTGTGTCACATTCGGTAGCGACATGGGCGCACTGAAAAATACCCACAATATGTGGACTCTTTTGTTGTTGTTCTTTTTGGGTTTTTTTGTTTTTTTTGCTGGACATTTTCTTACACTTTATTCAAATCTGAAGCAATAGTGATTAAAAATATGGTATTTAATATCTGAACCTCCTTATGCACATGAACGGATAAATGTCAATATACAGGTCACCAGAATGAACTAACCAATAAGCTTAACGGACATTCATCGTCAGATCTATTTTATAGAACACCATTTTTACTAATAGTTCACCCAATTGGCACTCAAGGTAGAGGGTTACTGAGTGAGGAGAGTAAAAAAGAGAGCATTTTAGAATGAGTCACAAGAAAACTGTATTCATGGTCATCAGTAAAAACAGAAGCCCAAAATATCAACTACAGGTCGGGAATACTAAAATCAAGTAGGCACAGAAGTTTAAAGACCTGGGAAGTGTTCTAACAGAGACCAGAAAGTGTGTCACTGAGATCCAAAGGCGCATTGGCATGTCCAACGAGGCATTCCAAAAGTTAAGCAGAGTATTAAGAGACAGGAAAATTTCTTTGGAAACAAACAAAAGAGTATTGGATTGTTATGTGATGTCTGTTCTCCAATATGGCAGTGGATACTGGACAATCTCATCAATAATGAAAGGAAGACTTGAAGAAACCGAAATGTAATTCTACAGAAGGATGCTGAGGATACCATGGACCGAACATATGAGCAACGACAAGGTTTTGGAGAGGATGGAAACAAAAAGGAAATTTATACTTAACATCAGGAAAAGACAGCTTAAGTTTTTGGAACACGATGAGGGAGGAGGGCTTGGAGAATCTAATACTCAGAAGACTGATAGAGGGAAAGGGAGACAAGGGAAAGAAACACGAGACATACTTGTTGACAGAGTAGGGTTTAGGAGGGATAACAAGGAAAAGGGTGTTAAAAGATACAAGGGATAGGAAGGTGTAGGAGGCTATGATTATCTACCTCCTGAAGGGACTCGACACTTAGAAGAAGATAGATAGATAGATAGATAGATAGATAGATAGATAGATAGATAGATAGATAGATACGATGGAGCTAATAGATAGATAGATAGATAGATAGATAGATAGATAGATAGATAGATAGATAGATAGATAGATATCGGTTGACACTGGACTTAAAGAGACCAAGATTATAATGCTCACTAGAGTTTATTTCCCAAAGTAACAGTTCTGGGGAATAAGCTGCCTGACTAGAAATTACTTTTTAGCGAAGGAACCCAGAAGATGTCGTTTCTACTAAAATATCCAATAAAATATACAACGTATTTCTCAATAAAACTAATTATTTATTCATGAACTTTATTATAAACTTATTATTTAGAAACATAAGAAGCAATTTCAGCCAACACTAGCAACATAATCATTAAAACATGCTTACAAAATATTTATAAACCAATAACACGCAATAAAGTGTTTACATCTTAAAACACACCAATTAAACAATATAATACAAAACCATAGAATACAGATCAGATAGGTTGTTTTATTAGTCATCATAATTTAGGTAGATACCGCCAAAATATTGCGCGGACATAGTAATAGACATACCATGTGACTTTTTAGGGCCAATTAGGAATAAACAATATAATATAATTCTGGAGTTGACTTCTTATGAAAAAGGTATAAAAATCACAAAATCCGACTCTCCAAAAAATAACGCACAAATGCCACCAAGGTCTACGTCACACTAGCTGCTGATATTCAAGACCTTACTCACGTCTACACACAAAAGCAACGCTCGACCCAGCAGCACTGACTAAACTACAAAGAGACCGCCACCATCTACAGATAAAATCTAAATTCTAACTCTTTTATCCACGTTACTACCACGCACGCATACACATACTGTTTTTCATGCAAACACACATGTAACAACACATTTCACTGTTCTCACGGACGTACGCACGCAGTGCAGTTTGTATACTATACAAGAACTTTACTAACAATAAAAAAAGGACATTACTCATTCTTTACATTTCAACCAACTTATTGTATTCTTGTTGATTTATAAAATTAATTCTACTTGTTAATACTATGTTGTCTTTTCTTCAGTCAATCAGTTAAGGACTATACACGATGCAAGCTTGGGCGATCATGTCTCGAAAGAGACATGACTGACTGGGCAGCAGATTGTCTCACAGTAGGTTGCCATTACTTTCTGTGGTAGACTGGTTGTCAGCCAAGGCTATAGAACTTAATCTGTCCTGTTATTTAACCCATAACTGGAGTGAAGAGATAGATTAATACCTTTCACAAGGGTATTTGCGCATAAGTGAATGCCATAAATTCAACTGGAATTCGAACTCGGTTCCCCAATTTCTCATTCTGAGTCGATATCCACTGCACCACAAGCACATCCATATCTTTTCTTACTGGATTTTATTCTTTCAATGTCAGTGTCGTGGGATTGATCTAAATGACCGAATTACAAGCAGTCCTACAACAATACTTTATGCTATTGCACCAAATCCTGTCACTCTGAATTTTGACATCTAACAAAAACATGGGTAGATATATAGCTACAAGGGAATGTGGACGATTTGCCACTGTGAACATGGCATAGTGGGTCCTGGCAGTGAAGGTTCGAGCTGGTGGTACAAAGAAATGTAACTCGTCTGAGCATCTGCCATAGTAGCAAAACGCTGGCACCATTTCATCTGTGGGATAAAGGTTGCCGAGTGGAGAATAAATAATCACCCACAAGGCTTCGTAAAAGCTTTCGAACACTGTTGAGGCTGAACTGTGACAATTAATCAGCACCATTCTAGATATGTCATCAATACTCCATTCTTGCTCTGATCAGACTTTATATAGTTCTTGTATTTAATAAATCAATCCACCCCATATCACACCCATACAGAATAAAAAGAAAAAAAAAACAAATATAACTATTTTATTTAATATAAGAAAAAAGAAAATTTTATCCCTCTCTATAAGCAAATAGACAAAAAATATTTTGTTAAAATTATTTCAAAGGATTGTTGCCTAAAAAATAACTATACTATATGTGTGTGTGCATGTGTTTGTAGGATGTATAATAGTATCCAAAAGAGAAGTGAAGATGAAAGAACAAAGTGGGAAATATGTACAGAGTGTACTGTGCATTGTTTTGTTCATATGGATCATTTTGTGGTGGCTTTGTGAACTAGTAATTACCAGAACTTAATCATATCCCATTCTTCATATCATTTTAGTGGAAAAACAGAATTTACTTGGACAATAGCTATCTTCTTTCAATTAAACAGCAAATAGAACTAAGTTACATGATAGCTTTAAAATCTGTGAATTTAAGAAAATATATTAAAAATATTAACTTGAGCCATCAATCAAAGAAGGATGGTACAGAATAATTAGCATTTAATAGTTATCTCCCTTGAAAAATCATTTTTTTGTTTTCGTTTTTACATTTTTTTACTTGAGTTCAGATATATAGCCAACAACGTTATCTATCATTCAATTGTAAATCAATAAGTTCCTTTGTTTTCTAATTTCATCTCTTTTTTTATATTTTACTTAATCCATTATATCAGAAAGACATTCAAAATCAGACAATTACTATTTTATAACTACTTACAATGATACAATGGATATTGATTCACAATGAGAAATCAAAGAGCTGAGTTCAAAATCAGGTTAAATTTGTTGCATTCACTTATGCGCAAATAATCTTGGGAAATGTATTAATCCATCTCTTCTTCCTCCAGCTATGTGTTGAATAGTAGGACAGATTGGTATCTATAACCTTGGTTGGCAAAATCTTCTGCCTAGTCAGTCATGGATCAAAAGAGACATGATCGCCCATGCATCACATATGGCACTTTACTAACACACACACACACACACACACACATATGGGTCATTCCATATCAACTCAACCAAAAGATATAAACATATAAATATAACCTAGCCAGAAGATTCCTATCAAGAAGGGTGAAAATTAAGTTGCTAAGTTATTTATATTGGATAATTTTTAAGCTTCTGTTTTATATATATATATATATATATATATATATATATATATATATGAGTACAAAGAGTTTGTGACTTTGACTAAGAAGATTCATGCCGACTTTAAAGTTTCGTGAGAACACCATTATGATCTCACTCATCAGGGCCATTTGCCATTATGGCCCAGTTTTTCCTTATTTATATGAACACGGTTCGAATTTTGTGCTTGGCTGATTTTTTATTTTTATTTTTGTTCATGATTGGTTGAGTTTTTTTTTTGTTTATTTTTCTTTTATTTAGTTTATTTTTATTGCTTGCTTTTTATTTTAATTTTTTGTATTTTTTAGTGTATGCGTTAATGAGTGTTTGTTTAATTGAGTTGGGCTCTTTTGGCTCTTCTTATTGGATTAACCCTTTTTTTTAATGTGTTGCTATGTTTTGCAACATGACGGTTTATTTTTTCTGGGTCAGAAAAAATAAATCATCACACAGCAAATCATACCAACACATTAAGAAATTCAAACCAATAAATAGAGGTCAATACAACAAAAGAGCCCAACCCAATTAAACAAAAAAAACAAAGCAATAAAAATAAAAATAAACCAAATAACTGCACAATGAAAATAAAAATAAAGTATAATCAACAAGACCACTTCCACAAAATTCATACTATGTTCTATATAAACAAGGAAATCCAGGACCTAACAGTAAATAGCCCTAATGAGTGAGAACATCATAACGAGGTCTTCACAAAACCTCAAACTTGGAATGAATCTGGTCAGTTAAAGAGACAAACACTTTGTACTTATCAATGCTATATCTCCACCCTTATATCAAGCCCTTTGCGATAAAAAGCTGTCTGCCAAAAGACATTAGTACAACCACTAAAAACAACAACTTTGGGTCTAAACATAATCACAATTAAACAGTATATATATATATAGGATGCAATGTATAATATAAATTACATAATCTAATCTAAATTACATAAAAATGAAAATAATACAGATATATTTAACAAAATTTCTTAAAAATCTCTTGATATACTAAAGAATAAATTTATTCAATAAATTCAAACGTGGCTTCAACCACAGCCTTCAAACAACTTTGGAATTTCCTGCAATTCTTCCAGGCAATCTCTCTGTTTAAGTTACTAAATACGCCCATAATCCTTGTCTTCAGTTCATCTTTGGAGTTTTGTGGGTCTCTCACTGTGCCCCACACGTAATAATCAAACAGTCTTGGACATTAGGCAGCCAAATATAGGAGGTGATGTGGTCACTGAAATTTTCTGACAGATTTCACTGGGTTCTCCTACTTGTGTGGTGTAGTGCAGAGTTTTCTTGCCAGCAGCCACCCTCTTGACCCAGAGCAGCACTGGCTCCTCAAGGCCCTTGATTTAGGTCTATATGTTGAATCTGATGACCTGTAGGAAGATGAATGGAGGTATAATGTTACCATCACTAATGATCACGCCAAACACCTTCATAATCACCATTAAAGTCATCCAACTCATTCTGAGATTCCTTCGATTGACACCCAAACACTCTGAAATGTTTGCATTGGAGCTTCTAGCATGAATACCAAGCAGTACAGCATGCTGTTTCCAAATTTCTGGCTGAGTGAATTGTGGCATGGTGGTCTTTTTCTGATGCTAACATATCTAGCAATTGACAAAATCAAAAACAGACAACACACATACCCAAAATTAAAAATATAAAACGTCAGTAATTTGGCCATTGCACTATATATATATGAGATAACATATAAATTTTTATATATCAAGAACAATAATTGGGGAAAAATGTATGACAAAGTGATAAAAAGATTTGCCCAATGAACACCTAAAAAACAAAATGTGTCACATGAAAACGGTTTTTCACTTTGTCATTTTCATTTTCCCATATATATATATATATATATATATATATATCCTATGTCTTGATCCCTGGTTTTTATTGCTCTCACTCCTTAATAATGTTTCTCCTTTTTTGTATATTCTTTCACGCTCTGTAACCCCCCAGCGTCTTAGTGACTTTATTGCCTTGCTTAGTGACTTTATTGCCTTGCTATATATATATATATATATATATATATATATATATTCATTTCACCCAAATGAAAGAAGCACAATGACACACATGCATATTTTCTCATGTTCATTATGGATTTGATGAAGCCTTTACTGGTAAAATGCATTATGAAATGTCTACTCTCTTTTTTTATGCAATATTCCATCTATCAAATTGGTAGGTTTAAATTCTGTTAGGATTTCAATATCCTATTAAATATAACATATATATATATATATATGAGGAGTGGCTGAAAGGTTGATAGGCTGACCCTGAAAAAAATTGGCCAGCTGTTATTCTGGTACACTTGCATGTCTTTTACTGTATCGGCTGTCTACTTATACTTGTATCTTGGTCAGCTTATGAACTTTCCTGCTTTTATATTAGAAGTGATACAAACAAATGGGTACACTGGTTACTGATCAAGGCTATAGAACCCAATCTGTCCAGCTATTTAACCCATAGCTGGAGGAAGAAGAGACAGATTAATACCTTTCCCAAGGATATTTACATATAAGTGAATGCAAGGAATTCAACTGGAATTCAAACTCAGCTCTCCAATTTCTCATTCCGAGCCAATATCTACTGCACCACCCATGCACATGCTGTACTCTGCTTAAAGTCACATTAGTTAAAAGTGTAATAATGGTGTACAAAATACTGACCATGTCTTTTAGTAACTATGGAAAAACCTAGTTGTCATTTGTACTACTTAACACAGGTCCCCACAATGAATGTTACTTTAGGCCTGCAATAGAAAAGTTAATAACCCACAGTCAGACAAACTGGTTTGAATCATTTAATAATTTACGCAGATTATCTATCAGGTTTGGGCCAAATATATTAATCTCTTTTAAAAATAGTTATATATTTTTATAATATATACTAAAATATGTCTATCATCCAAGTCTGCATCCAATTCAGTTTAAAAAATAAAGGATTTGTTCCAACAAATAACAACTTCACAAATATTTGTTGGCAACATTATACATATAGCAACTTTATTCTGTCAGAAATGCTTGCATCAATTTCTGACTATTAGCATTTCCTTTCTGCCTTTATTTTCAATACATTTCTTTACTAAAATCATGTGTAATATATTTTCATTATGAACGCAATAGCCATATTCTCTCAGTAATACTTGTATTAATACTATGTATATTAAGGTTTATAACAATATCAAATTGGTATTTAAATGCTAAGCCATTCTATGCAACTGTAATTAAATTTTACCCAAAGGCTGATACTGGAATTGAAGAAAGATAAGAACAGAGGCTAACATTTCATCTTTATTTGTTTTTTAATGAAAGACTTTATACTCATCAGAGACATCAACAAATGCCAGCCTTTGAGTAATCAAAATTAAGAATTTTTAGATCAGAAAATAGAGACTGAAACTGCCGAAATTACATTGAGGAGGTTATTAGGATGCTTTTCCTTGGATAAGTTCAGTCAGTCAGTTAAGTGCCATACGTGATACACAATTAGGCGATCATGACTTGAAAGAGACATGACTGACTGGGCAGAAGATTATCCCACAGTAGGTTGCCATTGCTTTCTGCAGTAGACTGGTTGCCAGCCAAGGCTATAGAACCCAATCTGTCCTATTATTTAACCCATAACTGGAGTGAAGAAATGGATTAATACCTTTCCCAAGGGTATTTGCACGTAAGTGAATGCAAGGAATTCAATTGGAATTCGAACTCGACTCTCCAATTTCTCGTTCTGAGCCGATATCCACTGCACCACAAACACACATCCTTTGGATAAGTTACTTGAACCTAAAATAAAATATTTCATATGTTTTACTTAAATTATTATGTTCTGGTAATTCACAGTGAAATTTTGGCATATTTTGAGCAAAAAAAGGCATCATCTGTACAGAGAAATCTTGATGTGATGTGGCAAAACAGACTTGATTTTCAGAATCAGTGTGAAAAAATAGTTCAGAAACATGTGCCCATTGCCCAACGATATTTGGGTAAAAATAATATTGACTGATGTTATTTTTATAGAGGAGCTTTACAGATTTAAAAGCAATAAAAATTGTTGCTGGATTTTTAAAGCCCAAATACATCTACAGTCATTTATTTTAATTCATAACTAATCATTGAATGAAGAAACTGAAGTATACTTCAATAAACAAAAAGTCCAATAAAATCCCAGAGCATTGTAATTTAATTAACACAATTCTGTAAATAAAAAGCAAGGAAAAATAAAAAGTGAAACTGTGAAATCTTCCTGCTCAAGAGAATGAACCACTGACAAAGTATAGAATCACCATCATTCAAAATGAGAGGCAGTTCTTTGTAAATGTAGAGTACACTAGAGACTGTGGGTGAGAAATTGAGCTCAAATGCAAAGAGAGGAAGGACATCATTCCAGATTTTCCTCTATACAAAATCAAAAAATCAGTTGAAAAATAGTCAAACTCAGATATGAACAAACAGGACCTTATTCCCAATTCTAGAATTCACTTTCATATTATATACTCTGAGATTCAAATCAACAGGGCCAGTACAAATATCTCATGCACTTCTAATCTATGATAAAGCCTCCCCACCCCCCACACTCTACTACATCTCAGTTTTCATAAGAATGTATTCATATAAAATAAAATTTTTATTGTAACCTAATTACATGGATCATATACAATATAGGTGAACAATTCAACTAGAAAAGTTGAAAATAAATACAATCTATTAAAATACAAATTGAAGATCATTCCATAATTAATCATTCCATCTTAAATAAATCAACAATGTTTTGTGGCATTTTTTAACATCAATTTGAAATTTTTCTTGTTAAAAGTTGAATAATTTTAAAACATTCATTATGGATAAAAAAAAATAGTGAATTTTATATGGTGTTTTTTTATATACAGCATAAGCAAAACAAATTCAAATATTTGTACGACAAAAGACCCCAGAGTAGCATCAAAATCCATTAAAATTTTTCATCTTTTAATAGTCAGCAGTACTTAGTCTACTTTGCCATGTATTATAAACATATGTAGAAAAAGGCAAATGTTGATAAGATAATGTGAATCACAAATCACTGACTGGGTCCCTAATCAGGCTTTCCCTTCATGGTCAGGCAATTTGGGAATAGAATGTGCCAGCCCTGCAAATCAGACCCACTTGTGATTTGAGAATTTGAAATTTCCCTTCATCTAAACTTATTTATAAATGGAACTTTGTGTGTGTGTGTGTGTGTGTGTGTGTGTGTGTGTGTGTCCGTTACCTATAGACTCCGAAACGGCTGAACCGATTTTCTTGAAAATTTACACAGTTGTATCATAAGCGTCTGCGAGTGTTCTTAGCTAAGTTTTGTGTCAAGGTACTCCCGATAAATATCGAAAATCGATAAGCGAAAAAAATCGGGTTATAGAAGGAGTGGTCCGATTTTAATCAAATTTGATACACTATAGACAAAGACATAAGAAACGATATTCAGAAGTTTCAAGGTTGCAGTTCTTACAATAGTGCAGAAAATTGATAATATATATATATATATATAAAAGGCAAGATGTTTGTGTGTGTGTCTGTTTATCTGTCTGTATGTCCTTTATACAAATCCACAATTTTTATCCGATTCTCACCAAAATTCACACAAATATTCTTTAGGCTAAGTCTGAGCTCCAGGACCATGGATTAGTTTTAAAGCTTTCATTACACCCGAGCAATGCCGGGCTATACTGCTAGTATAAAATATATATGAATTATAATAGTAATACCTAAAACAGATAACATAGACTTGTCACAAACTGGGTGCTTACTATAGAGCAATGATTAGTAAACTCATATCATAAATAATTTCTTTGCAGCAGAACCCTAAAGGATTTTAAGCACTGGACTCAATAGTTTGGTACCAAGTGTTGCTCAAACTTCTTAGTGGTTTATTAACCATTTCTCCAGCAATATGTTAAATAGTAGAACAAACTTGTCTCTTCAGATTTGGTTGACAACATGTCTAGGAGAAGTATAATCCATTAAAACCTTCTCCATCTTATAACAATGTGTAAATTAAAAAAATCTTCCTTGGTTATTGAATAGTGAAAAGCAAGTGAGTTTCATTGACTGCTATTTGCCTGATGTAAAAGTTTTCATTACCTCCTTCTTCCCAAAGATAAGGATACCTTTAAAGTAATTTCAAAGGTTACTCATTAATTTCAAAGGTTACTCATTACTTTATGGCTTGTACAATATATTATTTTACAACTGTTCCTCTCCAGCTAACATATATATATATATATATATATACACACACACACATATATATATATATACACACACAACTAGATACAAAATGGTCTTTATGATAATATAAAGGATAAAGAAGTTATGATATGTATTGCTCTGTGCTTTCACTTGTATATAGGTTTTTTATAGGGTGGATTTACTAGCTCTATGCCCAACTGGTTTTGAATTCAGTGTTTTCTTTCTCCTAAACTGGTTACTAAACAAGGCTTCTTTTCCTTGTTCTTAACTCTTATTTGGGTGACATCTAGTGTAAAATAAAGACGATTGATCAGCTAATCTAATTAATTGATCTAATTAATTCTAATTAGGCTGTCAATTTAATTTGATGCTTTTTAATAAAAAAACTTATTCTAGTCTGGCATAGGGCACAATTATGATGTATCAAGTGAATACCACTTCTTTTTAAGGTGGAGATCCACAGTTTGATAAAAATCAATTGTCAAAAACAAATATTTCATAACCTGCTTCATAGCTGTGATAGCCACATATTTTGCACTGACATTAGTTTCCATGAGAGTTCAGCCTTCAAGTCTAAATAAAGAAATATATTTCTGATGCTTATTATTATGTCTTCTACCCATCATTACTTGAAAGACTTGAACAGCTAATTCATTCTAACTGTTCCCTATGTGGCATGGTATCAGGTTTAGCTAGACTCATTAAATGTCAACCTTCTACAGACATTTTCTTGGCCTGTAATGTAGTTAAGAGGGTTGCAATTTGCCACAGACATCAATGTTAAGTTTTCAAGCCTGAATAAGGACAAACATTCCCAGTTGTCACCATTTGAAATATTAAAAGTTTATTCTTCTCAAAATCCACTTATTACTGTTTGAATTCTTCAAGATATTTTTACTTTGTGCAGGATCCTGTGAATTCTTTTATGAATAAAATATTCATTAGCTAATGGTTTCTTCTAACTGGTTGAAACAGTGTATTAAGGATAAGTTCAGTTCCAAATAACTTAAGGTGCCTGAAAATGAATTCATGTCACTGTGATCTGCCTTGATACCAGCAACAAAAGCCAATCAAATTTGATGGAATACAAACAAACCTATAATACTTTATGCTGATGGAAGTTGTCCAGCTTGCTAAATTTATCAATAGCACCTTGTTATCTGCAGTAGTTAGATTCCAAAAAATACAGTGCGCATAGTGAAATTCACAGATAATAGTAAGCTATATATGAAAACTGGTAGACTCTCCTTTAGTGTATAAGACCACAGCCACACCACATTTGGTTATTGGCTATGGTTTCTGTAGAAGTTAGGACTTTATGAGATGGTGTTTCTAGACCAGTGCCCAACCAGTTTTAAGTTCAAAGTTGACATTTACCTAAACTGGTTAATTGACTCCCATTGAATTTTTTTAATCAAGGTAAAAAAATCATTAAGATACAAGGGGTTACTGAGAATGAAAGAATATGAGAAAAAGAAAAATATGTTTAAGGAGAGAGAAAAATAAAAGAACAGGAATTATGAAAACAGAAGATAACAATTGACATTGCATTTAAATTTTTGAAAATCAAAGTTACTGGAAAGCAAAAAACCAGAAGAGTGTTCTACAAGCAAGAAGTACAATAGAAGAAACTGTTAGCATAGAACTTACAGTTACATCTAGCATTTTTAACTATAAAATTATGAGACCTATCAGCTAATCTAGTACTGTACTTAAATTCCTGAGATTAATCAATATGCTGCAATAGTCTTATACAAGACTAGAATAAGCCTAATGCATGTTTATAGGTCTACAGTCTAACAACTATTTATAGCCTAATAAATATTTATAACCTAATAAGCATTTATTAATCTTAGAGCATGATGATTAGTTAGCTAGTCATGAAAACATCGGTTAGCAAATTAACTTTTTAATTGGAGACACACTTTTATCTATACAGATATAATAGAGTAAGGGTTGGCAAATTCAAAAGCCATTGTTAATGAGTTCACTTGTGTTGTTTTATACTATTGTTTATCAAATACAAAGCACAAGAGCCACTCAAAGTAGTATGTTACTGAAGGAGTTTGTTGTAAGTGCATAAAGGGAGAAAGCAAGAAGTGCATATTATGAGGATATGAAGGATAGATAACAGTTAAATCTAAACAACTAACCTTAGACTTGCAGAGGTTAACATTTTATAGTGGTTGGGGAAGCATCCTCTTTGCTGTCTGCTTCATTAAGTAACAGTTCTCAGGAAAAAACTTCTGTATAAAACATTTCTTTTTATGAATTGAATACAAAGAAAATGAGGATGAATTGACCTTGTGTACATAATATGGAAGATTCTAGCTGTAAATGTATGAACTGATAGAACTAAGGTGCCATGAAAATAATTACTAGGCAGAAAGAGGTTAGCAGTTTTTCATCTGTGGGGAAAAGGTGTTGTAGGATGGGAAATACTTCATCACCCACAAAGCTGCGAGAATGCTTTTGAAGGTTAGAAAGTAAGAAGTGGGCAGCTCCAGCCCATTTTTATGTTATGAAAAGTTATTATGGCCTTGTGTCAGACTAGACTAAGCTGAGGCAATATCTACAAGCAGGACAGTTGTGTCAAGTTTTAGTTAATAAAGACACTTTTCTTTTTCTCTGATTTCAACATTGATTGTGTTAGAGTCCATAAGAATGCAATGAGGCCCAAAGCAAATATCTTGTGCTTATCAGTTGACACAAGAATACATATCCACTGTATACAGTTCCACTCATTGTCAGTAACTGATATTGGTGACTAATCAAATAATCCCTCCTGCATATGTTAAACTCAATCATTAAAGGTCACTGGCTTTGTATTTTACATCTGTAGATTTTTTCTTATTTTTTTTTTTTTTTTTAGTCCTCTGTCCCTACAGGAAGTTGATACGTCATCGCTCTCCATAGATTTTTTTCTTTTATATGCATAAATTTCCATGACTTCTTGGGGGAGATAGTAGAGTAGTTTCCGATTACATTCTCCACAGTTTTGAATTTGTAATTATCTTTCTCTTACATTGGCTATAAGTTTGCATTAGTTTCATCACTGCTATACTCAATAATTTAACTTTTTTAATCTTGTCATACAGGCCTTGTAAGCAAATAATATAACTTTGTACTGAATAATGTATGAGTTTAATTTACAACTTAAATTTATTGACAAGCACTTTCTACTATTCATCATTATTTTAAAATAAAAAAAAAACTCTTTTAAAGATCTTATCTGTTCACACCAAAATGAGAGAGAGTTATGGTCGAAAGGTTTATTCTCCTATTTATTCCTCCTATTATGGGTATTATTATATTGATGGTATCAGTCAATACTTTAAGTGTCATATATAATACATACTTGGGCAATTATGTCACTTTTGATCCATGACTGACTAGGCAAAAGATTTTCCCACAGTAGGTTGCAATTTCTTTCTGTGGTAGACTGGTTGAAAACCAAGGCTATAGAACCTAATCTGTCCTGCTATTTAACTGATAGCTGGAGGGAGAAGAGTTGGATTAATACCTTTCCCAAGGGTATTTGCATGTAAGTGAATGGAAGGAATTCAACTAAAATTTGAATTTAACTCTCCAATTTCTCTTTCAGAGCCAATATCCACTGCACCACAACACATACCCATGATATAATAATTCCATAATTCAAAGGAATGACAAACATGCTCGGACCTAAGAGAGACTTTTATACAACTAAGACATACATATATATGTGTCTCACATGAACAATAATATATCATATATCTACACAGCAAGCAGAGTGTGAGAAGAGACAAAAAAGATGAGTCTTACATATAATATGGAGATTATTCTGTTCTGGAGAAGCCATGTTTAGGATTCCAGATTCAGATGGTTTGGATTCATCTGCTATGTCCCAGGTGAGAACATATTCCTTGAACTGGAAACAGCAAGTTTTTGGTTTTCCCAAGCTGATGACTGTGAACTGGAGTTTCTTTCTATATCTGAAAAAGATATATCTGCAACAAAAGGAAACAGCACCATAGACTTTTTATCTTCAGGAGAAGACAGATTTAGCCTTTGCTCGGGCCCCTTGGCCCAAGCAAAGGCAGTAACCACTCGGTTTGGCTGCTGTACACAAACTAAATAATTGGCTACTCTCATCACTGCATGCAGTGACATCACTATTCAGGATCAGCTTTAAGGTCGGAGAACTCACGATTCTGGGACTCACACCCACCCCTTAAAACCTAGATGCTAGTGAAACCATAGCAGCAACACCTAAAGTGGTGAGGCTTTAGCACTATTCTCCATAGAGGAGTCTTATTGAACTAAGGAAAAAGAAGGACTCTTTAGGGAAGAATTTTATTTTTAACACCCTGTCCCTTCAGTAAGATGGTGATCATAGACATGTATAACTTTCTTTTCTTTCCCCGTGAGGCATTTTAAAATTCCTGTTGTGGATTCAAAATAAAGCATTAGGAAATCAGTTAATCTAGAACACCTGACAATAATAACAAAAAGTTGAAACCGTAGCAGCGTAATCAGTTGATCTTCCTAAATTAAATATTTAAAAGCTCTGCATATTTTATCTTTAATTTTTTATTTAAATGATTATTAAGCACTTTTTAATACAACTGTTTACTGGGTCTAATTTGATTCAAACCAATGACTGTTTTATATATATATATATATATATATATATATATATATACACACAACCAGCCATAATTATTAGGCCACCCCAGTTTTTTAAAGAAAATGATGTATTTCATACTGTTTTTAATAATTATTGCCAAGTAGATAATTCTAAATGAAAATAGAATGGTATTTTTATTATTATTACATTGCAAAACTTTACAAGGCAAAAAAGCAAAGATGAACTTGTCCAAATCACCCTAGATTTTCTTCATTCTTTCATTGATGAAACTGCAATATAGGTAATTATTAAATATTTATAAATTCATTTGATGCACATGTTATTGTGCAATATTAACAAAAGAACCATTCTATTTTCATTTACAATTATTTACTTGGCAATAATTACTAAAAAATAGCATGAAATTCAGCATTTTTTTAAAACACTGCTGTGGCCTAATAATTATGGCCGGTAGTTTATATATATATATATATATATATATATATATATATATATATATTTAAAATGCAGGAATTTATGTTTGTATAACATATTTCTAATGTATATTGTAATATAACTAATATATATATTAAATCTGAGATTAAATGTTTTCATATATATATTATTACACACACACACACACACACATATATATATAAGATTATTCAAACTGGTAGAAATTTTGCTTAACTCTATATGCAAGCCTTGTTACATGAAATGTTTGATGAATTGTCTAAAAAAGCTGAAGCTAATAAAAGAGATTTAATGAAAAAATAAAAAGGAAATATCTTCGTGCTTATAAAAAATCAAGCTAATTATTCCAGCAATTATAAAATTTGTTTGACTCAGTTTTCCCTAAAACCAGCAAAGATGAAAATCATAAACTTCATCAAAATTGATTATTCTTAATTGTGATTGGTAACAGATGACCACGGCCATGTTTGTGTGGTTGAACAGAGACAGAAATTAGAACTGACTAACCCTTTGTTACTAGACAATCAAAATAGAATATCTATGGTTGAGTATTGATTAAAACAACTGGCAAGTCATCAGAATATTATCCATGCATGCAACTTTCATTTACATTGAGAAATACACCCATTATTATACTTATTATTTGTTGTTACTACTTTCAGTGAAATGTGTTGTTTAAAATGTATGCTCATTGAACTTGATTTGGAAACAAATTACATTTTTATTTACAATATCATATGATATCAACTGTTTTTAAGCAATATATTGTTTATATACTCTGATATAACATTGTTTTTAACAGATATATAATTGACTCTAACATAAAATTGATTAATTTGAAAGTTGTATATTTGACTATCATCTTACATAATGTTGTTTTCAAGAAATATATATTTGACTACTATCCAAAATTGATTGTTTTCAAAGGATATATAATGGACACTTATATTAAATTGATTGCTTTTGAGGGATGTATAATTGATTCTTAAATAAAATTGATTGTTTTCAGCAGATATGTTGACTCTTATATAAAATTGATTATTTTTGAGAAATACATAATTGACTCTTATATAAAACTGATTGTTTTGTGGAGATATACAATTGACTCTTATATAAAAGTGATTGTTTTCAAGAGATATACAATAAACACTTACATAAAATTGATTGTTTTTAAGAGCTATACAATTGACACTTATATAAAATTGATTTTTTAAGTGATATACAATTGACTCTTATATAAAATTGATTGTTTTTAAGAGATATACAATTGACTCTTAAAGAAAAGTGATTGTTTTCAAGAAATATATAATTGACTCTTATATAAAATTGTTTTCAAGAGATATATAATTGACAAACTTTTTAAAATGGCTTCTTTTTTGTGATTATCTTGTCGCATTCTCCTTAATTTCATGAATAGAGTGAACTCTCTCTTTCCACAGTGACTTTTGTTTTGGAAAAAGGCAGAAGTTTTAGAGAAACAAAACTGGTTTGTAGAGTACTGACATGGCTAAGTAATGTGATATTTTATCCTACAAATAATACATGAAACATAAAGAATAAATCAGGCACATGGTTATAATGAATGCAAAATCTCACTCAGCAACCACACAATGCCATGTCAAACATCGAACCTTACCAGTACCTAGATGTAGTGACTATGTGGATGGTGCAATTGATAACAGCTTGGAATTGTTAATCAGAGAGCCAAGTTCCAATTCCAGTTAAGTTTGTTATATTGACTTATATGCATATACTTTAGGAAAGGTATGAATTCACCTCTTCTCCCCCCAGCTATGGGTTAATTAGTATAACTACTATCAGTCAATCATTATTATCTACAAAAATATTCTTACAACATAAAAATATTTTCTGACTTTAAATAACCTACAAAGGGTTGATAAGTCATAAATTTTTTTTTTAAATCCAAATTTAACTCCATAATAATGTAATATCAAATATAAATGGTAGGTTAGGTTTCATGTATCATCAATAATAAGTTTGATAATTAAATCAGGTCTATCCAAAAAGTATCCAACCATTTAATATCAAGAAAAAATAGCCTTCCTAGGGTAGTGGCACCTTGGTTCATGTCAAAATACTCCTCTTGTGGTCTTTCCCATTTTTCTTATCATCCTTTTTACTTTTCAAAATGGTCAGTAAATGTTTTTGTCTTTTTTTTTCTTGTGATAGCCTTGTCACATTCTCCTTAATTCCATGAACAAACTGAACTCTCTCTCTTTCCTCAGTGATTTTTGTTTTGGGAAATTCTTACAATCTAAAAATATTTTCTGGCTTTAAATAACCTGAAAAGGGTTGATAATCCATAAAAAAACAAATCGACCAATCTGTCAAAAATGTCAAGTAACTTTAGATGAGTCCTAGTTTCATTCTGATTGGCTGTCTGGTTACATTAAAGCATAAAGTTCTTTTCACAAATAGATAGTTTCAGGACAGATAGTTTTAAATTAAGAATCATGAATATTAATAATTACACTAAGATATTTCATCATATACCTGATCAAAAATTGATTCATCTCACTGTGACTACTTCAGAATGAACCTTTTTGTAACCTGTTTGTTATACAGTTGCAGAACAGCTTCGCAAGAGAAAAACTGGCTGGTCACATTCAATGCCTCAAAAGTCAAACTAGTGATGTTCAATCATCTCAAAGCAGACACTGAATATTCACCTATCATGATGAATGGGTTTTCTCTCAGGGAGAGTGTCTTGAGTGCCTATTGAAACTTAAATTCAACCCAGACCTCAAGTGGAACTCATATATACATCTCATCGCTACTGGGAAAATGATTGCTTTCCTGTACTGCTCCAGTAAGTACCTGACACCTGCTGCTATTCTCTACCTTTACAAGAGCCAGAAAATGGGGTATTGCTACCATATATGGTCAGGAGCTGCCCATTCTTCACTTTCCTGTCTTGATAGAGCCCAAAATCATCTCCACATCCTTGTGGGTGATGAATAATTTCCAACTATACAACAGACAAAATATCCTAAGCCTCTAATTATTATATCACTATTTACTTGGAAAGTGTTTAAACAAACTACATTCCTTAGTTCCACTAGTTCCAACCATCATAACTAAGACATATCATGCCACGTACATTTTAGCAAACCACCCTCCTTCCCTTTATATTCCATTGGTGAGATGTAAGTTCTGCTGAAGCGGATTCTTTTCACAAACTGTTACTTTGTGGGACTGTCATAGGATGCTTCCCCAATCACTACAATCCTAACCTGCTAAAATCTGGGGTTAACTGTTATCTTACCTAGATATCCCTATAAACTGTACCTGTTACTCTGTAACCCACTATCTCGAGTGGCCCTTAGACCTTGTACAGGATGAATATCATTGTAAAAACAAAAAGAAAAGAAGATATGAAAAAGAAACTCATCAATAGAATATATCACACAATACTAATTCACTGATCAAGATAATTCACCTGGATTATTTGTTTGGATTATGGTTTCAATGAAATACACCCATCACAATATAGAAAAACAAATTATATTCTTCATCCAAAAATTGTTTGAATAAGTATACCAATTTCTGTACATTTTATTTCTATATTTTGACCGGAGGCCTTTTTGACCTACCACATGTGTATAATTCCTCAGATCAGTCAGTGATTTAATTGTCATACATGATACACTCTTAGGTGATCATCTTCTTTCACTCCATGACTGACTAGATAGAAGATTTTTCCACAGTAGATTGACATTTTTTCCTGTGGTAGACTGGTTGCCAAACAAGGCTATAGAACCCAATCTGTTCTGCTATCTAATCCATAGCTAGAGAAGAAAAAGATAAATTGATATCTTCACTATGGGTATTTGTGCATATATATATATATATATATATATATATATATATATATATATATATATATATATATATATAGTGATGATCATCCACGTATACTGCCTTAATATGTATAGGAAAGAATATTAATAAAAAGTTTTGAATTTAAAAACGTACTTTTTTAAACAGTATTTGTTTATTTTTATTGTATTTTTATATTTCAGACCGTCCTCGGTCCTTCATCAGAAACAAGTGATTTTTAAATTAGAATTGGAAACGTATTTTACGATAGCGTCCGAATACTTTTTTGTTTACATCACGTGGTGTCGATAAACCAATCAGCATGCGGCACGTCCGTTTGTTTATTTTCGGTAAACCAATCAACACGCGGCACGTCCGTGGAGAGAGTCTGTTTGTTTTAGACAAAAAATCTCTTGGAATATCTATTTTTTTGTTTATATCGCGTGGTGTCGATAAACCAATCAGCATGCGGCACGTCCGTTTGTTTATTTTCGGTCAACCAATCAACACGCGACACGTCCGTGGAGAAAGTCTGTTTGTTTTAGATAAAAAATTCCTTGGAATATCTGAAAGAAAATTCTTTTTACCTATTGAAATATTTGTAGAGATTCAACACACCTAAGTCCCTATTTAACCCTTAGCTTGTGTGTGTTTAATTTTAAAATCCAGTATTTTTCTTTCTTTCTGCGTGTGCCAATTAATTAATTTCATTTTAACACACAATAATTTCAAATTCAACAACAAACATTATTTACAGATTAGCGGCACAGCGATGGGCACGAAAATGGCACCTAGTTATGCCAACATCTTTATGCATATTTTAGAAAAAAGATACTAGACAGTTCACAATGCAAACCATCACACTATTTTAGGTACATTGATGATATTTTCTTAATATGGACTCATGGATTAGAAAAATTAAAAAACTTCTTCACTTTCTGCAACAACTTCCACAATACAATCAAATTTACCATGGAGTACTCATACACATCCGTCCCTTTCTTAGACGTCATGGTAAAATTAAATAAACATACACTTTCCACCAGTCTATACAACAAACCCACAAACCAACATAAATTCCTACACTTTAACAGCTGTCATCCCCTCAAATTAAAAAAATCTATCGTATACAGCTCATTTATTAGAATAAGACGCATTTGCTCAGACCATCCAGATTTTCTAAACAACATTAACAACCTAACAAAACAGTTTCTAAAATGCAAATACCCAATAAAAATAATAAAGGAAGCACTACATAAAACCATCCACATAGACCGCAGCACACTTCTCACATACAAAAAACGAAAAGATAATAACCGAATTCCCATGGTTTTTAACCATAATCAATATTCCCACACACTCATCAAAAATTTAAAAAATGATTACAGGAACCTCCAATCAAACAAAAACATCAAAGACATTTTCGATAGGCCACCCATAAATGCAAAGAAACAAACACCCAACCTATCAACTATCCTCACTTCTAACAAATATTTAAATAATACAAACCTATCAGGGAATTTAAAATGTGGAAAGCCCCGTTGTTTAATCTGTAAACATCTAATAACAGACAAAACATTCTCTGTACCCAACACAAAAATAAAATTACACCCACCAAACCTTACTTGTGATAGCAAAGACATCATCTACTATCTCTTCTGCTCAATTTTCCCCAACAGTGGATATATCGGCGAATCCGGTAATAGCTTTAGATTTCGCTTCAATAATCACAAACTAAATATACGACAAAAAAATGTATACTCCCCAATTGCAGCACATTTTAATCAACCCGATCACACTTTAGAAAATTGCAAATGTTTACTAATAGACTCCAATTTTAGTTCTACATACACACGCAGAAAGAAAGAAAAATACTGGATTTTAAAATTAAACACACACAAGCTAGGGTTAAATAGGGACTTAGGTGTGTTGAATCTCTACAAATATTTCAATAGGTAAAAAGAATTTTCTTTCAGATATTCCAAGGAATTTTTTATCTAAAACAAACAGACTTTCTCCACGGACGTGTCGCGTGTTGATTGGTTGACCGAAAATAAACAAACGGACGTGCCGCATGCTGATTGGTTTATCGACACCACGTGATGTAAACAAAAAAGTATTCGGACGCTATCGTAAAATACGTTTCCAATTCTAATTTAAAAATCACTTGTTTCTGATGAAGGACCGAGGACGGTCTGAAATATAAAAATACAATAAAAATAAACAAATACTGTTTAAAAAAGTACGTTTTTAAATTCAAAACTTTTTATTAATATTCTTTCCTATATATATATATATATATATATATATATATAAACGAAGATTAACGAAACTTGGTTATAAACAACCATCAACTTGAAATGATTTCTTTGAACATTATTTTTTTATCGATATTCATATTTAAGTAGATATTCTGTTTTTAATTAAACATTATTATATATTTATATCTACTGGCCTGATTATTTATGATAAATTTTTATTATGAAAATGTGTCATTCGACAGTATTCGAACCTGCGACCCCTATTCACATAGGGGAAGCTACCATATGATTTGGCACATCTTAGACCTCTCGACCACAAATGACCATTAGTCTAAATGAGGTCATTCATGGTCAAGAGGTCTAAGATGTGCCAGATCATATAGTAGCTTCTCCTATGTGGATAGGGGTTGCAGGTTCAAATCCTGCCAAATGACACACATTTTCATAATGAAAATTTATTGCAAATAATCAGGCCGGTAGATATAAATATATAATACTGTTTAATTAAAAACAGAATATCTACTTAAATATGAGTATCAATTAAAAATAATGTTCAAACAAATCATTTCAAATTGTCGGTTGTTTATAACCAAGTTTCGTTAATCTTCGTTAATTTCAGTAACATGTTTACATTTGTTGACATTACGATACATTTCAAAGCAGATATGGTTATTGCGATAGATCAAAAACTGTGTTATATAGGCTTGATTAAAACCTCATTTAGACTAATGGTCATTTGTGGTCGAGAGGTCTAAGACATGCCAGATCATATGGTAGCTTCCCCTATGTGGATAGGGGTCGCATGTTCGAATCCTGCCAAATGACATACATTTTCATAATAAAAATTTATCATAAATAATCAGGTCGATAGATATAAATATATAATAATGTTTAATTAAAAACAGAATATCTACTTAAATATGAGTATCGATAAAAAATAATGTTTAAACAAATCATTCCATATATATATATATATATATATATATATATATATATTGTAGTGGGCCAGCCAATTTGTAGTGGTGGCAAATACACTTAAACTGACTCTTTACTAATTTTATGTACTCAAATGCACCAAAGACAATAAACAAAAAATACAAAATGGTATAGTGACGTCACTTTAAAGATCTTGGTTATGTGTTGTAAAATATTATTGAAAATGTTATGTTAAAGATCTTGTGTTTAGAAATTGAGTGTGTAAACATCAGTTAATTTGAAGAGGTGTTTGTATGTGTTGTGGGGAAGTTACCCACTTAATAATGGACTCTTCTTTGCCTATATTAACCGAGAATTAATTACTCTCAAGGAAGTGTGCCGTAGTGAGAGAGACTCTCGTGAGGACTCTCGTGTGGAATGAGCAAGGTCGACAGAGACTCTGGTTCCCAGTACGACTTCAGTTCAGTCAAAGCTATTATTACTTTCCTCTTTATATCTCTTTGTATCTCTTTGTATTCATTTGTATTTCTTCTTGACGTAATATATGTCCTTGAACCTACCACCTTATTGACTTATTATTTTATGGTCCCATACCAGGTCCATAGCAGTATGTTAAGAAATTAAACAGTTTGTTTGTGGAAAAATTGTTTGTAATAGTTTGCTTAACTTGCAGTTAAGTTGTCTTACTTTGACTGTATTTGTGGCATTTTTCACAATGTAGTTAATGATGTTCAGTGAGATTAGGAAACTCATCTTGCTTGAATTTGTCACTTGATAAGCTGATGTCAAAAAATAAATGAATTTAACAAGCTGTGTGATGTTAAATAAAATTAACTATCAGCTAGTGAGTTGAGTTTCATAGATTTCTGTGTTGAGCCGTCAAAGTTGTTGGAGGCACTGAAAAAATTGAATTTCATGAACCATTGTGACATTAAAAAAAATCAACTTTTAGCCAGAAAGTTGAGTTTCATAGATTAATGTATCAAGTTGATTATAGGAAGAACCCAGTGAACCCAGTGAATAAATCAAGATGAAGTTTCATATTTATGAGTTTTCTTGATCACATAGGGAGAGGCTCCAAATTGGTTGGTGCAAAATACTGTCTACTAAGGATACACATGCTAGTGCAGGGTTAAGGATGAATTGAAATATGATTTTTAATATTTAATCCATAGTTGGAGAGGAAAGAGATAGATTCATCTCCAATCAGAAAGCATTCATAACAGAACTCTGAAGCCAATTTTAATGGGTTGAGTACAATCTGAGAATACTTGACTATGATCCACTTTTAATGGTTTTAGGTTTTAAAACAAAGAATATAGAAATCTAATTCTACAATATATACAATAGTGAGCATAAAGATCAGAACAATGTTAAGAAAAAGTCTAAATATGAAATAACTTTTTATTTTAAAGCTTCAAAGAATATTTTATTCAGGAAAAAAAGGATATAAAAGTAAATTATATTATTCCAAAATATTAAGTTCGATAAACTTATTTTGATAAAGTTATAAGAATAATTATATAACATTCGGAAAAATAGATGATCAAAACATCAGAACGATTAAATAAATTCATAAAATTTAATAATTATTTTGCATTATTGCATTATTTTTAGGGTAAGAATACAAAATCGGGTATTTTACTAAATCACAGCAGCTCTTTACTGGCTCTTGCATTGTAAACATGGCAAAAAATCTGTGACGTCATTGGAACTTAGAAAACTGATAGTCAAGTTACATAATGAAGATAAACTCTCGATTGGGGATATTTCAAAGAGTGTGGGGAAATCTAAAAGTGTTATTCATAGTATTTTAAGAAAACCTGAGGAAACTGGGTCATGTGAAGCCAAGAAACCACCTGGCAGGCCTAGAAAAACTACTGCAAAGGAAGACAGATGGATTAGTAAAGAATAAAAGAAAGGCTAATGCTAACCTTGGCATTAAAATATCAAGGCACACTATTTCTCGAAGACTTAATGAAATAAATCTGAACAGTCGAGTAGCCTCTACGAAGCCTTACATTTCTAAAAAGAATCAAATGAGCTGATTGAAATTTGCCACTGAACACATCATATGGACAGAAGAACAGTGGGATTGTGTTCATTTCAGTGATGAGTCAAACTTTAACCTGTTCAATTGTGATGGAAGAAGGTTTGTTCGATGCAGTCCTAAGGAACGATATTTGCCTCACTGCACTAAAAGTAGCATTAAATTTGGAGGAGGACATGTGATGACGTTTGGCATGATTTCAGCTGCTGGTATGGAACCTCTTGTTAGGCTTCACATTAAAATTAACGCAACTGTAGATATTGAGATATTGAAGAAACATGTTGTACCTAATTTAAGAACTGCAATTAATCAACTAGCTGTATTTATGCATGACAATCTGCCATGTCACACAGCAAAGTCTGTTAAGACATTTCTTTCTGAGGAGGATGTTACTGTCATGAAGTGGCCTGCTCAAAGCTCAGACATGAATCCTATTGAGAATGTTTGGAAGTTAGTAAATGAAAGATCTAAGGAAAAGAATCTAACAAACGTCGAAGAAAGAACTATGGACTAATTTGAAAGGAGAATGGGAGAAAATATCCATTAATGAATGCAAGACATTAATTTGGTCATGTAGCAAAAGATGTCAAGCTGTTATTGAAAGTAAAGGTTTTTCACATCAAGTACTAATGAATTATGAATGCTATTTTCATTTGGATATGATGTATCTATCATAATAGTATGATTTTGTTAATCATTCTAATGTTTTTGATCATCAATTTTTTTCAAATGTTATATAATTATTTTTATAACTTTGTCAAAATAAGTTTATTGAGCTTTATATTTTGGAATTATATAATTTACCTTTATATCCTTATTTTCCCAATGAAGCTTTAAAATAAAAAGTTATTTCACATTTAAACTTTTTCTTAACATTGTTCTGATCTTTATGCTTCCTACTGTATGTATAAAAAACACTCTTCCAACACATAGTTTTTTTTTTCTTTTAGTTGAACCAATGATGCCAAAAAGAAGCATTTCTCCAATGAAACGTATCTCATTATCAATGATAACATTATACAAGTTTCTATAGTAATTTCAAGAGAAAGTAATTTATGAAAATAAAAATATATTTAATGTCTACTAATTTTGGAATCCTCTATGATAAATTTACATCCAGCATCTCTTTTTTTAACAAATCTACTCATGATACTGGGATATTTAAAAATGATAATGATGAAAAAAGCCTTCTACCTTGAATTGTCGCAATGCCTCAATGTAAAAAAGAGACTGAGTGTAAAGCACCTTGGATTATTCAATCAAAAATTCTAAGCACTTTATTTGAGACTACGAGAGCACTATTTTTCCTCTCAGAAACTTTCTTTTAAACTTTTTCTCTGTGTCGTTGATGAAAGAAAAACAACTGCAGATAACAGTCCTCTCAAGTCATTGTTGTTAATATTTAACACATTTCACTCTCACTTCCCATTTCTCATGACTTGTAATAAATATTTATAGCAGCTAACTAACACATATGCAATTTCAAGATCAGACACATGCCTTAATGAAGATATTTATATGCAATCTATATGGTAACCGAAATATCAGCTGTTTCTCTATAAGGAAACATTCGACATCCATTGACTGAGCAGTCAGCGCTGTTATTGGTTGAAATTTATTAAATCTATTTGTTAAAGAAATACTTCAGGAAAATAGATTTCCCAAGTCCAGTAGCTGTTATTGATCTTTCCGATACTAATGGGGCTTTCCTTCCTTACCTTTCATTTGAAGTAGTGTGGAATGTCAGGTATAAGGTGTATAGATCTGGTAATGATATGTATCCATGTCTTACTCCCCTTTTTATTTTTGTATGTATATTGTGTTCTTTATTCACATGTCCCCAATAAAGGTTATAGATTCACTTATTGCAGGAATTGTGTATGTTTGTGATACAAAACTTTACACTATTTTAAACTATTTTAATGACTAAATTATTTTTTCATATGAATTCGTGGCAACACTATTCAGTCTTGAACATACAATAGACCCATAGTTCCTAAAGTGTGACACATGCCCCACAGGGCAATTTGATTTTAAGGTGGGGGGGATTCAAGAATTAGTTATTAACAGTGGGTTTTTTTCTAGTTAGTCTGTGTGGTTATGAGTGTGTGTGCAGCTTACTATATATGATGTATATACAGTGTGTATACATAAAAATATTTGTATGTATGGATATAGTAATACATGCTTACTCATGTACACAAGTTTATATGCAATGTCAATATTTATTTTCTGTTTCTTAATTCCTGTTGTTTTTTATTATTCTCTTACCTCAATAATATTTCCTTTTTCTTATATTCTTTCACACTCAGTAATCCCTTGCATCTTAGTGACTTTATTACCTTGCTTGAAGTGAAATGTGCATTGTGATGCAGTGAATATCAGGTTGGAATGTGAAATCAGACAGACAAGTCTGAATTCAAACTGAATTTGTTTTATTTAATATGCGCAAGTACTCTTAGGAAAGGTATTATTAATCTATGTCTTCTCTCTCCAGTTATGGGTTAAATAGCCGGATGGATTGGGTTCTATAACCTTGGTTTGCAACTATTCTACCTTGTCTGGAGGATAAAGTTATTAGCATAGTGTGAACATACCTACCTGTAAAAAGACAAGTTACAGAAGCATTGATGACTCCCCACCATGTCAATGGTGAGAGGTAATCGATAGAAAGCTGATATTGATAACCTATGCGCCACTGGGAATGATGGGGTTTAGGTTTAGTTTTAGGTTGGAGAGGAATGATTAAAGAATGCGTTAGGCATCAAAAAAGGTATTATCAATGGTCAGGATTATCACAAGATAATTCTCTGTATTAAAAAATCTTCCAAAAATAAAATATACTTTTCGGATATGTAGTATATATATATATATATATATATATATATATATATATATATTAGTAATACAATATTTATAATACTAATATATAGATATATATATATTAGTAATACAATATTTTCATAAATATTGTAAGATTCCCAAATTAGTGATAATACTATTGCATATATGCAGTCTCAAAGTTCTTGAGAAAAGTTAATGACTTTTTTTTGGCTTTCTCCACATGAATAGGAGTTCATTTTTTGAATAATAAGAATTATTTATCAAGGGGGGAAATTTTAGAGATGCTTAGATGGAGCATGGCCAAATAAGGTTGGGGACCACTGCAGTAGTCTAATGAATTCATCTACAAGATTAACTTGTTACCTCATACCCTGCCCGAGGCTGCCTTTAAGCATATGATTATGAGAGTGAAATTTCTCATCCTAATTGAAATTACTGTGAATGGTCTATGAAACTAGCTCCCTAAGCATCACAAAATGGTAGACACCACTTTATTAACTTGATTTTATGAATTTAAGCACAGTACTAGACTGGCAGTAAGGTCTCATCATCTTACAGTTGAAATGGCTCAATGTAACTGAAAGTTCTATGTTAACAGTTTCTTTTCTCAAATTTTTTGAATTGAAATTGTTGCAAATTATCTGATGGGCTGGCTCGCTAACCATCGCTCTACAGTAGACACATCTTTGCTACATTGATTTTATGAATTTAAGCAAACAACTAGATTAATAGCAAGATTTCATCATCTCATAGTTGAAATTGCAAGATGTAACCATAAGTTCTATGCTAACAGTTTCTTTTCTTGCATTTCTCGCTTGTGGATCTTATAGTGGGTTATCCATTCTTTTCCACTTTATAGTGGGAGTCCGTTCTATTGAAGGCTAGTATAATGTTGTTGCAGATTAACGGAATTTGGCCTCGTTGTAGATAGCCCACTATAAGTCATAAAATGATAACAATCGAGAAAAGCAAATTGAGTTAAAAAATAACATTTTATATGTACACATATCAATCGAGGTTTTTACAATTAAAGTAATACTTGAAGTATAGGTCCAACGGACGTTAAAATGTTCATGGCAATAAAATGCTGAAAAGAGAATTAATACTTAGGAATGTTGAAGCTTTTAAGTAAGGAATGTCTTTGATGTATTCGCTCCTTAGATCAGTAAGTAGTTTTGAGACAGCGAAAGATAAGAGGCGATGGAAGGGAGGCTAGGATAGTAAGCCGCTTGACTTAGGTCAAGGGGATACTGATTACACTCCTCTCTCTTGAGTCAGTTCGTGTGTGTCGGCCTGTGTCGGTCTGTCTGTCTGTCTGTCTGTCTGTCTGTCTGGTGATACTTTTTGTATCGGCTTTTTATATCTTCTTTTTGGATCGCAGCAGATCAGTTGGGGATTCACACTTGTATTTGATTCTGGGCTTCCCATTGATCGATAAATAAAATTCGCGTAGGCTCGCGAACTGGAAATTTAATATTTCATTAATTTTTATTTTTCAACTGAAGCCAGCTGTGCACCGTTGAGTTTTGGTCATTTGCTTTTTGGTTGTGAGGGTGCAAACATCCGGTTCGTCGCGATGCTTGGTTGGTATCACCACAAACTCTCTTCCAACTTTTTTCTTTTCAGTCAACTTTGATCTAAAAATATGTAAATGCAATGTCAATCACTATTTTCTGTCTTCTTAATTTCTATTCTTTTATTGTTTTCTCTCCTTAGTGTTTTCTTTTTCTCATATTCTTTTATACTCAGCAAACCCTGTTTTGTCTTAGTGACTTTACTACTTTGCTTGATGTGGAATGATTAAAGAAACATGCATTAGAGATCAAGAAAGGTATTATCAATGACCAGAATTGAATCAGCCAATAACATGTATAGATTGAACAGGTTAAACTAAGAAGGCAATTCATGCTTTCTTTTTCTTATATTCTCTCACACTCAGTAACCTTCCCTTGCATCTTAATGGCTTTATTGCCTTGTATAAGGTGAATAAATCTGGTGAGAAGATGCATGTATGTCTTTCTCGTTTTTCTATTTTTGTCTCTTCACTGAACTCGTTCTGTATTCACATGGAAGTTGTTTGTTACCAGGAAAGCTTGCTGATTACTTAAATATCTTTCTCATGTAATTTAAAATTTCCCAGTATTTTCAAATATCTCTCTGTGTCATACTTGATCAAATGCTTTTCCATAATCTATAAAGCATAGGTATTAGACTTTCTGCATATTTGTATTCCTCGCTCTACCTGTTTTATATTTGTTTTTTGCTTATTTGTTATTTTTATTATTATTATAATAATAATAATAATAATAATAATAATAATAATTAGTAGTAATAGTAGTAATAGTAGTAGTAGTAGTAGTAGTGATGATGGTGGTGGGGGTGAGGATGCAATACCTTTTGTTGGGAGCACAATTCACCATGCATATTTTAATTTACCTTATTACTCACTTTTGAAGAAACCAATGCTCTGCTTTTTTCTTCCCCTAATTAAAAATCTCTCTAAATGGCAATCACTGGTTGTTGCTACTTATTAAAAAAAAACTCATTACTCGTATTTTGTTCAGATGAATGCATTTCTGGTGCAATGGCGGCAAATTAAGAAATGGTTCAAGGGAGGCAACCTAATGCTGTTTAATAATAAATAGTAAATTAACAATTGATACAAGAAAGAAAAAATTATGCCTATTGTTTTAGGATTCTGAATGCTTACTCGCATTAATAACCTGGAGAAATTTGTTTCCAGATTTGTAATAATGCTATGTTCTTTGAGAACTTACATTAGCTTATTTCTAATAAATCAAATATCATAAATCACCAAAAAAATATAGATCTTCTTTTATGTGTCTTATCTCTTTCAAATGTTGTTAATTATAGATCTCCACAACTTCCCATCCTTTATAGCTCTTAGCAATATTTCTCTTTTTACGATCCCTTTGACTACCTGTTCATTCATTTACACAATCTTTCTTTTGATTTGTCATTTGATATAAAAGGTATCTAAAAAGTAATACATAAAGGTTTAAAATTCATCTTAAAAAATGAAAAATATTTCTTAAAGCTTTTATTTTAGTTTTACTTTCAGAGTAATAGATTAAATTTAATATTTCTGATAAGTAAAATACATTGCTGTATTACAAACCGAGTTTAAACTGATTGGAATTATTTTGTTTTATGATTATCAGTAAAAAGTCTATAAAATTGTTCATATTGTCAAATTTGTCAACACAGCATAATTCTCTTTATTAAAAATCTTTCAAAAATAAAACATATTTTTCTGAAATGTTATTTGTAAAAAATTAGCTGATTTAAGGTTTAATTAATCTGAATTGCAACAAATATTATTAACATTTAGCTTAAAATATCACTTAAAAGCATTTTTTGGCATGAAGGTGTGTGTTTTGATGAAGTCTTGACAGATTTATCAACAACCTGATGTTAGGGAAATTTAAGTAAGGAATAGATTACTGTTATTACATGACAAATACAACATAAATGCTTTTATGCATACATATAAATTGAATTTGTTGTGTGTGCTTCTATGTAAGGCTTGTTGTGAGTTGTTTGGTGTGCTTGCATGTGGCTTTTGGTTAATTCTTACATAGGCTGGAGAAAGACTTTAGCTTAAACAAAAGCTCAAATTTAATATTTTTTGTCATTGGCTGTGAAGAATCATGTGGTGCACTTCCTAAAAAATCCATGCAACACCAAATTTTTTTTTTTTGTGTGTGTTAAAGTTGTTGAGAGATTTTTGAAAAAGTATTTTTATTTATTTTATCTATTTTCAAAGTCTCAACACCTTTTTCATTATATGGAATCATTAAAATTCATTAAAATTTTGAAACTGATCACTCAGTCAGTTATGTGCCATATGTGATACACACTTGGGCGATCATGTCTTGAAAGAGACATGACTAAGCAGAAAATTTTCCCACAGTAGGTTGCCATTACTTTCTGTGGTAGATTGGTTGCCAATCAAGCCTATAGAACCCAATCTGTCCTGTTATTTAACCTATAGCTAGAGGGATAAGATGGATTCATACCTTTCCCAAGGGTATTTGCACATAAATGAATGCAACAAATTCAACTGGAATTTGAACTTGGCTTCAGTTGAAGCTGATAGATGGACAAATGTATAAATCTAATTAAATCAATAAATTTTAAGATAATTGGTATTTTTTTCACATGTAGAATTTTTTCACTCTTAGTTATATTTATTATTCATTTAAGAAAATAAATAATTTTTGAAAGGAGTAAAGTTAATAAAAATCAAACCATAAAATATGTACATTTTGAGGAATATTTTGATTATTAGTTTCATTTAAATGGCTGACCACTCATATTCAAGTACACTTATCTGTCTATCCATATTTGATTATTTGTACAAAAACAATTTTACAGTGACAAAGCAAAAAAGAAAAACAAATTATTTTTAAAATATTTCTGATGGAAAAATGGCATTAAATTTTATATTTTTCAATTCTTCAAACACATCTTTACATAATAAAAAAGATCTCTCTTGTCATCAGTAATCAAAAGAATTTAAAAATCATACTGTAGAAATATTTAAAGTCAGGTGATACTTGTATAGGTTTCAAGGGTAGGACAACATGTTTTATTCATGTAATAGATGAGTGTAACCTAGACTAAGGGCAATTACTCTTAAAAGAGTATTATTATTATATCTCCTTTTAACACATTTTGTTTATTATTATTTATTCAGGCTTTGTAAAACACAAGAAATAAAATAAAATAAAAAACTTCTGTTGCATTTACACAGATTCTCTTTTTAATAAGAAATTAAAAATTGGTGAGAGAAAAAAAAGTGTTTTGTTGTATTTTATTCACTGAATCTTGCTAGTGGCTATATTATCCAGCCAAATTTAGTTGTTTTTATTCTTGTAGTGTGACATGCATGTCTGTGATTCCAATGGGATGTGTGTAACATGGTGATTACAGATTTGGGATGGGGTATTAAGTACTTTTGTTTGGTCATTTGGTGATGGCTTGGTTTCCACACTGGCTGTTATAATCTCTGGTGACTTTACATGTGTCCTGCTTCAGTTGTTTTTGGTTCCTGTGGAAAACCTGTTGAGATGGGGTCTGAACTATGTAGGACCTTGGTTACATGTACATTTAAGTGACAACTGCAGGACTCCATATATTGGTGTCCTTCTTGTACGTTCTAACGTGCTGTCCTATTTGGATATCTAGGAGATCTTTTGCATGCTTGTCATATTATGCTTTCTGTCCAGTTTGTCTCTAATACAAACAGGCTGATATCTCCACTTTTTGTACATTGTGGTTAATACATTTTACTGGTATATTGCTAGCCAAGTTTCTGCTGAATAACAGTTCCTGTGGCGATAGTATTGTGTGGTCTATAGGAGTTGTCTGAAGGCAAAGCAGTACCATGTTATTGACGGCTGCTCAACTTAGTCTTTTTGGTGGCAGATTTTATCAACTGAGCACAACATTTTGCAAGGTCATTAGACTGTGGATATTTTAGAGATGATGTGTGATGACCAAATTCCCACTCTTTTACAAACTGCTTAAAGGCAGCTGAATTGTAATGCAGGCTGTTGTCACTGATCACACTCTCTTGAACTCCTTGTTCAAAAAACACTTGCTTAGTCAAATACATCACTTCCTGGCTGGAGAAATTATTTAACTTCCACACAAAGGGGCATTTCAAGTAATAATCAACAATGAGGATAGAATTTGAGCCATCAAAGTGGAACAAGTCAGTGTCTACTATTTGCCATGGTCTTACTGGGATCTCAAGTGGCATCAAGGTCTCAGCACTATGCATTTTTTGGTGTTCCTGGCACGTATCACATAGCTGGATTAACCTGTCAATGCTAAAGCACATGACTTTTTGTTGGCAACTTGCATTTTCCAATTTCCTGATGGCTATAGTGGATACTGTAAAGTACCACTTCTTGCATAGATTTTGGTATAATGAATTCACTCACCCTTGAGCAAGATCCCATTTTTTATGACTAGCTCATCCTGATAGGGCCAGTATGGTTGCATATCTTTGCCAACTTCTTTGAATATGTTGGGCCAACAATGCAGGATCATGTCCCTTAGTTCACACATTGTTGGGTCAGTGTTAGTTGCCTGTTGAATCTGTGCTAACTTTTGTGCTGAAAATTGGACAAAAACGACTTTTATGTTCAGGTTGATTTCCTTTTTCACTCTCTTGTTAGGGAACCGAGAAAATCATCCACTAACGCCATTTCTTTGCCTGGACAATAAACAATGGCTATGTCATATCTTTGAAGGCGTAATAACATTCATTGGAGGCTAAGCAAGGCAAGCTAGGGTGAGACAAATTGGGGTTGCAATCAGGTTTTTTAAGTTGATCATCTCTAGAGGCTTGTGATCACTTTCTACTTGGAAGGCACACTCATAGATGTACATTTAGAGAGGTTCACATCCAAAAACAACAGCTAGGAGCTCCTACTCAATGTTAGCATATTGTTGCTCTGTTTTCGTCAGAGATTTCTCAGTCGTACCTAGGCCTCTATTAGATACATCTCCCTGGATCACAGTTTCTTTTTCAAGATCAAAGTATGCCAGCAGTAATTCTTTAAAATTCAGGGCTTTGATTGTTTTCAAAAACTTCTGTCCTCTGACTGCTTTTTTTAGTAGACCCCTCATTGATGATGTGAGATCAGAGAGATGTGGACTGAAAGGTGATGATACCTAGAAACTCTTTGTAGGATTGTCATACTTTTCAGGCTGGGTAACCATTTGATTTCCTCCACCTTATTTAGTTCAGGGCATACTCTGTTTTTTTTATATATGGCCCCAAAAAAGTTTATCTGCTTTTGTGCATTTCTCACTATTGAACCTGAGTCCTTTCAACTTATGATATCTTTATCAGATTGTACAGATTCCAGTTATGTTCTTCTTTGATTTTGCCATAAACTATGATATCTATTGCCTATAAGTCCTAATATACCAGGGCATCTCTCCAGAATCATATCCATTTCTGCTAGAATTCCCCTGGGACATGACTAGGCCAAAAGGCATTCTCTGGAAGCAATACCTTCCAAAAGGAGAGTTGAAGGTGGTCAGTAACTGTGATTCAGGATCAAACTTGATCGACCAGTATCTATTCTTAGCATCCAGTTTGGAAAAGTACTTGGCACCAGAGAGTTTGTATGCAAGCTACTTCATTGTAGGAGTCTTGAGATGACATCGCATGATTGCTTTGTTTAGATCCTTGAAGTTCAAACAGACAGAATTTGCCATTACTCTTGCACATATACACTAGGCTGTGAATCCATTCTGTAGGCTCACTCACTTTGTGAATAACCCCTGTTTCATCATGTCATCCAGCTCAGTCTTAATCTCTTCTACCATATAGATGGGACATTTCCTGGGTACATGGATGACAGGAAAATATGGTATTCACCTGTGAAACTGCCTATATAGTCGAACTAATCTAAATAAATGTTTCTCAGATCATTCACTGAGTTGATCTGAACTTGGTTCTCTTGGATGATGCAGTGCATCATAACAAGATCCAGGTGATTAAAGTTCTAGAATAATAGGTCACTCTGAGGCTACAACAAAGAATTTGAGTGTTTTCCATACACCTTTGTAGGTACACTGTATGTTAATGGACCCATGTTGAGGGATGCTGGCTCTATTATAAGCTGTCAGTACAGTTGACTCTTTATGTGTTGCACCAAGGAGTGGCTGTGCAGAGCTGCTGACTTTGTTAAGAAGCATCCTACAGAAAATATGTCAGAGGAGAGTATTTCCTTCAGCTCCGATGGTTTTTAGTTTGTGAGTGCCTGGTAGGTTTAGAAGTTTGATATCAAGTTCTGCAAAAACCTTAGTCCTAGTGTCTTTTTTACTTTGCCTCTTAATTGCATCAAATAACATTTGTGTAAATTGTTAATACACATTGTCATGGTCACTCTACCAGGCATTTAGTGAGTAAACATCATTGTTATTTTTCTTATACTGAGGTTTGTATTATTGATTTCCATGGGTTTTCTGGTGTCCAAGTTTTGATTTGGGTCCCTTTTTTTTTTAGGTGTGTCTGTGGTGTTTTCCTTTATTTTCTTGGCTGTTTATTACAGATTTTAATCCAGTGATTTTTTTGTCCACATGCTGAGCATGTAGTACCCCCGCCCTCGTGGAACACATTTCTTTTTCGCAGGAATGCATGTTGCCACATCGTTTGCAGCTGCTGTATTTTACTGAGTCAATTTCCTAGCGCTTTCTATCTTGGATTTCTGTCAGTTGCTTTATGTAGCCTATTGAAACCTCATGGACTCTACATTCAGACATTCTTCTTTTGCCAATAGCTGCTTTTGTAGCTCTATGTGTTTCGTTCCGGAGATGACCAGCTCTAATAATCATTCTTCAATATCTATAGCATCTTGGAACTTACACTTATTTATCTGCAACCTGCACCTTGTTGTAAAATCATCAATACTTTTTATATCTCTATGTGTATAAATGAAAGTAAACATGTAAAAATTTACATAGACTCTAAACATTTCTAGAATTTCCGCCAAATAACTTGTGGATTATTTTTATCAGCTTTGTTCATGAAAGTATATGAGTTGAACTTTCTTAGGTCTTCTTCTCCAGATAACAACAGAATGTAGTCAATGTGTTTGTCAGCTGGAATGTTTTTCACAGAGAAATAGAGCTCACAATGCTATTTGAAAAATCTTAATGAATCAACCAGATTTGTTGAAGTCCAGCACATTGTTGGCTTACATGCGTTATTATCTATTCCAAAAACACAAAAAATATCATTAAAAAAAAGTGGAATAAAGGATGATAAGATGTTTAAAACACTCACTTGTTTGTTCCAATGGATAATGTTTTGCGGCTAACACTTTTCTCTATCTTTATTTTTTTCTGTCTTTTTTTTGTTGTTTTAAACATTTTGCAAGTAGCAGGAGCTGTGTGCAGCATTAGAAATTTTATTTCTTCCGTTCAAAAAGTCCAAAAAGTGGCAGTAGCGTATTTCTTTTTTGCCTTGAAAATTTTCATTTTACTACCATGTAGTAATAATTAAAGACAGGAGGTTCCAAGGGTCAGTCAGTTAAAGTGCCATACATTATACACGCTTGGGCAATCATGTCTCGAAAGAGACATGACTGACTGGGCAGAAGATTATCCCGCAGTAAGTTGCCATTGCTTCCTGCAGTAAACTGGTTGCCGACCAAGGCTATAGAACCCAATCTGTCCTGCTATTTAACCCATAACTGGAAGGAAGAGACGGATTAATACCTTTCCAAGGGTATTTACGCGTAAGTGAATACAATGGATTCAACTGGAATTCGAACTCAGCTCCCCGGTTTCTCGTTCCGAGCCGATATCCACTGTACCACAACACACATCCATTCCAAGGGTAGGATGCCATATTTTATTCTTGCAATAGGTGTGTGTCCTAGACTAAGGGCCATAACTCTTAAAGAGCTTTTATTATTTCTCATACAGAAAAATTGCATGAAAATTTTCAAAAATAATTATCAATTGTAGATTTTTTCTTGTCAAATATGAAAGAAAATGTTTTAAATTTTTTGAGTTTTATTAAATTATTTTTGTCATAAAAATTTGAAGGACAAATTTTCAGGATGTTCTGATTTGAGATTACTAAACATTTTTACTGAAATAATATCAAGAATTTTTCTTTATCAAGCTATAACAAATATTTGTCATCATCCTCCAATTTTAAGTGTTAACAATGTATTAAAATGGTTGGCAACTGAAAAGTTTTGTCATAAAATGACCTATTCAGTATACAATTAATTGATTAATGAATAAGTGCTGAAAATTGTATTTACATCAGATAATTCCCTGATTTTTGGTAAGTTTCTAAATCAGAGGTTGGTCATTTTTTACATCCATTTACCTAAAAAAAAATGAAATCAGTAATCTGAACCACATTTGAAAAGAAAAGATTACGACTTAATTTCAAATAATTTTTTAAAATTTATCTATATAATTTGATGGTAACAAGTTGCTATTTTCTAACGGCTAAAAAAAAAGAAGGAGCTCACTTCCAAAATCAAATTTTTGAACGATTATAAACTACTTACCTTTCAAAAAGGGGAGATAACTAGTACATGCTACAATTTAAAGGTTACTTTTAAATTATCATATACAATATTGAGGTGTTGAAAGAAATATAAGAGAAATATAATACACAGCTCACTTTTTATTCTCTTTCCTCAAATAAAAATTCATGAATATTAATAAAGTCAGTAACAGTAATAAAAGTATACAATCTGACCATATAATTTATTTATTATTTTGCTTGGTCATATGCATGCATACTGCCTAGACATTCTGTCAGAAAACCAGCTGAGGCAAGAAAACTTAATTAAGTGAATCTTTCTGTGATGTGAACTTTTGACCTGGATATACACACACAAAGCTACTATTCTACTGTTTGAATATAAGGCAAAATTAACTTGAAAATACTAATTTAAGAGATAAGTATATGTTTGGTGCCAGTAGAGTATGTAGCCTACCCCTTTGATTCTGATCTAGTATGTGGCCTACCCAGTTTGAATGTATCCTACCCCAATAAGAGTATATTTATAGATACAAGTATTTGGCTATTTATTGAAACTAATTATTTTACTTAACCCTAACCCTGTTCTAACCTTAACCCTAACTCCTAACCCCAACCCTTAGCAGCAGTTATAATACTTTCTTGTAATACACTTTTTAAGCTAGGCAACATACTATACCAATGACAGAATTTTATAGGACACATTCAAAAGGTAGGTCTCATACTATACTGGCACCATATGTTTTTTAAGGTTTTAATTATTTGAATTAGTCATTTAATTTTTTCAAATATTATTGATAACTTAAAATCATTTGAAACTAAACAAATTTTAACATTTTCTTTTAAAAATCCCCCCCCCCAGTTTAAAATCTGTCACTACTTTGATTTTTTTCAGTTTCATTATAATTGGAATATTAAATTCATAGGTGAAAAATAAAAATAAATGTAAATTTTTTTGCATGCAGTGGAAAAATAGTATCATTTGTACCAGGTAGAAATTTTCTATCAAATTAATATTCTGTTGATGAGTCCAGATAATTAACATATATTAACTTATCTGGGCGCAAAAAATATTGCCACTTTAATTATAATACTGGAGGCCTACATGGTTATAAAATAACCATTAACTATTTGACCAATAAGGTAAAATTTCTCCTCATTTCTCATCAATTATGAAATAAATAAAATCAATATAAAATAATCAATATTTAAAATTTGATTAATAAGGCAAAATTTCTCTTCATTTGCCATATGCTATTAAACTGATAAAGTCAAAGAAAAACTTATAAATCCGAGATTACTCTTGTGTTAGTGACAAATAAATATAACCGAAAAGAAATTTAATAACAACAACATTGTAATAAAATGATAAAAATAAACATATTTTATTTCAACCAAATGCACCCAAACTCTAAATGAGACAAAGCAGCCATTAAAAGCATTACACACCAGCAACCATCCCCAGTTGAATGCAATAAATATATAATTTATGATTTCATAATCACTAATTTGACCAACCATCAAAAATTCCCATTGCACTGCACCAATATCATCTACAAATTCTCATTTCCACTGGGAATTTGCATTCCTAAGCACAATCATCAAATTCATATGTAGGACATATGACCATTACTCTATTTCGAAAGTTAAACTGCCATCTTACAGATGACAGTACAATTCATGTACACATCAATAAACATATCGGGGTCATTCTGAAAAATAATGCTTCTCTGTTAGCCACAACTTCAAAAGAGAATAGTGGTTGCCTAGCAGATGTGGGGGAACCTTCTTATCAACAAACTATATTTTTGTCACTTGTTAATAAAATATTAAACAGACAGATTTTGTCAGTTTTACAAAGCTTTCTGCATGAATTTTTAAGATGAGGAGTTATCATTATTTACATTAATTACACACAAAATATTATCCCCATTTTTGTTGTTATTATCACAATGTTTTACCCATTGTGCACTCCAGCCTTCATCAAGTGAGTGTCAATCAGTGTAACTTATGTAGAGTTTTGAACTGAAACCTTTATTTAATTTACACAGGTAAAGTGTTCTCATTCCACTGCCCATATCCAGGGATATCTCACCTAGTTCTTATTTACCACTACTTTTTATTGATTTCCCCATTCTCAGAAAGTTTAACTACACACTGTCCGGCCCAGGGACTAAACTAACAATTATTATGTCACTAAATTCCCAAACATATGATATCACTGTGCACTGTTTTAAACTTTCAGCTCTCTAAAAAAAATAGGATGTAGCCAATAGAATCTTACCTAGCATAGCTATCAAATTTATATGAAGGACATATGATCATTACTCTATTGCACAAGTTAACCTGCCATCTAAGAGATGACAGTGCTATTTGTGCACACATCAATAAACATATGAGAGTCATTTTGGAAACTAATAATCTATGTTAGCCACATGGTCCTTGAAAATGACTGAGACTAACAAAAGTACTTGAACAAAACAACAGAACAAACATAAACTTTGAACAGTTCTTTTACAAATTTTGATCCCAATATACAAAATTTTATACAAAAAAAAACATAAAATTTTTTTACAGATATGTTCCATTTATTTTCTTCTTTACATGCCATGTCTTTTAAGGATGTAGGGGATCATGGCCTCCACTTATCCCTATCCCTTGTAGCTCTTAACATTTTCCTTTTGGTATCTCTCCCAAACCCCATTCACTTGTTCAACCCTATCAAGTATAATACGTGTTGCTTTCCCCTGTCACTATTTCCCTTTATCCATCCCGTGAGTATCAGATTCTCCAAGCCCTCCTTCCTCATTATGCATCTCAGAAACTTGAGCTGTCTCTTCCTGATGTTAAGCATAAGTTTCCTTTTCATTTGCAACCTCTCCAAAACCTTGTCATTGTTCACAAGTTATTTTCAGTATCCACGGTATTTTCAGTATCCTTCTGTAGAACCACATAATTTGCTATTGTTATAGTGTAAACATGGTCGCTTCACTAGCAGTGTATACCAAGGAATTACAAAGAGCAGTGATTTGATTTCTTTGGTCAGAAGGGGTGTCAGGGCTGAAATTCACTAGCGGCCTTTGACCCAATGAGCGGATCGAGAAGTTTAAAAGTGACCAGACATTGTGATTCTTGAAGAAGCAGCCAAGCACCTGTCAGCCTCTACCACCAATGAGAAGATTTAGCAAGCTTGAGAGATGGTAATGGTGAACCAGTGAGTTTTCATTAATGAGGTAGCCTGTTCTCTGTAGATTCAAATCACTGCTCTTTTTCTTCCTTGGTACACAAGAAAACTGGTGCAATCAAGCTCAAGCTTCAATCACATGACCACAGGGGTACTAACTATAAGCATGCATGAGCAGAAGGCAGTGTGACAAACCTAAAGATATGTTATGGCGAAAGTGTGAATAATTTTTGGCTTACCCTTGTATATAATTGTTGCGGCCTGTTAAGGCCAGGAAGAAAGACACTTAAAGAAGAAGATAGGTTGAACCAGTGTATTGGAATAACAAAACATATATACAGAATAAGAGTGTTATTAGTCAGAAGACAGTAGGGTCTGCCTGAACTGTCAAGTTACACTGCGTCTTGATTGTCTCCCCTAGGAAATCTTGCAGGTTAGTATTTCTGAAGGAGGAAGAGTTCATTCCAATGTAGATAAGGCACCATAACAATAATGCAACTCAAAAGATTTCTGAAAATTATGAGAATTTAACATATTGTCAGGCCAGCAGGACTTCTGCCAAAATGTAATCAGTAGATAACTAAAGCAAATACTGAAAATAATAATTATATAATAATAATAAAATACTTTAAACTTATTCATAAACAGAACTGTGTGTGTGTGTGTGTGTGTGTGTGTGTGTGTGTGTGTGTGTGTGTGTGTGTGTGTCCAATACCTATAGACTCCGAAATGGCTGAACTGATTTTCTTGAAAATTTACACAATTGTACTATAAGCGTCTGCGAGTGTTCTTAGCTAGGTTTTGTGTCACGGTACCCCCGATAAATATTGAAAATCGATAATAAAAAAAATCAGGTTGTAGAAGGAGTGGTCAGATTTTAATCAAATTTGATACACTCATAGACAAAGACATAAGAAATGATATTCAGAAATTTCAAGGTTGCAGTTCTTACAATAGTGCAGAAAATCGATAATATATATATATATATATAAAAGGCAAGATGTTTGTGTGTGTGTTTCTGTTTATCTGCCTGTATGCCTGTATTTTTTTCAGCCCTTTTATTTTAGCTTTTGCTTCGGGTTTGGCTCTAAGTAGGTATAATTGTAGTTCTTAGCCTCAGCCATGATACCATTTACTCAGAGGACTTATTTAGCCTTCAAAATTCAGTTTATGACAAAAAAACTTATTTGATATCGATACCAGGAAATCAAAATTTGACTTGCATCCATTCATTTTTCTTTCAGGCTACAGTTTCACTTTAACTGGAAACAACTATTGCTTTTTAGTCTTTTGTGCCAACATCGAAAGAGTCTGAGCTCCAGGACCATGGATTAGTTTTAAAGCTTTCATTACACCTGAGCAACACTGAGCTATACTGCTTGTAATTATATAATAGTAATAATATAAAATAATGATATAATAATATTATTAAAATAATAATATAAAATAATAATAATATAATAAAATGTAAAAGAGTAATATAGTAATAATAAAATAATAATATTATAATAATCATAATATAAAATAATAATATAAAATAATAACAATATTATAATAATAGTAATAATATGCTTTAATATCATTTATACCTAGATGCATATATTTGAGTGTGGGTGTGTGTCAGTGTTGCTGTACCGGGCTCCATTCAAAACTCAAGCACTACAAATTTTGTCAGCACAACGATTACGACCTACTTTAAACTAAGCTAGACAAATTTGAATTGCTAATGAAAAGAAATTCAACATTCAAAGTTTTTGTAGCTCTGGTCTTTTAAATAAAGACGAGCTCAATACTTGAAGCTCAATCTGGTAATGCTGGCATGTACCACTGGCATGTACCACTGGCATGTACCACTGGCATGTACCACTGTGTGTAAACCAGTAGGAAAAAAAAACATGAAAATATGACTATGCACAATTAATATAATCCTATCAATGATTCTGCATTGTACTTTGATGACTATGTGCATTTCTTGCTTATCTGCAAGCATGTCAGTCTTTATGCCGATATAATTAAAATGGCAATCCCTACAAATATTTTTTCTCTAATTTTCAACCTGTTCTATACATATGAAATAAACAGGGTGTGATGGGTGAATCATTGTTATTTTATATTTTTAATTTTGCCCATAGACGTCGTTTGTTTTAGATTTTCTCAACTATACAATTGGGTCAATTGGGCAACCTCTGTGGGGGAAAAAACACTATTCACACCACCAGAACTTTGGAAATGGCATGTTGTATTGTTTGGCATTTATACCAGAAGCTCCAATACAAACATTTTAGAGTGTTTGGCTGTCAATCCGATGACAGTGCAAAAAATTCAGGAAGAGTTGGATGAGTCTAATGGTGATTGCAAAGGTGTTTGGAGTGATCACTATGGATGGCAACATTATGCCTCTATTCATTATCTCACAGAACCCCAAACTCAAAACAGAGGCCTATATCAAGTGCCTTGAGGAATTAGTGCTGTCCTGTGTCGAGAGGGTGGCTGCTGGAAGACTGTATGTCTGGAAATAGGTCTCTGCACCATGCCACACAAGCAAGAGAACCCAATCATGGCTGTCAAACAATTTCTGCAACCACATCACCCCCTCATATCTTGGCTATCTAACTCCCCAAACTTCAACCCCTTTCATTATTATGTAGGGGGGAGTGCACAATTGAGCAAGAGACCAACAAAACTCCTTGTAACACCAAAGATGAAGTGAAGGCAAGGATTATGGCAGCATTCACTAACTTAAACAAGGAGACCATCGAGAAGAGTTGCAGGAGATTTTGAAGTCATCTGGAAGCCATAGTTCAGTTGAATGGCAATTTTATTGAATAAATTTTAGTCTTTAGTATTTCAAAATAATTTTGTGTAATTTTGGTAAATATATTTGTTAAAACTGTGTCAGTGTTTTTTGATTTTTGTGTAATTTAAAGGACAATTTATCCATCACCCTTTGTATTTTAAGAAATAAGAATGAGCCAAACAAATTTTAATAATATTTTATAGTTCCACCTTTTTTATTTTCACTAAAGAATAAAATAAAACACTTAATAATAAAAAAAAGCTCAAATGAAGTTCTATGCTGTTGTCTAAATAAAAGTCACAATTAAAAAATATGTATTGACCTTGACTATCTGGAAAATATGTAACATGAAGAACATTCTTGAAATTTAGAGAAAATTCTCAAGGATTCAAACAAGGAATGTTTGCAAAATCAAGCATTGTGTTACAAGCTGAATTGTTTGTCATACAGAAACATGTAAAGAATTCATAGCAGTAGCCATTTGCAGTACTGAACAACATCAGACTAAGTCCCCCCACCACTTACATTATTTAGGAACATGTAAACAAATCAAGTTATTACTTATTGATATAACCAATTATTTTATTAAATAGACAACATTTGGAAGTAATGAAAACTAAAACAAATAATTACTTTATTGAACAAACAAATATGAGTGAAATGCCAGGGGTGACATTTGGGGTATGGAAAGGGCTAAAAAGAAGAATCAAATTTCTCTGACACTGAATTTGTCACATGTTGCTATAACAAAACAGCAGAGATGACTTTTACATGACTTTTACATATACACATGCACAAACTCATATATATATATATATATATGTGTGCATGCATATATATATATATATTAATAAATATAGATATTATCATATATCAATGGAACAACTTGGAGTTTCATGTGTTATGCAATCATCAGGTGCATATTACAAAATTACCAGTTTGTAATATACACCTGATGACTGCACAATGCACAAAACTCTGGGTTGTGCCATCAACATAGAACAATATGTATATTTATTAATATATATGCAATAGCTCTGTTCTTACTACATTGAGCACTGTTTATTTTAACACCTGAATAATAATATTACACATGTATGTACCTTCATATATATATATTTATTAATTCCCGTAACTATATTTGCATGCTGTAAAAACATTAAGCACTACGAAATCGACCTTTCTCTGACATTCACCAATAGCTTAGTAGGTGGATCTCTGACTGCTGACAAATCAGTCAGGTTTCAGTCTCAGTTTGAGGCAAACAGTTAATTTAGCCCCACTGATGAGCTGTGATAAGGTGAAGCAGGCCTGTATGCAGATGATTTATTGATATATATATATATATATATATATATATATATGAATTATTCTTCAACCTACAACCCTTGTTCCACAGACAAAATGTTGCCAAACATTTACTTGTCACTACTCTCTTGCTATTGTTATGACAGATGTTCAGACGGGTGACATCCTTTGTTCTACCAGTTCAGACTTTTACGGCATGTTATTTACAGTGGCAAACGATCCCCATTCCTTTCGTGTTCCTTTGATAAGCAGCAAGTGCTACTCACACAGATTCTACCCCAGAATTGTTTTTAGTGGACCCAACTCTCAAAAATATGCTTCCCTGACAGCAACAGTCTTGTTCTCTTCAACTCCAGGGTCAACCAGTAATTATCTTACATGACCTTATAACATACATTTCTTAATTCTTCATTCCCCACTCCCTTTGAACAATCTCACTCAGTAACCCTCTACACTGAGTTGCCCTTAAGCCTTCTGTTGTACTATCAGTAAATTATATATATATATATATAGCCTTTGAGATTTCACTCACCAGATTGACTCAGTTGATTAAAAACTTAATTGGGCAATTAAAGTTTATTGCTTTACTCACCCACAGTTGATTAAAAATCTCGAAATAAAATGTGTTCCTTCAAATATAGAAAAAGTGTGCTACATATATATATATATACAGCCTTTGAGATTTCACTAGCTCAATCAACCCAGTCAATTAAAATTGGGCGATTAAAGTTTATTGCTTTACTCGCCCATGGTTGATTAAAAATCTCTTAATGAAACATGTCCCTTCAAATATAGAAAAAGAAAAACCTAATTCCTTTTACAACCCAAAAGTATGCCATTGAAGATTCACAAGTTACTTAGAATGACCTACACTGACATTATTGAACTCTCTGGTCTTATGCATGGCACCTGATTTATGTTGAAATGTGTGGTTAAACAAAAGACAGTGATATCCCACAATCATTAAGCAAAATCTGATAAATAGAATTTAGATTGACAAGCTCCTGTCTCACTTTTATCATTCTGGTCAGTGTAAACATTTGTTTAATTAACACTTCCTGAGTGGGGTTAAAATGTCTCTGACGCCCAGATTAAAAACACTCACAGATTTTTAGAAACTCATTTTGAAAAATATTATCCTTGACTCAACATCTATATTTCCTCCCTGCTTACGGAAGTTAAAACAAACACTTGAAAGAAAGAAAAAACATTTGAAAGAAAGAAAAAAATATGCATATTTCTTTCAACCACACACTGAAAAACAAACTATACAAGTAAGTAATTTTTTTATAGAAAATCATTGAGAAAATCATATTTGTTATTTTTTTATCATCTATAAGATGGAGGTTGAAGTTAATTACCAAAAAAAACAGCATATCATGATGTTAAAAGAGCTCAAACTTAATAAAAACAAAGTTTTATCATCAAAATGTTTATGCTATTAAGAGAAAAGATCAAATTTGGTTGTTATTATTTTTAAAAAAATTTTAAATCCTTTTTAACACATTCAAAATTTTAATTATAATTTCAGTTTTTGTTTTTCATCAGTAATTTATGTTTACATAAGGTGAGTATTAAGTCAGTCGAGTAAAATGATTTTGGAGTGAGTAAATTTTCCCTCTCTTTTGACCACCAGTCAAGTGATTTCTTTTTTAAATCTCAAAGGCTATATATGTGTGTGTGTGTGTGTGTGTGTGTGTGTGTGTGTGTGTGTGTGTGTGTGTGTGTGTGTAAAAACAAACAATAAAAATAAAATAAACAAAAAGAAAAAAATAAACAAAAAGAAAAATTAACCAATCATAAACAAAAAAAGAATAATCAACCAATCACAAACAAGGCCACTCCCACAAAATTACACCATATTCTATATAAGCTAGAAAAAACCATGACCTAACAGCAAACAGCCCTGATGAGTGGAAACATCATAATATTGTCTTCACAAAACTTCAAAGTCAGTATGAAGCTGCTCTGTTTAAGAGACAAACTATTGGTACTTATCAACGCTTTCTGTACACCCCGATGTCGAGCATTTATGATAAAAAATCTGCTTACCAAAACACATTTTGTCAGTAAAACCACAGAAAAGGCAACAACCTTGGCGCTAAACATTATCACAATTGAACACTATATAATTCTCACTTTTGATTGAGTAATACTGACACACCCACAATCATATTGGTAAACTTCCTCCAATCATCCCTGCTTAATTTTCTGAATAACCATGAATTCATCTTTCTAAAATAAATCATTTTCACCATTCATTTTTAAAATATCACCTGAGGAAGAACAATATTGTTCTGAAACATGAAAAATTTTAATGCCGTGATATAATGCTTTTATAAACCACCATATATATATATATATATATATAGGATTAATACAATAAACTTGTCAGCTAGCTGATTGATGTTTCAGCAATTCCTTCAGTTAAATCAGTTATGGAGCAAAAGTCATACCAAAATTAACCACATCTAGCAAATTTTTAAAAACTACTCAATACATAATGTGCAGAGAAATTCTAAGGACATTTTTTTTAAAGATATGAATGTCTTCCCCTGCAAGTATAAACCTCAAATTTTTCAGGTTCCTGAAAAAAAACATAAACATGTAGGTAATATCAGACAGATTTTGGTCAACAATACGGTGATCCTTACTCATACACACAGTAAGAGGGACCTGCAGATATTGGAGGCCATGTACATTAAATCAAAACAAACAAAACTCAATAAAATCAACTTTAAAACAGGAAATAACATATTACATTGCATTTGACTACACGGTTTTGTTGTCATTTCATGCTATCCCGTGGTGTGACATCATAAAACCGCATCGCAAACTTAAGAACTGCATTTATTATTTTTGGTAACTATTGCCGTAGCCAAGCGGAGTTTTATGTCAACACAAAATAATATCGTCAGTGATTGTGGATTTTATAATATTTCAGTTTAAACAACCTCTCTGAAGATGGCTCATGTGAGCCGAAAGTTTAGAAGAAAACCAATAAATAATTATCCAAATGTTGGAGAATTTTTGTCTTTATTTTCAACTGAAATTAAAGCAAAAATACGACATTTAGAACGGCTCATGATTAAACATAATAGACATTCATTGTCTCTTATATTTAACAGCGTATGTTTAGAAAATATATATATATATGCATAACAACACTGCTTATATACAAACATACCCACGCATGCACACACACACACACACACACACACACACACACATATATATTTATACCCATATTTATATATATATTAACATACACCCATGTATGCACACACACACACACACATGCACACACATATTTATATATATATATATATAGAGAGAGAGAGAGAGACAGAGAGACAGAGACAGAGTTGAATATATGGATTGAAATCCAACAAGATGAATTGAGTAAGTAAAGAACAGGTAGGAAAAAGTGCTTTTAATCTAACATTTTTCACTTTAACAAGCTTCTTCAGAGATTATTAAAGACAAGTGATTTAAGAATTAAAAAATAAATTTTTTTTAATTTAAAAAAAAATGAAATTATTCATCTTTAAAAATCTCTGAAGAAGCTTGTAAAGTGAAACGTTAGATTAAAGACACTTTTTTTCTACCTGTTCTTATTCTATTCATAAATATATATGCTTTATGCTACACTCTTTGGTTAATGAATTGAACACAGTTTGGTTCGGCTATAAAATTGAATGCTCTCAGTCACTGGGGTTTGTTTAGATCTTGTGAATAACCTGCTGTGAAAGCTGCCAGTCCCTGCCGTTATGCCGATAGAGCAGTGGTAAGATATTTGCCTGATGATGAATCAGTCAGATTTTAATCACAGCTTTAAGCTACACAGATAATCCAGCTGCACTGAGGAGCTGTGATACAGTGAAGCAGGCTTGTCTGCAGATGATTATATACATATTTGATATATATATATATGAACAGGATAGATAGATAGATAGATAGATAGATAGATAGATAGATAAAAGTGTGTTAGATAATTAAGAGCATACACAAGCAAAGACAACAAAGGTTGCAAATCTGGCTGAAAATAATCAAATTTTTTTTTTTTTAATCGTATCACCCCGAGCAAGGCGGTAACGCCACTGATGTGCAGGGGGCTACGTAATAGTGAAAAGATTGGAAAAGTGAAAGCCAAATGTTAACAAAAGAAAAAATTATGTATATATATATACTTCATATTTGGGCAGCAATCCCTCCTTTTATACAACTGTATTACTGATTATGCCAGAGTCTATTCATAGCCTACATTTTGGCAATAAGATCCTTGAAACTATTGTTGCAAGTTGCAATGGGTCCCTCATATCTGTTCAAGCTTCAGAGCCCACCAAAATGTAGGTCTACCACAATCTGTTGGTAATCAACATGACAATGTAAAGGTTCATACAAAAATCATCAGTATATGTATCATATTCATTAAATAAATACTATTTTCTTTCTTTTTTTTGCTAATATTATTACTATGCAAATATTTATGAAAGTGTTTGTGTTGCATACGGTCAGTCAGTTAAGTGCCACGTTTGGGCGATCATGTCTCTTTCGAGACATGACTGACTGGGCAGAAGATTATCCTGCAGTAGGTTGCCATTGCTTCCTGCGGTAGACTGGTTGCCAGCCAAGTCTATAGAACCCAATCTGTCCTGCTATTTAACCCATAACTGGAAGGAAGAGATGGATTAATACCTTTCCCAAGGGTATTTGTGTGTAAGTGAATGCAATGAATTCAACTGGAATTTGAACTCGGCTCCCCGATTTCTCATTCCAAGCCGATATCCACTGCACCACAACACACATCCACATATGATTGCATATGATAAACAGTGGAAAATGTCAAATATTGAATCATCAAAGTTATCATTTCAATGAAAAAACAGAATTTGAAACATTGTTATTGAAGGTTGGGTCCTGGGTATGACAATAAACTACATCTGGTAGCAAGTACCCTAATCAAGAGGTTGGAGATTTAGAGGAGCATGGAACCACCTCTTAATTGCTGTTGTTCCCAGGTCCACCCTGACCCTGTTAGGGTCCCAGCTATGGGTGTTAACCCCCAAACTGGGGTCATTTAAGAGAAAAAGAGAAAGTTAAGCTAGGTAAGAGTTTTTACCTAGCAACTTGTCCAAGAGAAGGAAATCTCTAAAATAAAAATCTCTACACTTTGTGTAGAATAGAGTAGACTGAATTCTCTAACCTTGGTAGGTAATCCTCCTGGTGTCTCAATAATAACACTTAATTTTCAGTCTACTAAGCTGGTTGGTGTGAGTAAAACTTGCTCTATTTCATGATGGTTCAATTACATAGCCATCAAGAAAACCTCGTGCAACCCATGCTCGCACAGAAAAGGACATTAAATGATGATGATCATCATCATCATCCTCATCATCAACTATGTTTTAATCACTTCATTTTTGTCATTTTTTTTAATGCTGAAGGAAAAAGTATTCATGCAATAAATTTTCAATAATTTAATAAAGCTAATATTAAATTTCAAGGGAGGAAACTCTGTCTAATTAATTTTATAGTGATTCATTTTCTATGGCTTATCAACCTTTTACAGGTTATTTAAAGTCAGAAAATATTTTTTAGATCATAATTCTCTTTTTTTTTAAAGTGGGGGAAATAATAATGGTTTAGTGATACAATTCTTACCATAGCGTACTAACTTTAATTAGTAAGACTTATAACACTAAACTATTATTATCTCAAAAGAAATTCTTATAGTCTAAACATTTTCTTGCATTAAATAATCTGCAAAGGGTTGATAAACCAGAGGAAACAAATCAACCAACAACTTTCATTTGCATCTATTCTGTGATACACTGAAATAAATAAAAATTCACTATTTGATATGATTTCTTTTTTGTTGACAACTGTTAGATCCTCTCTTCTGGGTGATCTGTTTGAATCAAAAAGTCTGTGAGTATTTTGTGTAATTAATTCTATAGGATAGTATATCTGTATGCTTAGTGGGTGAGCAGTGCAACAATAAAGTGATGCTGGGGTGCAAATATACCACATATACCCATCATAACAGGCATACCAGACATCAATGACAAATGTGGACAATATGGTGACAAGTTCAGAGATGAGCAACATCTAACCATGCCCAGTTAGAAACACCTTCAGGTCAGGTAACCTAGTTCAATTGGGAGTGTTCTCAGGTAGCTAAATGTAACTCCTAAGTTACCCTGTTTGCTTCATCCTTCAAATTAAAAATAAATAAAATAAATTCTCTTGACAACTACCCATGTTGCTCCACCCAACAACTAATTCCACTCATGAACAGTACCCCAGCCCCAAGGGGTCATGCCCAACTGGTTATGATATGACAACAAAATAGCAACACTGTGATACTGAATGGATGTTTACTGTAGTCCATTTTAATTCATGTTTACGGTAGTCCATTTTAATTCACCAAGGCAAAACATATACATCTTAACATCAACTCTTGTTTAAGATCAGAAGCCATGTGAGTCATGCTTGGTAAAGCATTAGGGTATTTATTATTATTATTATTATTGTTATTTATTATTTATCATTTATTTTAAGAGGCAAGATAGAGTATTGGATTGCAGCTCAGATTGAGGAATCAGAGAGCCAAGTTCAAATTCCAGCAAAGTTTATTATATTGACTTACATGCTAATATCCATAGGAAAGGTATGAATCCAACTCCTTGCCCCCCCCCCAACTATGGACAAATAGTAGGACAAACTGGGTTCTATAGCCTTGGGTGGCAACCAGTCTAGAAGAAGAAAAAACTCATAACTATATGTAGCCCTGGCGAAGCACATACTATGCAGTTAAATAAAGAATCATTTGCATTGACTCAATGAATTTGCATTGACTCAAAAAATACTACTATGGTTGACTCCTTTTTTATATAGTTTATTTATTTGAAGATGCTGAGGTTCAATTTCAAATAATTCTGATGACTGGTTGTTATCAATGGCAACTGAGAGGAAGCAAGTCTAATGGAAGCGCTTGTAATTTCCTGCATCTGGACAGGGTCACAAGCTTGAATTCCTAATTTAAATTCAAGCTGATGACACAATTCCGAATTCTTCAAATCTCACCTCTGCTTATTTCAGGCTTTTTTTTTCCTTGGTGTTCTAAGTGCCCATTAATTAATGGAAACATGATATTAACTGTCACATTTGACATTTATTTCTTCTGCCAGTCAAGGCATTTGTATTTTAGCATTTTCTGATTTCTTTTATTTTCACCTTTTAGTTCACTGGTAGTCATATTTAGAATCAAGCAAGTTTTCTTTTCTTTGTTTATGACTTTCACAACTGGACTTTTTGTTTGGATGGAGTGACCAACCTGGATTTTAAAATCACAGAGTTTCTTATTTATTTTCAATGACAGATTCAAGTTTGTAATGATACCATTTAATTAAATGGTTGAAGTTGTTTCTACAGTTCACAGCATATGACTGTTTCTATATTATCATGCATGTTTTTACACAGTACTTCTACAACTGTCTGAACTTTGATTATCCAAACTTATTGGCTTCTTTTTTATTGTTAACGCTTCCATTATTTAAAACCATTTTTTGCATGTAGATGAGTCTATTAAAACCATGGCAACAACGTAATGGCCATATTTGGAAATTAAAACCATTCCCATCGCTATATATACATCTAAAAAAAATTACTCTACATATTCAGTTAAATAAAAAACATTGGCTTGTAGATTAGCTGAAAGTGCTCAGATCCACAGATCATTTGAATAGTTTTACACTCTTAGTCCAGAACAAGAAATCACTTTTACAAATGCCAGAAAAAAAATTAATAAAAAGATTAATTGCAGTGGCATCAGATTAAATATTAAAACAGATCCAACAGAGAGCATGATGTAAATTCAAATTTACAGACTAAATATTTATTCTACATATAAATTCAAATTATTACATTTGAAGGATACCCATTTCAATGAGTTATCAAACCTGCCAAACCTGTCTTTTCAGTTCCATTCAATAGATGTTATGAAAAGTTTTTGTGTGACTAGAAGTAAAGGTTGTTCAGAAAAAAGGAAAGAGACAAAATTTAGGGGAGAGAGTGGAGGGTGTAGATTTGATGCTTAGGTAATAGAAGTTGGAAGGAAATAGGTCAAACATAAGGCATAGGAGTTCAAGGTTAAAAATGTTCTTGAAGAGAATCTTGTGTGTAGACTTAAGTTCTAACAATATCTGGGAAATTTAGGTTAAAAATTAATATAACAATTAAATTTGAAGGAAGTTAAGCAGGATGGCAATAATTAAGGGGAAAATGAATTAGATTTAAATTATAAAAATAGGATTATAAAAATAGGGTGGAATAGGGAAGAGATTAAGAGATATAGTTATCCCATATTAAAGAAATTTAAACCTACATTTATGTCAATTAACCAATTCAGTTCTCTGATTTAAAAGTAAATTTTGTTTATGATATTTCAATATCCTAATTTTTTTCTCCTAAGCACTGATTACATCACTCAGACTATTGGGAGTACATGCTGAGCCTATTAATTTTTAATCTATTTGTGGATTCAGATGTTCTTCCTTTAGTTTCTAATATCTTCAGAGAAAAGCTGTTTGAAATTTTAAGTTTGGGTTGATAAAAGAGTGTCTATGGGAGTAATATCTTTGCTTCCATTCTCCCACTTAAATCCCATTGAAGATATAATTTTTCCTTTTACCTTTGTTGGAAATGGTAGCATTGGTAGATTTCGACAGGACAATGCTTTGGATCTGCAACTGCAGGACAGTATAATAGCAGGATTAATATTATTTCCATCGAAATTCTTTAAAATCTGGTTATTATGCAAATTGATGATGTTAGGCTTATTATTAGTGCAAAATAGCTAATTTTAATAATTTACCTATTTTGCCGACCTATTTCTTTCCAACTTCTACCACCTATGCATTAGATCGATACCTTCCACCCTCTCCTTAAATTTTGTCTCTTTTTTTTTTTCTAAACAACCTTTACTTCCTGTCACACAAACATTTTTTCATAACATCTGTTGCATGGAGCTGAAATGATGGCTTTGATAAATCGTTGAAATGGCTATCTTCCAGATGTAATAATTTGAATTCATATATGGTATAATTATAATTTTTTTTATTTATTAACTGCTCCACATTAATTTTATATATATATATATATATATAATTAATGAGGGGAAGATTGTTACAGATTTATGCAGACTTCTAAGTTTCATGAAAGCATTATAGTGAAACTTTAAAGTCGGCATAACTCTGCTTAGTTAAGTGACAAACATTAATTCTATTAGCAGTCTATCTCTATCTTGATATCAAGCACTTTGACAAAAGACCTGTTTGCCAAAAATGCCTTTCTACCAGTAAACCACTAAACAAAACAGCAATTTTGTCACTAAACATCATCACAACTTGACACAATATATATATATATATATATATATATATATATTGTTTTTTCAAATAAAACTTCAAAAATCACATGTGTCAGATTATACAGGGATTAATAATAGGGGATTTTGAGGAGACATGGATTTTACCTACATGCCACTTTCTATTTGGATTTATATATATATATATATATATATATATATATATAAGTATCCAAGTATAGGGTAGGTATGGATGGAATAATATTTTGTATCCCAGGAAACACTATTCTTAAAAAAGTGCTCAATACAAAGTAGAGCTAATAATATTTATTCAGGAATTATAATATAGATATGTTATGATATCACTACAAAAGCAGATATTTTGTTTCAACACTACTTGTGTCTTATCAAGTGATGAGGTTTATTTCAAATTAAAGTGTTTTAAAAGGTTAAAAACAAACTAAATCCCCTTAATCAGGGAGGAATTGTTGTATAGACTGTGTGGACCAATCAGACTAAAGTAACTTCTAATTTGAAGGAGATGAGAAGTGAATCTATTAGTCGATTAATAATGCTGACCTCAGTTTAATCAAATATTAATATTAATGCCCTCAAAAATTGTTTTTTGAGTCTGTTCTCAATATATATATTTGAAAATGTAGGAAAATGTTCTTCTTTAAGAAGTCTTTCCAACCAACACCTTGTCGGAAGAATATGTTGGTAAATATTAAATTGACAGAATAACGTTTCCCACTGTGAGAAAAGAAAAATATAAGAGGATATGTGAATGACTTTTGCTATTTTATACTCACTAGGAACTCTTTACATTGGCTCTTTTGCCACAGTTTTTATTAATAAATATGTAATTTAGTCATGGTTTCTTTTTCTCCTTATATTTTTCTCTTCCTAGTGCAAATCATTATTCTGTTTATTCAGTCAATTTAATATTTACCAACATATTCTTCTGATAAACTGCTGGTTGAAAATGATCCTTAAAGAAAAATGCTTTCCTACATTCAAATGTACCAGACTCGCTAGGCAATTTCTCATTCTCCAAGACCTAAAAAGTTCATAAAGAAACAACACCTTAGAATAGTTTAGAAAGAATAGGATTAGGGCAGCAGAATAATCTTCTCAACAGTCTGACCTAAATCCAATTGAATATTTGTGACATGAAATAAAAATTACTGTTCATAAACAGAAGCCTTTCAATTGTCCACAATTTGGAACAATTCTGCATACAAAAATAGTTGTAAACACCAGACAGGAGATGCAGAAGCCTTATTGGAGGCAGCAGAAAATATTTATTAGCAGTGTTCAGCACCAATAAATCTTTAACTTGAGTTGAAAACATTGAATACTAATATGAAACTCATTATAATAAAATGCCAATAAAATTAGAACTAAAATAATAAGATTAATTCTCTCTTATTAATTATAAATTCACATATTAAACTGTTTTAATGACACTAATTGACTAATCAAATTAAATTCAGAATATACCATTGGAAAAAAAGAAAATAGTTTGCTACATATATACTTACAGCCTTTGAGATTTCACTAGCTCAATCAACTCAGTCAATTAAAATCTTGATTGGGCGATTAAAGTTTATTGCTTTACTCGCCCATGGTCAATTAAAAATCTCACAATGAAACGTGTCCTTTCAAATATAGAAAAAGAAAAACCTGATTCTTTTACAACCTAAAAGTATACCATTGAAGATTCACAAGTTACTTAGAATGACCTACAAGGACATTACTGAACTCTTTGGTCTTATGCATGGCGCCTGATTTACATCGAAATGTGTGGTTAAACAAAAGACAATGACATCCCACAATCATCAAAGCAAGATCTGTAAAATGGAATTTAGATTGACGAGCTCCTGTCTCGCTTTTATCATCCCAGTCAGTGTAAACATTTGTTTAATTAACGCTTCCAGAGTGGAGCAAAATGTCTCTGATGCCCAGATTAAAGACGCTCACAGATTTTTAGAAACTCATTTTTTTAATTGACTGCGGGCGAGTAAAGCAATAAACTAATCGCCCAATTAAGATTCATTCACCTGAGTCAATCAGGTGAATGAAATCTTAAAAGCTGTTCTTGACTCTACATTTATGTTTCCTCCAAACTTATGAAAAAAAAAATGAACATTTAAAAGAAAGAAAAACATATGCATACTTCTTTCAACCACACACTAAAAAACAAGTCATATTTTTTATAGAAAATCGTTGAGAAAATCAAATTTTTTATCTTTTCATCATCTATGAGATGGAAGTTGTAGTCAAAAAGAAGAAAGAAACTATGAATTTAGGTACCTCCACTCAATTGCCCCCAAAAAATTAGCATATCATGATGTTAAAAAGGGCTGAAACTTAATAAAAACAAAGTTTTATCATCAAAATGTTTATTTTTTTATTTTTTTATTTTTTTTTAATCATATCACCCCAAGCAAGGCAATAACACCACTGATGCACAGGGAGCTACGTAGGAGTAAAAAGATTGGAAAAGAGAAAGCCGAAAATCACATCCTAACCAGGAAACAAGAGATGAGCCTCTTCACCTGTTCAATAGACGTGGGTGGAGTGTGAACCGGCCGATAGTTTAGTCTATCTACTCCAATTGAAAAAAATAAAGAAAAGAGTGAAAAGATTGGAAAAGAGAAAACCGGAAATCACATCCTAAACAGGAAACAAGAGATGAGCCTCTTCACCTGTTCAATAGACATGGGTGGAATGTGAACCGGGCAATAGTTTAGTCTATCTACTCCAATTGAAAAAAAAAAATGAAGAAAAGTGAAAAGATTGGAAAAGAGAAAACTGGAAACCGCATCCTAAACAGGAAACAAGGGATGAGCCTCTTCACCTGTTCAATAGACGTGGGTGGAGTGTGATATGCTATTATTAAGAGGAAAGACCAAATTTTATCATTATTATTTTTAAAAACTTTTTAAATCCTTTTTAATACATTTGAAATTTTAATTAAACTTTCATTTTTTGTTTTCCATTAGCAATTCACGCTATATGTTTACATAAGGTGACTATTAAGAAAATGGAGTCAGTTGAGTAAAATGATTTTGGAGCAAATGCACTAGGTCCCACCCTTTTACAGTTAAACAAATAAGATGTAACCGTAAATTCTACTCCAACAGCTTCTTTTCTCGCGCTTCCCGCCTGTGGAACTCCCTTCCACAAGTCTGCTTTCTCGACAGTTACAATCTCCAGGTGTTTAAATGTAGGGTCAATAGACACCTCCTATCACACTAACTCCCAACTATTCTCACAACACTCTCATCTACCCAACCCTCATTCTCAGTATCCTCACCCGCCTATCACCCACCCTCTGTTATTTCCTATATTTAATCAGCCTTTCTTCACTCTACGTAGCCCCCTGCACAGTAGTGGCAGTGACATGCCTTGCTCAGAGTGAAACGCTTATAAAAAAAAAAAAAAAAAAAAAAATGAATTTTCCATCGCTCTCGACCGCCAGTAGAGTGATTTCTTTTTCAAATCTCAAAGGCTATATATATATATATATATATATATATATATTTATCAGGGATGTGCCACTTGGTAGGTAAGGTAGACAAAGCCTACCCTGATTAAATAGATAAACAGTTACATTTTCCTTCAGTAGTACAATATGCAACTAATCCAATAAAATTATGAAGGTTACTCTGATTATTGTGCCTAAAATGTAAAATATTTTATTTTTTAAGATTTGGTATATAAAAGTAACAAGCTTCTTACCCTGAATAATTATTGATGGCACATGCCTTGTATAGCATGTATTGTCACCAGAGTAAATTTAAATTTCACTAATTATCTCCTATTTTCATTTATTCATAATTCGTTTTGCATCTTACATAGACTAGAACTTAGATTTGGTGAATCGAAAGCCTTTTCCCAGCTATAACTCCTGATCCAATGGTCAAACCACCTGCCTTCCACTACCAAAAGAAAATTACTACTAATGATTCTCCTCTGCTTGACCTTATTGTAACCAACATTCCTCACCACTTCTTTTACTAACCCTTGCTTCCTGTACTAGAATTTTTCTATATTCTTTGATTGACTGGAGTTGACAATGCATGTCCCGAATTGACATGTTGAAATAGCTATCACCCCTTAATGTGATCTGAATTTACAGATAAATAAATAAATAAATAAATAACTGCTCTGTAAATTAAATTTACATTGAGACTTTCTGTTGGATCAGTTTTAATATTTAAACAATATAACTAGGATCTCCTTGGATTATTTACCAAGCTTATCCTGGATTTTTTTACAGATATATATATATATATATATATATGGATAAATATGGAATAGAAATTCCTTTATCTCAAAACAATGTTAAACAAATGAATGACAAAGTGGACAAATGTTTTTGCATCACATCTTCTAGAAGTTTTAGTCTAATGAAGTTCTCTTAGAGAACATATATATATATATATATATATAAAACCAATTCATCTATGTTTGTGAGGATTATTATTATAAATATTTTATTCTGCCTCATTTAGTGACATTGAACACTTTTCTTCCCAATACGGGATATTTTGTGCACTCTTTCTGAGTCTATGATTCCCCCACAAGTAATTAATGCTTTGTTATGTGGGAGCTACTTGTGGTGTGGTGGGGTTGAGCACTTTAAAATGACTGTGTCTTTTATAAACCTTTATGGTTTACTCCACCATCATTTTCAAATTTTGCCCGCATTAACATTGAGCACTTTTTTTTCTGTATTTGGAAAATCATTTCCGCGGGGTTTTTTTTTTTAATTGGCTTACTTTCACATCCTGGCCTTTTAAGGTGAACCTCCTACTGAGTCAGTTTAGTTTCTGTTAATACCAACAATTTTTTACTCTCTTAAGCTCACCTGGGTGGATAAGTATCCTTTAATTTTGTATTAACATTTACTGACTTCCTGATGACTGCATTCAGGTGCATGAAACTGTAGTAGTCGGCCATGTTTGCTGGGATTATTATTATAAATATTATGTTAGGACTTCATCAGACTAAAGTGATGTTTATATTGATGTGACTACACATGTGCATGAAGAAGAAGGGACCCTGAGAAATTTAAATTTAATTTTTTTTTAATTACTTATTAATGTCATTGGATCTCATGGTTTGTAAAGTTTTTCTGCATTACTTATTCACATATAAGTTTTAATTATGGCTTTTAAAAAGCAAAAATTGTTCAAACGATATTAGACATTTTATTTTCAAATTTCTTCTAAAAGAGTCCAAATTGTATAAAAATTAAATAAAAAATGTTAAATAATTTTCATTCGTCTTCAACCAAGCCTATATGTGCGTGTTTGGGTGTGTGTGTCTGTGTGTTTATTTTTTATTTTTTTTTTTATAATCGTGTCGCCCAAAGCAAGGCATTTTACTGCCACTGTTGTGCAAGGGGTTACATAGGAGGAATGTTGAGGAGTGAGAGGTTGTAGGGGGTGTCAGGAAGAGAGCAGGAGAGGGAAGAGAGTACTGATGAGACTGGGGTGGATGTAGAAAAACATGAGAGAGAGGATGTAAGTTAGTGAGACAGGAGATGAATATTGACTTTACATTTAAATTCTTGGAGATTGTAACTGTCAGGAAAGTAAGTATGCGTAAGAGAATTTTGCAGGCGAGTGTTTCCGTGTGTGTTTGTGTATGTTTTTGTGTGTGTTTGTGCATGTTTTGTGTGTGTGTGTGTGTGTGTGTGTGTGTGTGTGTGTGTGTGTGTGTGTGTGTGTGAATGAATGTGTTTGTGTAAGTGATACTTAAAAAGACTAACATGACACTCATAGGTACATGAAGACATAAGACTTAAAAACTGAAAGAAACTAAATAGACAATTAAATTATTTGAACCCATGTTTCATATTTGGAAAGTGAATGGTCTCACACACTCACTCACACATGCACACACACACATGCACAGAAACACGCACACACATACATATATATATATATATATATATAGTTGTACTGTAGGATTTTGATGTAGTTGTGATAATAACAAACAAAGGCCAGGTTTGTATGAACAATATCATCATTTTTATTTTTTTTTGTGGTTGACTTCATTAGTACTTATTTTTTTTGTTCAATGGAGGTTCATCACTTTATGTCTATTTTGGTATGTAGGTTATAAAAGGTTTCATATGAATTGTTCCAGTATTTGCATGTGTAGATTGTTCTTTTTGTATTTAGTCCTCAATTTTTTATATCTCTTTTCTTGTGTGGATATTATTTTTTTAATCCTTTTGGTTTGGTGTTCATTGAATTTCTGGTGACTTGAAGCATAACTCTCACGCACACATGTGCATATATGCAACTGAGAACAAGGCAAAAAGTGAAAAGAAGTGAAGAGAGTTATACACATGCTCTTTTTTGTTTTATATTCTTGTAATGCGTACGCGGTTCTGTTTGACTTTGGTGGGAACATAAGTTATTGGTTGGCTTCCACATGATGTCAGCTGACCAAGTATGCCATGTCCAGGTTACAGAAAAAGAATTTGTCTATATTTCTGAGATGAGGTAGTATTTGCAGTATTTACATTATTCAGACTATTGTCCTCATCTTTGTTGCCATTTGTACGACATTTCAGCCATTGTACGCTCTGGTCTTCTAGAACCTAGCACCTGAAGAGTGCCAGAATGTACAGCAACCGAGATGTTGTACAAAGATGAGGACAATAGTCCAAATAATGTATAGAAAAAGAAAGAAAGGATATTGTGTAGAAAGAAAAAGAGAGAAATAGTTTCTCTGTCAGTCTATTATTAAAGAGTATATTTCAATACGTGTTTACTACTATTGCCATATATATATGATGTGTAGCCAAAAATGGGTCCACGGAAAATATAACACAGAAACGCGAGGTGTAGGTTAAAGAAAGATGTATTACAGAAAAGGTTACAAAGAAGAAGGTACAAATAAGTAGTGCTTCTGAATCCAGTATAGTCCTTGGTAGTAGACTGCAGTCATGCGCACAGTGCTACTGTCTGCTCTCCTCTCACTCTTACTTCTATCACACACTTATTAATATAGCAGTGGGTGAGTCCATGTTGAGTTGAGTCTGGGTTTCACAACAATATATATATATACATATATTGTTAAGGTATATATCATAATGATGATTCCATCATAAAGTATGATTCATAATGTTTTATAAAATCATCAAAATATCAACAATATCAATTTTTTGTTTAATAATCAATTTGCATTCGAACTTTATATAAAAACTAAATTATTTCATTCTATTTTATTTTTTTCTCTTGTAGACAATTCTTGTTGGAGACAGTGGAGTTGGAAAAACTTCCCTTCTAGTGCAGTTTGATCAAGGAAAGTTCCAGGCAGGATCCTTTGCAGCCACAGTAGGAATCGGCTTTACGGTAGGAATTGTCTGTTTATACATTTTCTAACTGTTCTCTTTTTTTAGCAATACTCCAGTCTGGATAATGGTTGGTCACAGACTTAGAAAAACTAGCATTGGAATGAAAGTAATTTATTGATATTGTAACAGGAGCTCTTGGAAGAAGGGTTTATTCTCCCATTTGTATTTTCCCTGTTATGGGCATTATTATATCCATGGTATAATAACACAGATATTTCACAGATGAAATGGAATGGCTGAAAGAGAAAAGAATGACAAACATGCTTTGTTCTCAGAGAGACTTTTATAATACTAAGACATATATAAAACTATATATACTTATATGCATGTGTCAAATGCAAAGAAAAATATATCACATATATCTCCACAGCAAATCAGAGCATAAAACAAAAAGGAAGGATCTTACACATAATATGGAAATATTCCTGTACCTGTAGAAGCCAATTTTGGCACTCCGGATCCAAACAAGTCATGTATGTCCCAAGTGAAGACATATTCCATGAATGAGAAACAGTGAGTTTTGGGTTTTTCCAAACTGAGGACAATGAGTTGCAGTTTCATTCTATACCTAGCAAAGGTAAATAATGAAAGGGAAATTGCAATATGGATTTGTAAGCTGCTGGGTAGACAGATTTAGCAACCTTTTAAAAGAAAGCAGCTTTACAGGATGGCTGCTGTGAACCTACTGAAATTGACTGGCTCTTTCATTACTGTATGAAGTGACATTACTAAGCGGCCATCACATGACCCATGTGACTTATCTCCACCAAAGTAAGATAAGCACCTTTTATATTCTTAAACATTTTTATCCTTCTAATTTGAAATTTACCACTGAAAAAAAAAAGAAAAAAAGATAATTAATCTACAGCTCTTTTCAATTTTGCATTTCAGATACACTGGGTTTTATCTACAGATAGACATTTGCATACTTTTTCTGTTTGCATGTAGACTTATATGCATTTTCTTGCAGCAATTCAACTATTTTTGCCTTTTTTCTATCCAGGTTATTTGTGATCTTCTAATGGGATATCAAGAAAGGAAATGATTACTTTGTCATCTGGTACCCAAATGTGAAAGTCATATAAAAGCAAGAATATAAAAGTAGGCAAAAAAAAGTCAAAGGTGAATTGAACCAGGTACTAAAATGGTTTAGCTAATAAAAGACAAAAAGAAAACTTTCTTTACCAAAACACTTTATCTAATAATTGGAGTAGATGGATCTATCGCCCGGTTCACACTCCACCCACATCTATTGAACAGGTGAAGAGGCTCATCCCTTGTTCCCTGTTTAGGATGTGGTTTCCGGCTTTCTCTTTTCCAATCTTCTCACTTTGTTTTTTTTTTTCAATTAGATTAGATAGATCTATCTATCGCCCGGTTCACACTCCACCCACGTCTATTGAACAGGTTAAGAGGCTCATCCCTTGTTCCCTGTTTAGGATGTGGTTTTTGGCTTTCTCTTTTCCAATCTTTTCACTATTACATAGCCCCCTGCACATCAGTGGCATTACCGCCTTGCTCGGGGTGATACAATTAAAAAAAAAATTTAAAAAAAATGGCATTCCAAATTTTCAAGAACTAGTTCTATAAAGGCAGATAATCTTTAGGAATCTATTCTGCTTATTTTCTTTCCATGTTGGTTGGTTGTTTTGTTTTTATGGCACATCAACCTTGGCAGGTCATTTATTGCCAACTAAATTTTTATTTATTTATTGCTGGTAATACTTTTTTCTTTCAACAATTTATTGTTGTTTGTATATAAGTTTTATGTCTAGTAATACTTTTTCTTTTTGAGAATCAAGATTCACTGGGATTTGTTATTAAGGGCAGGGTCCTCAAGTCCTACCTTGTTATTTAACCCTTAACTGGAGGGAAGGGACGTATTAATACCTTTCCCAAGGGTACCAGTGCTTAAGTGAATGCAAGGTATTCAACTGGAATTCAAACTCGGCTCACCAATTTCTCTTTCCAAGCTGATATCCACTGCACCACAACACACGTCCATTACTATACGCTTACGGCACCTGTTATTCCCAAGCAGTCACCCATCTAAGTACTGACCAGGCTTAACATTGCTTAACTTTGGTGATCGAGCAAGAACTGGTGTATTCAACGTGATATGGCCGTAAGCCTTATTTTCTTTCCAATCTGAAAATGGAAATAAATCACTTGAATTAAACCCTTTTCATAATTTAATAGAAAACATTTATTTATTAAGATATTTCCAGATTGAAAATCTGTTCTCATCATACTTTTTGACTCTAGTGTCATCAGCTATGTTTTGTTTCTTAGCTACATTCAAAATGAATCACTGCAATTCCAAAGATTAAATGGAAGACCTATCAAGTTTATGACTAGATTTGCCACTTTTTAACTTCAAGATGATTTTCTTTATTAAAATAAATTATGCTCATCACAGAAAACCCTCTTTCAACATCTGCAGTAATGGTATTATTTATATTTTTAGCTCTTTGGATAGTTTTGGGTACTACATGTTTATGGTAATTTCTCATTACATTTTCAGCTTAATCACGAAAATCATTAACTCAGATTTTCATGTGTGTTCAGTAAGGCATGTGGCTATTAGAGTTTCACTATAGGCATGCAATAACTAACATTTTACCTAAATCATCAACTATTAATATATAAGATTATTTTCGGATAATCCAACAATCAGTTTGCTAAGCTTTTATAATTTTAAGAATTGGTTTGTGTGAATCACTGGTTTCATTTCTTGAGGGACTATATTAAAGTAAATGTAGAGACTTTTATTTTGAAATTTTATATATCAAATACATAGACTATAACCTCAATTTTATATATCAAATACATAGACTATAACCTCAATTTTATATATCAAATACATAGACTATAACCTCAATTTTATATATCAAATACATAGACTATAACCTCAATTTTATATATCAAATACATAGACTATAACCTCAATTTTATATATCAAATACATAGACTATAACCTCAATTTTATATATCAAATACATAGACTATAACCTCAATTTTATATATCAAATACATAGACTATAACCTCAATTTTATATATCAAATACATAGACTATAACCTCAATTTTATATATCAAATACATAGACTATAACCTCAATTTTATATATCAAATACATAGACTATAACCTCAATTTTATATATCAAATACATAGACTATAACCTCAATTTTATATATCAAATACATAGACTATAACCTCAATTTTATATATCAAATACATAGACTATAACCTCAATTTTATAAATATCAAATACATAGACTATAACCTCAATTTTATATATCAAATACATAGACTATAACCTCAATTTTATATATCAAATACATAGACTATAACCTCAATTTTATATATCAAATACATAGACTATAACCTCAATTTTATATATCAAATACATAGACTATAACCTCAATTTTATATATCAAATACATAGACTATAACCTCAATTTTATATATCAAATACATAGACTATAACCTCAATTTTATATATCAAATACATAGACTATAACCTCAATTTTATATATCAAATACATAGACTATAACCTCAATTTTATATATCAAATACATAGACTATAACCTCAATTTTATATATCAAATACATAGACTATAACCTCAATTTTATATATCAAATACATAGACTATAACCTCAATTTTATATATCAAATACATAGACTATAACCTCAATTTTATATATCAAATACATAGACTATAACCTCAATTTTATATATCAAATACATAGACTATAACCTCAATTTTATATATCAAATACATAGACTATAACCTCAATTTTATATATCAAATACATAGACTATAACCTCAATTTTATATATCAAATACATAGACTATAACCTCAATTTTATATATCAAATACATAGACTATAACCTCAATTTTATATATCAAATACATAGACTATAACCTCAATTCCCTCAATGCACAAAATATAATCAAAGAATAATCAACACAAAATGAAAGTGTATTTGCAAGTGAAATAGAGTGGGGTAAATTAAAATCCTATTTAACAGGTAATTTAAATTTATTTTTTGATGGCATTTAAAAATTATTTAATTCCTCTGGTTTAATACCTGGCTAGTTTTTCTAAATTTGATTATTCTAATTTTTTCATCTAAACAGAAATTACATCTATTTCTGAAACTATTAGGACTTTGGGATTTACCCACAATTTTCCATTTAATCTGTAAAGGAGAGATTTCTGTTTTTAATTTCAAAAAATATTTAAAAAGAGCAGTTTGATATTTTTATGACAGCATTTAAAAATGATTTTAAATGCTGTCTGATTTTTTCATCTAAGCATAAATTACATCTATTTCTAAAACTATTAGAGGTTTGAGATTTACCTATTACATTCAATCTGGAGGGAGAGATTTCTGTCTTTTAATTCCCAGAAATATTTAGAAAGAGCAGTTTCATATTTTAGGTGGGGTTTAGAGACTTTTAGTGGGTTTTATACATATAGGTGAAATGCTTATAAAAATAGCAACATTAATGCGTAAAATAACTTAGGTTAATTATAACTTCACAATTATTACATTCATTTTTGTGCAAATACCTTTTATAAAGGTATGAAATCAATTCTTCTCCCCCTATTATGGGTTAAACAGTATGCCAGACTTTGATCTTCAGTCTTGGATTGCGATAAATTCAGAAAAATGTTAACACTGAATTCAAAACTGATACGGCATTGGACTATCAAGTCTATCCACTGAAGAACCTACTTACTATGGTATCCGCAATAGAAATGCCTATTGTTTTTAGGCTTTGGCCCAATAGTTGAAGTTTACAGGACTTTAGAAAGAGAGAGAGAAAAAGATCAAATGGTTGATAAAATAAACAAGACTTTATGTCACAATATTGACAAAAGGATTTATTTTTAACAGATTAACATTGCATTAAATGGAAAAAAAAAATCTTTCTGCTTATTTTCTGCAAACAGCACGATTTGTAAATATCTTAGCATTTAGAATATCTTAGCATTTTCGTAATTTGGTAATGAGGCGATTACGTTGTCTGAATAGTGTGTAACTATGATCATCCTATAGCTTTTTTTTAACCATTTCACCCCAAGTAAGGCAATAAGATCACTAGAACACAAGGCATTACTAAGTGCTAAAGAATAGGAGAAAAACTATTTTTAAGAAGAGAGGACAATAAAAGAACAAAAAATAAGAAGACATTGAATTTAAAGTTTTCAAGATCAAAGTTGATTGGAAAGCAAGAATTCAGGAGAGAATTCCACAAGAAAAAGGCGTGATAGAAGAAACTGTTAGCATAGAACTTACGGTTACATCTGACTATTTCAGCTGTAAAGTGATAAACCCTTGTCACCAATTTAGTATTGGGCTTAAATTCATAAAGTCTAGGTACAAAAAAGAAATTTCACCAAAACAATTATCATGAAAGTATTTATAGAAAAGGTACATGGAAGCTATGTTATATTGGTAGGAAAGGGACTGAAGATGAGATGTCTGGTCAGGACCAATATCATCGCAGATTCTTCTTTGGATTTTATCAAGGCTAGTATAGGTTACATCTTAGGGGCCCTTAAGCTTAGCTATAATGCTTGTTATAAAATATCTGTCTTTTTACTATAGTTGCATTGAAATATATGCTAATCTGGTTTACAATAAATAGTAAAATAGGGGTATTTCTTAAAGAATATTTGCATTGACAAACAAAAGATAGCTATTTTAGTTTAGTTAAAGAATTTGCAATAAGTTTACTTCAAGCTATGTAAATGTCATTAAATTATATCACATGTAAAAAATATTCAAGACAAACATGGAAAGTTAGAGGGTGACTCTGCTGGAAGGGGGCATAATTTCATTAGTCCCAAGGGTCCAAAAGGTTATAATCTGGCTCGGAGCGAAGTTAATATAATAAAATCTATATGTAAGTTCATAGTGAGAAAAAGTAATAAATTATCCTTGAATGAAATTACTGCTTTCACATTTGAAAAAACAAGTGATATTCAAATCTTGTATTTTAAAAAGAAGACTGAACGAGAAAATTCTTTTTGCATAACAAGACTTTTTCAATGTTTCTTCTTGGAAGTAAAGATAAGTTGAAACTGAGCAGTCAGATTTTGACATGACATTATCAACTCTAATTATTATTGAATTAGTTTGGTAAGAATTTTAGCTTTTTATACAGCCTGGGTGAATAAAGAATTTGTCTCAATCAGTTGTTCACTGATTGGCTAATTGTGTTTTATTTATTCATTGGTCAGAAATTGATTGTTTTATTTGATTTGTATTTTTCATGTAATTTATTTGGATTTCTTTTCTTTTTTGATTATTCTGTGTTAGCTTTTGTTATATTTGTTTTTGGATGTTTTGCATGATTAATCTGTGAATCTATACAATAATAAAAATTTGTTTTGGGAATAGACGTTATTTATTTTTATGCTTCCTGGCACATTTGTCCTGGAAACAATATTTGGCATACTCATGTGAATCCAGAGAGAAATAGGTCACAAAACACGGAAAGTCAGAATTACCCACATGTAGGCTACCCAGACCAATATACAGCTGGGCAGGGTTTTATAAGAAATAATCAGTTGCCCATGCAGCACATCTCCCCTCTCTATGCCACCAATGTTGTCCAATGAAAAAGTAGAATTCAATACGGCTTGGCACCAGTGTCATCACAGAAGTTGCCAGAATTAAGTAAAACATCAGACTGTCTTAGGAGTTCCAACACCAGATTTCTCCTCAGGATTTATTTTCAAAGCCATTCCTATAATTGGACATGGCTTCAAATCAGTGAAGATGTAAAATCAGAGTTTTTCTTCTCTTAGATGGACTATCTTCTCAGGTTGATGAGTTCCATCTACCCAATATACTATAGATCCAAAATAAAGCAGTAGCTTTTTACAAAACTTGATATGGGAAGTGAGTTCAAATCTCATTTAAAGCTTTGTCTTTATTCTCAACCCATGAGGTTTATTAATGGTCATAAAATATAAAATAACCTTAATAGTGCAATAAATATTAAAATAAAAGAATGCAAAATATATACTAGTCCAAAATGAATAACAATACTTATATAGAACCGTGTCCCAAGCTCTGACTTCAGTGAATGTATCAATCTGATAGCAGACCCATAATGGTCATGTATATTTGGCAAGGAGCCCAATACTAAATTCGTTCAAATCTCATCAGGAGTTTTTTTTTTAATAATCATTTCACTTCAAGCAATGCAGAATTCCTACTGGTGCACAGGAATTTTACAGTGAAAGAAAAGAAAAGAAAAATCGTAGAAACGATAAAAAAAATGGGAATTAAGAAGATGGTAGTTGACATTGCATTTAATCTTTTGAAGATTGTAGCTATCAGGGAAGCAAGTATATGGAATGGAGTTCCCCAGTCAGGAAATACAAGAAAAGAAGCTGCTAGACTAAAAGTGGCAGTTATATTTGACTGTTTTCACAGTAAAAGAGTGGGACGTAGAAGCCAATCTAATAATACAAGTAAATTCATGTGGCTGGGACACCAGGGAAAGAAGCTTGTTAAAGTAGAAGCCATGAAAATATTTGTAGAAAAGACAGAGAGAAGCCACATCCTGATGGTGAGAAAGTGACTGAAGTCAAGCTGCTAAATCTGGATCAATTACATTGTAGATCCTCCTTTGGATTTTGTTGAGAACCCTGAGATGAATAGCGGGAGCATCCAACTAGATAAGGCAATAGTACTTAATTCATGGACAAATGGTAGATTTATAAATATACAAGATGGATTTTAACAAGAAAAACTTTCTGGCCTGACACAGAGAACCGATCTTAGTGGTAGATGTAACTATTGATAAGAGCACCTATTTAATCTCTTGTAAGATGATGTTCTGCACATAGACAAGCACAGATGTGAAGGCAGTGAAGTAAAGTCTAACTAAAGTAGTGCTGGTTGCTTAATCAATGAAGTAAGAATGTTTCCATATAAGTAAATGGCTAATATTACTTTTTCTATTACCATATAAACATACACAGCATATCTGGGGACTAGATTAACATTTTGTTTTTCTGACTCTCACATCTTAATTTTCATTCCATGGTTACTATCTAATGGCCACTATTTATTATCATTAATTATATGTTTGAATGACACTTTAGCTACAAAATGATACCCTAAAACTCACAAAATTATCCAATCAACTTTTGATTATTTACTGTAAAAGGAACTGATACATTGCTGGGTCAAGTGCAGATGCTAACCAGAGTTTCATTTTTCAAAATCTAATCTGAAGGTATTACATGACCAAAATTACAAATGATAGTTGCTGCCTCTAATTAAGCTTGAGTAACAAAAAAACAAACTAAATTAACCTCAAATAGATAATGTGCTTACATTAATAATTCTGATGTGTCTTAACTGCTCAACCATGTAGGACCCATGATTAAACAAAGCCTGAATAGTGTTTTTAAACACACATTTTCCCAATTTAAGTCCTATGTAGTTAAGCAGTTAAGATACGTCAAATCTAATGATGATTTCTCTTAAGGAACACAGTTTCAAATCCTGCCGAAGAATGCATATTTTCTTCACAAGATTTCTTGATTATTCAAGCCAGTAGATATAAATAAATATACTGTTTAATTATAATAAAACAGAGCATCTACTCAAATACTAGTATCAATTAAAAAAATACTGTTTAAACAAATAAATTAAAAATATGTTAGAGTTAATCCATTTTGTAATGGTTTTTGTAAAATTTTGTAAAATAAATAGTCTTTTTTACATGAAGATACAAAAACAGAGCAGATATGAATATTTAAAAAAATCAGGAAAATGTGTGTTTAAAAGCACTATTTGGACTTTGATTGATTGTAAGTCCCATGTAGTCAAGTGGTTAAGACACTTTAGATCTAAATGACAGTTTTCCCTGGGGGACACATATTTTCTAAACAACATTTCTTGATTATTCAGGTCAGTAGATGTAATTAAATATACTGCAAAGTTATGAAAAGCAGTGCATCTATTAAGATATGTGTGCCCATTAAAAAATAATGTTTAAACAAATAAATTAAAAATATATGAGTTAATCCATTTTGTAACAGATTTTGTAAAATAAATTGTCTTTCTTTACATTAGGATATGAAAACAGGACAGATATAAATATTGAAAACAATTAGGAAAATGTATGTTTAGAAGCACTATTCAGTCTTTGATTGATCATGAGTCCTAAGTAGTTGAGCAATTAAGACACATCAGTTGTAATGGCAGTTTTCCTTAATGAATGCAGGTTCAAATCCTGCCAGAGGAGGCTTATTTTCTTAATAAGATTTCTTGATGATTCAGGCCAGTAGATGTAAATAAATATACTGTTTAATTATAAAAAAAAACAGAGCATCTGCTCAAATACGAGTATCCATTAATATATGATTATATATATTTTCAATATGTTAAGTCAGTTAAGTGCCATACGTGATACACACTTGGGCGATCATGTCTCAAAAGATACATAACTGACTGGGCAGAATATTTTCCCACAGTAGATTGCCATTAGTAGACTGGTTGCTAACCAAGACAATAGAACCCAATCTATCCTGCTATTTAGCTGATAGCTGGAAGGAGAAGAGATGGATTAATACCTTTCTCAAGGGTATATGTGAGTAAGTGAATGCAACTTATTCAACTGGAATTTCAACTCAGTTCTTCGAGTTCTTGTTCTGAACTGATATCCACTGCCTCACAATGCACAATACCAAAATAATGAGGATTACAAAAACTATAAAATAAATGTATATATAAATGAATAAAAAAATATAAAAATCTGAGTTGAAATTTGTTATAACTTGATTTCTAAAACAATACAGTCAAAGTAAAAATTAAATGCCTGTAAGTTGATGCTGAGAATCCATGCAATGTTGTGCAAACTATGAATGACTATAAACAATTGTGCGGGTAATATTGGGTCTCCGGTGATTGGTGTGGGAAACCCCCTAAATAATGTGGCCTGTTTGGTGTTTACCTTAATGTTGTGAGTTGGTAGCCTTATATGAGTAATATATATGAGTAAAGTTTTAATGAAAATCTGATGGAATGGCAAATCTAAAACAATTTGCAAAACTTTTATTTTGATATGTTTGGCTGGTGGTTTTCAATATGAGGAATGAGAACCTTAAAGTTAATGAATCGTATGTGACACAGGCAATCTCCAATTATCTTGACTGATATTTCTCATTGAATCAAAGCTTTTTTAAACTGAGAACTAATATCTTAACGTTGTGAGTAGTAGACACATGATAATTGTACAAAGAAACATTTGACTGAGCAACTAGTATTGCTTTCAATTGAAATTTATAATATTTTCCCCCATGGAGTGTCAACACTTTATGCCATTATTTTCTCTTTCAGTTGAAATTTATAAAAAAGGTAAACCATAAAATCGGTTATTGAAAATCGCCTGAAGACACCACTCATGATAGAAACCTGGGTTGCATAATAACTCATTTACAAATGGAAAATATTCAAATGTTCTACAATATAATTGTATTGAACACTTTTTAATACCAATGTGTGCTGGTCTAACTTTATTATGATCAAAAACTAAGTAATCAAACAATCAATATATATATATATCTGCAGACAAATCTGTTTCACTGTATCACAGCTTAGCAGTACGGTTAGACTCCGATTGCTTTTAACCCAGGATTGAAACCCAACCGAATTGGCATTAGTCAGCGATTCTACCTCTGGGCTATGGGTGTTCGGTAGAAGAAAGCAGACTTTTTAGTGTGTATATTGTCATTATACCCGCCCATTAGCCAGAGTGCTCTAATTCATTACTGAATGAGCGATGTGTACATGCCAGAGTATCTACTGTTTTTCAAAGTTTACCATAAACTCCCTTAATAAGGTTTAAGTATTCCAATTTAATCATTATATTTTTAGCATATTTTTTCATTTTAGTTAGAATTTAAATTTGGACACCTTTAATAGGAGAAGGAAAACTCTGAATTCAAAACCAGCTTGGAGAATGTTAGTAGCAGAATAGACTGGGTTATATAGCCTTGGTTGGCAACCAGTCTCCCGCAGAAAGAACTGGAAATCAACTGCACTCTCTTCAAACATGCCTTGAGCCAACATGAAAAAGTAGGCTTGAAAAAAAATATGAATATATATATGATCATTGAATCACACAAAATGCCTGGATTAACTTAGCATTTGTTTGGTGTGATCTATAGTCATATTGATGAACAGGCACATCAAGGTAGTTGTATTTCTTCTTTTAGTATATATTTGTTAATAATATCTGCATTTTTTATCCTATTAACTGCAGCGTAAAATACACCAGGTTTTTAAATCATTTATTTTTAAATTAAAGAATCTGAAGCTGTGTAATTTATTCTTCCATCAAAATAGATAGAATTTGAAAGTAATTAACAACTGACTGATATATTCTGCCCAAGAGAAAAATTTAACTTGTCTGTTGCCATTCTAACACAGAAATGCATAAAAACTTTTAAAAAATGTTTACAGAATGAGGCCAAATAAAAAAATCACTGTTTTATATTCAGGATTGTGTTTTGTCTTGTAATGAATTGCCAAAAGTAAATCTGTGGTTTCCTTGAAAAGCTGAAAGTTTTTATAGAATGAAGTCTGCATGATAATTTCCCATGAGCCTTCAAGTGATCCAAGTGACATCTTTTTATTCTTAACATTATTTTCTCAATGTAACCAAAGAGTGTTGGCAAATATATATTTACATTCCATATCATTAACAATCCTAAATTGATCCAGCTATCATTTAAGGGGTTAAAAATTTCTGACAACAGTTTGCTTTTTCTGGAGTCAGCATAAACACTAATTTTGCTTATCAAAGGTTTTCCTGTATCTGCTAAAATGGAGCCAATTTATGGAGATATCTCTTCTTGAAAGTATCTGGGATGGATTCTGAACCAAAGAATTTTGATAATACTAAATTAATTTCTTTCTTACGTTTAAAGAATTGCTATTTTCTTCCCCCCTCTCTCTCTTTGTCTTTCCCTCTCTCCCACCCCTCTCTCTCTCTCTCTTTCTACCTACCCTGATAATGACTTTTCCTGTACGTTTCTTCTAAAAAGAATTTTGGACATGCTCTAACCCTAAAAGGTTACTGCATGAGTAATCTTCAAAATGGAGTTTGGGAATAATAGTATATCAACAAATACAAGACTTGAACACTGTGTGAAGTAGATACACTGCTAGTGAACTGCTAGTCAGTATAATCACTTGGTATTTATCACCTCTCCACTAGAGTAGATGCCCAAGGTGGATGCAACACAAGTGGAGATTCCAAGCTCTTAAGCTCAGCCAAAAATATCCCATAGACCCTGAATAAGGCCAGATTGGGCTCTTGTTCATTTACCCCAGACAAGACTCTACCCTTCGGCGAAATGTCATCTGGGCTTCTCTCCGCCCAAAAGAAGAGAATCAACCAAGAGTAAGTTTGGATCAGTATGCTCACTCTACTCTCCCCAATAGTGTCCACATATTTAAGAGGATAGAAACATACCATTACTGTATATAGTTAGGTATACAACAGACAATTTCTGACCAAATTTCCTCCTTTTAAGAGGAGATTATTCATAAACTGTAAAAGTCAGTCAATTAGTTGATACAAAATGACTGTCATTTTTAATAATATTTCCCTTACAGAACATTTTCTGGCTAAACAGAAGGAGAAGGAAATTACTAGAAAGTACTTGAAACTCACCTGAAGTGAGCTAAATGTGTAATGCTCTTCATGCCAATGATGTTTCCACCAAGCTTCTCTACGGCTTCATTTAGTTTCTTTTAATGTGTTCCTCTCAAATTTATATTTAAATTGGGGTCATCAGGAGAGAATGTGCACCATTTCAGGGCCTTCCTCTCAATGGTTTCACTTGCACACTGGCCTCACTCACTAATGTATAGCCCCATTATAATGATATACAAGTGTGTTGTAGATATACAAGCTCAAATGTCTAACGACAAAATTAGATTTATGAAAAATTTCAAAAAATGGCAAACCTCGCATTCTGAGAATGCAGCGTGAACCTCATTACACATTCATGATCAGTCATGATATTTCTTTCTTCCCAGCTCTTTACGTAATGTTTTGCTAATGATGTTGTCTAGCATACACCATGCTTCCGAGTCGGATGCTAGTGGAAATTTGATTCTTGGCAGTTCCTTACAGAATATTTAAATACAAGGAATATACACCAGTATATATTTTTTCAGCATACAATGTGTGAAAGAGTGTGTGATACCCTGCCCTGATCATTTGCAAACCAAGGGAGGTAACACAGTTTCAGTGGCTTAGGCATTTGGTGCCAGTTTTGATATCTGGCTGTAATCTGTGGATGAACTAATCAGCTGAGTCCCTTATCATCATGTAAAGGCATACCTTCTCGACCTTGAAGTCCTCCACCAATGAAGAGATGGGAAGTTGTAGTTCCACTGCTGAGTCCCACTGTAGAGAAGCAATGGGGAGACTCTGAGCCACTTGTGCAGGTACTTGATACACTGTTGCATCTACTGAATGCAAGACAGAGTAATATCATACATGTGCAACAGTCACAGAAGTCAGGGCATCAAGCTATGTTGGTAGAACCAGGCACTCAGTTTGCAGGGAAGATGGGTTCTGTTGATGGATCCAAGTTTGCCTAATGCCAATTTTTGCAACTCTTTACCTTGGTGCTGGTCAGTCAGTGGAATTTCATACAGCCCACCGAGGCTCTTCACTGGCTTCTCTTTGACTGTTGGGATCATATCACTGCCAATACAGAATCTCCTTTATAGAGACTCTGAGAAATGATAAGCTCTGACTTTTCTTGGTTTTAACTTTCATTCTCTTCCATGTGAAGAACTTATGGTAGTGCTGCAGCAGTTCATCGGCATGGAGATAGATAGATAGATATGAACAGACTGAAATAGATAGATAGATAGATAGATAGATAGATAGATAGATAGATAGATATGAACAGACTGAAATAGATAGATAGATAGATAGATAGATAGATAGATAGATAGATATGAACAGACTGAAATAGATAGATAGATAGATAGATAGATAGATAGATATGAACAGACTGAAATAGATAGATAGATAGATAGATAGATAGATAGATAGATAGATAGATAGATAGATAGATAGATAGATATTATTATTGCTATAATAATAGCACATTGTAACTTAAAAGCTATCAAGTTTCGGTGTTCAATTCACCATCATCAGTTATTGAACAATGAAACTTGATAGATTTTGTGTTGCAGTATGCTATTATTATAACAATAATAACAACTATATATCTATGAATGCTCTTCTTGTGTATTGAGCACTTTATAAAAAGTAAATATTAAAATGTGGAATATATATCCATTAGTTTAAACCACTTATATTTATCACTGGATGGTGGCAGCTTTGTTCTAAGCTTAAATGCAACTGTTTGGCCTATCAATTGTGTTTAATTTTGAAACAGACAGTTGCTATCCACTGTTGATACACAACTTATATTTATATACACTCAGTTTCTGATACTGAGCACTTTTCTTTCATAGATGTAGCATATCTGCTGTTAAAATCTTGCAGTTATTGTTTTTTCTTTCTTTCTTTATCAATGACTTTCGTATCATATTTATTTCTACGCTAGGCCTACTAAGGAGGTTCTCATATGTGCTGATTCTATCAGATGTCTATCTCTCCAGTGTTCTTAACTGTTTAGTATTTTACTTCATTTCACAAGGGTTGGTAACTACCTTTTTCTGAGCAGTAAGAAATAAGATCCAGATGAGATATCGCTAGACATGGTTGGCAGAATGAGAACAAGCTACCCACATAGATTGAATAAAAGGTTCAGTTTAAAATTCCCTGAAGGTTATCCAGATTGTTGAGCACTCGATGAAGGCTGGAGGGCACAATGCCCAAAATGTTGTGATAACATAATTAGGACAAGTATGTATGTAAATAATGTAAATAATGATAATTACTCATTTGAAAAATTCAAACAGAAAAAGTCGAACAATGTAAAAAAAGTACAGGGTCAAACATGCTGTAATGTAAAACAATAAAGAAAATATAGAATCAAACAATGTAAAATATAGGGTTAAATAATGATGAAAAATTTTAAATAATAATTTTTACACTATTTACAAAACTAATTTAGATGTTGCTCTATCAATGTGGCTTCCATGACCAAATTGGTAAAGACACATTTTGTCTATAGAACTGATTTCTCTGATGGAAAAAGGTTCACTTCCCATTAGAGGCACAAATCTTTCTTTAATAGAACTTCTCAATCTAGGATTGTTGTTATTTATTTCACTTTTTAAGAAAATAAAAATCAGGAATTGCAACTAAAATATATGTACACACTAAAAATTATGTTTATAGTGATTAGGAAAAAAATTAGTTTTTAGTTATGTTATATCTTGGGATAAAATTGCTAATTATTTGAGATAGCTGATTTTCTAAGTATTGCTTGGATGTGGAACAAGGCAGAAATTATGGGATACCTATTGGGGATAAAACTCACTATGATAGATTCTAATAAGACAACCATTACATCACTTTGAGGTGCCCTAATTATTAGGGATAGAGTATGTTTAAATATATAAGTGGACAGTGAGGTCAACACAGAGTGGCAACAGTTTGTTTTGTGCTTGAACACAATCTTCATACCATATATATTATTTTTCTGTTGTCCCATCTTTATTGTCATATTCACGATCTTTCAGTCGCTGAAATACACCTGTCTTCTTCAGGAATATGTTGGAATTTTGAACTGAAACATTTATTTAGTCCAAGAGCACATAGCCCAGTAGATAAAAGTGTTGGTTGAAGTAATCCAAAAGTGAATTGACCAAAAGAGTTGTGAGTTCAATACCTGGCCACAGCAGAGGTGAATAAAGACTTGGAGAGTTGAGTTTCTAAAGGAAATTTTCTGAAACTGAGACATTCAGAAAGAGCATGACATAATGAACTAGAACTATCTGCCCTTGTGGGCTAAATAAAGGATTTGGTTAAAAATTCCATATATCAGCTGAAGAAAGCCAGAGTGTACAATGATCGAAACAACGCAAATGTGGCAATAAAGAAGAGAACAGTGGTCCAAAAAATGTAAATAGAATTAATAGTTATAATACATCATTTCAGAAATATAGATGATTGATTGCTTTCGTATCTTTAGCCAATGGTCTAAATATTGTCACGTTATTGGTACAAACATTTTTGGAAATCCATTGAAAGTGAGCAACTGTCATGAGGACCCTCAACAAGAAAATTTCAAAGTATATTAGCTGCATTTAAAGAAAATTGTAAACTGACAATGAGAAATTTACCCTATTTACATCATTCGGACTACTGTCCTCATCTTTACTATCACATTCATAATGTTTCAGCCATTGTACACTCCAGCCTTCTTCAGTTAATATTTGTTGGAATTTTGAACTGAACCCTTTATTTAGTTCAAGGGCACATAGCCCAGCAGATAAGTGTTGGTTGAAGTAATCCAAAAGTGACTTGACCCAAAGAGTTGTGAGTTCAATACCTGGCCACAGCAGAGGTGAACAAAAAGTTGGAGAGTTGAGTAACTAAATGGAATTAACTAAAACTGAGACATCCAGAAAAAGGCATGGCACATGGCACTGGAACAATTTATCCCCAAGGACTAAATAAAAAATTTCATTCAAAATTCCAACATATAACACTTGAAGAAGGTTAAAACATGATGGATATGAAAATAAAGGTGGGGACAATAATGTATGAAGAACGTAAATAGTGCAAATAATAATTTTTAGTGATGGTAAACATATTGAAAAGGGAAAAAGTAAATAATACATAATTTTGCAAAGATAACGAAAGAGCATTCACAATGTCAAATTTTAGGCAAGTTAATGTTTTCACAATAAACTTGGTATTAACCAATCAGTGTAATTAAATCTTACCAAAACCAATCTCCGACTTTATGTACAGTAAAAACCTATATTAATATTTAATATAAATACATCTAGATAATTTTTCCAACATCATTTTTTCAGTAAAAAAATCTTTATTGTAAAACCATTGACTTGCATAATAAAGTCTGATATAATGTAACAATTCAGAGTTTGAGTTTGTTGAACAGCATATCAACACCTGTGGTTTGTTTAATGCCGAAAAGGTGGAGTTTTAAGGAATTTTTTAATGTTGGGTTATAGTGAAAAGGTTGATTTTTTCCTTCAAAAATGTATTGTTGGTAATATTTTTCCTTCAGAAATGCATATTTTTCTATAAAAGTCTATTTTTTTGCATATATTTCTATAAAAGTCTATTTTTATACTTTCATGGTCTTTTAACCCCAGTTTGGGGGTTAACCGTTTACCCAGAGCTGGAACCCTAACAGGTGCTACCACTCTGGGTCGAAGTGGGAACAACAGCAATTAAAAGGTGTTTCCATGCTCCTCACAACCTCCTAATCAGAAGCCTTGCTACTGGATGCAGTTTAATAATTCTGAGTTGGGTCAGTTTATTGATTAATAATAATAGAAAACCAATCTACCAGTTAATGTACACTAGAAACTAGAATATGAATATATCTTGGAAGTTTTCCCAGCATCATTTTTTCAGTAATAATTTTATTGTGAAAAAGTTGATTTGCACTATGAAATCTGAACTAGTTTGAACAAAAAATTTTCAACACTGGTAAAAACAATAAAAAAAATGTAGAACAAACCAATACTTGGTGCTGGTAAAAACTTAAGAGCAAATAATCAAAAAGCTGAAAAAATATTTATGAGCTGACATTGGTAAAGGATTGATACAAATCAAATATAATATTGATGCTTTTAGAAAGCATCAATTTACAGTTAAATTGGCAACCATAAATTCTATAACATCTCTCTTCTTTTCTCACACTTCTCATGTGTAGAACTCTCTTCTGGCTCCATGCTTTACAGTGAAGTTTGATCTTCAAAAATTCAAATGCAATATTAATCATTATCTACTGTCTTCCTGACTGCTCTTCTGTTGTTTCCCATTCTGTCATAAATTTTTCTGTTTTCTGATTCTTTCACACCCAGTAACCCCTTGTGTCTTAGTAGCTTTACTACCTTGCTTGGGGTGAATTTGATTAAAAAAAGAAAACAAAAGTGGTCATGAGATTCATTAGTCAATCTGGTAACTTTATTTTGGATGCAATCCAGAGTAACAATGATTCACTTGGATAATGAACAAAATACGTGTTGTTTACAACATTATTTTCCAGTCGGGTTTGAATTATTTATTTTTGCCATTTACAAAAATCAACAACTTATCAATTATAAATTATATAATTATAGAAAATCAGTTAAAATGATTGATGAACCTTTTTTCACACAGATTAATTATACAGGATTACTTGTTTAGGATATGCGTAGTAGTGTAATGGATATCATCTCGGAATAAGAAATTGGAGAACTGAGATCAAATTCTAGTTGAATTTGTTTCATTTGCAAATGCACAAATACCCTTTGGAAAAGTATGAACCCATCTCTTCTCTATTCACCTATGAGTTAAATAGCAGGACAGATTGGATTATATAGCCTTGGTTGGCAACTGGTCTATGGCAGAAAGTAATGGCAACCTACTGCAGGAAAATCCTTTACCTACACATCTTCTTATATTGGTTAAATATCAGAGTAAAATAGGTGCTCTAGCCTTTGTTGGCAACAAACCTAGGAGAAGGACAACTCTAAATTCAAAGCCTGTATTGAAACTGGCATCTATTTCAAATACAGTGTTCATGTTAATAATGTATGAAGAAATAAAAATAGATTAAAAATTAATTCTTGATGTATATGTACATGGGGTGGACAAAATAATGGAAATGCCTAGTACCATAATAGCATAATTTGTAAAATTTGATTAAAGTGTAAAAAGCTTGTCTATTTTTATGTTTGTTGATTCAATATTAGTAGTACTTCATTTTTTTTTTATAAAATTGTTGTTTCTTTTACAGTTATTATTTAAATAAGTTTTTTAAAATCAACAGTCAAGACTGTTTAAGAATTTTAAATGATCAACTTCATCCCGTGGTTCAGGAACTGTTTCTAGAGGAAAATGCCATCTTTTAGGATGATAATGCACCTATTTTTCAGGAGCTGATGTCAACATAGGGTAGGACTGTCTTCGGTAGTTTTTTTTTTTTTTTTTTTTTTTTTAATCATATCACCCCAAGCAAGGCGGTAATGCCACTGATGTGCAGGGGGCTACATAAGAGTGAGAAGATTAGAAAAGAGAAAACCGGAAACCACATCCTAAACAGGAAACAAGGGATGAGCCTCTTCACCTGTTCAATAGATGTAGGTGGAGTGTGAACCGGGCGATAGTTTAGGCTATCTACTCCAATTGAAAAAAAACAAAAAAAAACAGTGAGAAGATTAGAAAAGAGAAAAACCGGAAACCGCATCCTAAACAGGAAACAAGGAATGAGCCTCTTCACCTGTTCAATAGACGTGGGTGGAGTGTGAACCGGGCGATAGTTTAGTCTATCTACTCCAATAATTACAGCTTGAATTCTGCATGGGATCAACTCGTACAAAGTTTGAATTGTCTCCATAGGAATTTTTATTTCTTCCTTAGATAAAATTGTCTCCAAACTTTCAATGATGGTGGTGGAGGATATTGATTCCTCACATGTTTTTCTAAAATGAACCAGAAATGTTCAATGTTGTTGATATCTGGGGACTGTGATGGCCAGATAAGATGTTCTGCTTCACTAAAATGTTCTTTGTGCCATTCAGCTAGGACTGTAACAGTATGTAAGGGTACATTATCATCCTAAAAGATAGCATTTTCTTCTGAAAATAATTCCTGAACCACGGGATAAAGTTGATCACTTAAAATTCTTAAACAGTCTTGACTGCTGATTTTAATAAACTTATTTAAATAATGTGCATTGTGGTGCAGTGGATATTGGCTCGGAATGAGAAATCGGGGAGTCGAGTTCAAATGAATTCAATGCATTCACTTACGCGCAAATACCCTTGGGAAAGGTATTAATCCCTCTCTTCCTTCCAGTTATGGGCTAAATAACAGGACAGATTGGGTTCTATAGCCTTGGCTGGCAATCAGTCTACCGCAGAAAGCAATGGCAACCTACTGCGGGATAATCTTCTGCCCAGTCAGTCATGTTTCTTTCGAGACATGATCGCCCAAGCGTGTATCACATATGGCACTTAACTGACTGATCTAAATAATATCTGTAAAAAAAAAAAAATTTAGCAAAAAAATGTAGTACTACTAACATTAAATCAACAAACATAAAAATAGACAAGCTTTTGATAGTTTAATCAAATTTTCCAAATAATGCTATTATAGTACTAAATGTTTGCATTATTTTGTTCACATCTTATATATTTATATAAATATATATACTATATTCTGTTGACATGTGCCATTCAAATTCTTTTAACTTTTAGGAAATATTTCATGTGTAAAAAATCTTATGGTTTATTGACATTTTTAGACTATAAGAATCTTTTTGTGGAATCAATAATGATTTACTAATACAAGTCTTAGTAATTAACCCATAACAGAAGGAATAAGGGGTGGATTCATACCTTTCCTAAGGGTTTCTGTGCATAAGTGAAGATAACAGACCCACCTGGAATTGAAACTTGGCTCTCCAATTTTCAATTCTGAGCCATTATCCACACATACACCACCCACACATCCAAGCTTACAGCACCTGGAATTCCAAAGCGGTCACCCATCTAGGTACTGGCTGGGCATGACATTATAATAAAAAGAATTTTACAAATATTTCTAATATACACGTATATAATATCAATCTTTATAGAAAAGAAAATACGGTAATTAGCATCAGTCATAGGCATAACACTCATGTCCAGACAAAATCAATAATGGCATCCCATTACCAGAGGATAATCTTGACGAAACAATATTCAATATCCAACGAAGAGATCTTAATATCAACTGCATCTCTATGCTGTAAGTAATATAACAATTTTTTTCTTGCATCATGATGTTGTCCTGCAGTTGTGATAGTGATTGCAATTATTATCTTATGCAAGCACAACAAAAATAATGTTCTGTTGCCAACAGTCATGCCACCAGTTAGATTGTCATGAACTCAATCAATATTCATGTTAGAATAATGATGCCCATTGTAATGCACTTCTCTATCCTGTGTCCACCTACTCTCATACAGTCTGGTGATGATGCCAATCTAAAACGGAATTACAATCTCTCAAATTAGTGCCTTTGGGTGATACTGACAATAAATTGCATAAATTAGCTCTGCACCTCTTTTGCTGTGTTTGCCTCTACTTCTAGCTCCCCTCCCACAACATCGTCCCATTAAAAAAAAAGCAATTAGGTGCAGCTGTAAACATTTTTTTTTTTTTTTTTTTTTGCAGCTTTTAAAGAAATTCTTCATCTTGAAATTCAAGGTATATTTGCTTGCAATTGGATCTTAACTTTTTTTCCCAAAACAAAATTCAAAACATACCTCAGAAAATAAATATGCCAATATACCCATGAATGGCAGTCAAATGAAGCAGAAAACTTCTAAATGTTATCATTTTCAAGTAAAATCATTTTTTCTTAATAAGGTTTTCTGGCTGGTAGGAAAATTGAGGTAATAGATTGGCTGACAAATAGATAGATAGATGATAGATATGGACAGGATGAGATAGTATTTGTCTATATTTCTGAGAGTTAAAGTTAAAGTCAATAACTTAGAGAGTTAAAGTTAAAGGGAGATAACTCATGACTACCAGAAGTGGCTTTGCACCAGGAATAAGAATGATATATCCCAGTGATTGTAATAAAGGGTTCAGTTTGAAATTACTAGCACTTAAAGAAGGCAGGAGCATACACTGGCCAAAATGTCATAAAAATGGTAACAAAGATGAGGACAATAGTCTGAATAATGTAAATACTGGTTGAGAGAGATAAGAGGAAATCAAGACAGATATGTGAACTGAAAAGTTCATAAGAAGAACAATATACTCTCATGGAATTTTATCAAATGAAGTCTATTTTTCAATAAATTTCCCCTTGCAGTCCACACACTTCTTCCATTAATGTTGCAGTGTTTGGATCTCATTAGTGAAGAAGCTTTCATTTTGACAGACAAAAGAAGACATCAATAGCAAATAGGACATTATCATCACTGTGATACTGGTTTCCAGCTTAGTTTTTTTTCCTGTAAGGGAAAAGATGATAGTCAGATGGGGCCAAATCAGGAGAATAAGGAGGGTGATCAACCAGTTTAAAGCCACAGTCATACATAGCAGCCATTGAACCCAAGGACTTGTGTGCTGGAGCATTGTTCTGATAAAACAAGACCCCACTTGTCAGTTTTCCTGGGCATTTAGTCTTGATAACCTTTTATAACTACCTCAGGAAGTAGGCATATTACTCTTCATTGATGGCTTAGCCCTTTTGGAAATAAACACAATGACTTTTGAAATGACCTTGGCCTTCTTTGGAGCAGGTGAAGGAGGGGTGTTTTCATTGCAAAAGATTGTCTCTGTCACTGGCTGAAAGTGATGACAAGGAAACACATGTTATTTGAATGAAACACTAGAAGAAATTTATTTACAAATTTACACATTTGAAGTTTCAGTAGCTTGTTTCAGGACAAGAAATCAAACATTAAATGTTCATAGTTTTGATGAATTATCAAGAAGAGAAAATGTTCATATTAAATCATTGAAGTAAATTTCCAAAATGCCTAAAACAAATTGAGAGAGTGTGTGTTTTTCACATAAAAGTTATGCAGTACATTAAATGCACTTAAATGCAGTTATATGTACCTTAAATATATTTTAAGGTACCTAGCTTATGAGTTGAATAGAGTTCTTTAAAATCCTGCTGCTCTCATTAGAGGCTGATAATGTATCAGCATGTAATTTGACACCAGGGTTATTCAGACACATGAAACTCTGCCTTTCTCTCTTTTTGTTGACAGCAAGTAGATGAAGAGGAGGAAGGAGAGATAAAAAAAAAATAGCAGCACGAGGGAGAAATTGAGAGGGTAGTGAATGCAGATTACTGGAATATTTGTGTCCAATCAACAACCTGTGAATCTTCTGCGGCATTGCGACTGGTTACTCTATCTGTTCTCTGCTCTCTTTTCCTTTATTCTACTTTTTTATCTATTTATACTAAAAAGCAATTTGACTCTGACTTGTTACTTTTTCTCAGTTTGCAAGCTGCTCCTTTTCATTGGTCAAAGTATGTTTTCACATAGGTTTGCTCAACTTTGCCTTGGTTTTTTTTCTCAACCCAGAGCCAATCTCTTTTTCTATTGGTCAAAAATGAATTTTTTCACTGGCTCAGGAATTTGAAAGCAGTGAAGAAAAGAAAGTTATTTTTATTCCATATTCTCCACAAACCTAACACTCATTTTAGCTTAGGAAATGGTCAAAGAAACCATCTGGATCTGCCTTAAACAATGTCAGATTTTCTAATAATGTGATCAGCCTGGTGCACTTTTGATCAAGTATCAGAAGTGGTACTCACTGAGCAGAAACCTTCATCATACTAAATTCATTGCACAGAATGTTCTCATCTCTCTCAGGAGATATGCAAATATCATTGGCTATTTTAATTATAGTTAGTCACCTGTCATCTATCACTGGACACAGGACTTCCAGACCTTGGGTCACCTTCAAGACTCTCGCTTCCCCCTTTTAAATTCAGTTGCCCACTTTTGAACTGTTGATAAAGCTGGATAAATCTAATGTAAAAACTATGCCAGCATGAATGTACGTGAGAGCTAAAGCCTTTTTCTTCAGGTATTTGATAACAGAATACCAAATTTTATCCGTTTTCAAAAGAGGTCACTACCAGTTGCATTTAAATGCTTCTTTGATCAATCAGATGTAATTTTACCTGGAAAGAAACAATGCAGTTATTAATAAGAAAAATGAAATTAATGCATGGAAGATTTCACAGCACTAGCATTGCTCTTTCATAGTCAGCTTATGAACTTTTCAGATTAAACTTATAGGTAAGATAGATAGGTTAGAACAGTCTGAGATATATAAGAACAGATTTAGATAGATAGATAGATAGATAGATAGATAGATAGATAGATAGATAGATAGATAATGAAAAACAAACTAAAATAGATAAGAATTAGATAATGAGTTTTCAGAGAGAGAAGAACAGACTTAGATATGAAAAGTATGATCAAACTGAGTAAATATAAAAGGTGATAGATAAACAGATGTGATCAAACTGACATAGATAGATAGATAGAGAGAGAGAGAGAGAGAGAGAGATAGAGATAGAGAGATAGATAGATATGAACAGGCAAAGATAAATATGATGAAACTGGCATAGATATGAACAGATATAGAGAGGTATAAATAGATTTAAAGTTAATGAAGATAGATAGATAGATAGATAGATAGATAGATAGATATGAACAGACTGAGGAAGATAGATAGATAGATAGATAGATAGATATGAACAGACTGAGGAAGATAGATAGATAGATAGATAGATAGATAGATAGATAGATAGATAAGAACTGACTGAGATAAATGAGATAAACTGAGATAAATGAGTATGAGATAGAGATAATAAGTTGAAAACAGAGAAAAAAGACTTGATAAAGAGATATGAAAAATATGTTCAGTATGAGTAAATATAAATGATAAGGTTGATAAATAAATCTGATCAGACTGACATAGATAGATAGATAGATAGATAGATAGATAGATAGATAGATGTGATTAAACTTAGATTCATATAGCTAATGAGTATGAAATAGATATGAACAGATTTAGATAAATCGATAAATTTGAAAAAATACAATGATAGATATAGTAAATATAAAAAACAATTTGAAAAAATATGATCAGGAATTTCAAATTTAATTTCAGTTTTAATCTTAGGGGTAGATTGTTCTCATTCCACACTGAATGAATTAGCACATGTGCTAGGCAATGAGGGCTTTCTCAGTAGGACTAGCATAGGAATAAATATCATTTTGGAGCCATTAATAAATAAAAAAGAGAAATGACAGCAAAGCTTCTATAGAAGCAGCAGTAAGAAAAGAGAAGCTATGGTAAATACAGTCAAGTGTGACAGCTGTTATATATCGCCGTACGACGACAAAACAACAAACACGCATATATAAAAAATATAAGGTTATATTTTTATTAATGACGACGAACCGTGTGGAATAGAGAACGGGAGGGTGAGAGCGCGTACAGAATGGGTTGACGGGAGTGTAGTCTTGCCTGTGGTGTTTCTCTGCTTCCACTGGCCGTTCTCTGCTGGCGAATCCGTGTGTCGAGGTCTTTATATAGTCTTCTAGAACCGGGACTTTCCTTCCGGTTTTGCCTCGCCCACGCAACGCCCACGTAATTCCCAGAGACACCTGTTCTGTTTGCCTCCGTAGTCATTTCCGCCGCTGTCGGAAATAAGGTCAAACGACATCCGCTCCGGCCTTGACAGGATGTATTTCACAAACACCTGTCTTGTCGTTTCGCCGCCCCCTTCACCGACAGGAAACACCATCGCTTGCATCACTTCCTCGGGTGGGGCCAGATTGTTATATTACAAGCAGCAGCAATAGAAATTAGAAGATTAGGTTTAAGGGTTTAAGTTCTACATTCATGATAATCCTATGAGATAATAAGTAAGTAAAGCATTGGTTTATACATTTAGTAATGTAGTAATTGTTATTTCAATACCTAAACTAGTCGGTGCAGATTTAGACTCAATGGAGACAGGGAAAGAAATAACCGAGCAGTATTAAATAAGAACAAGTTTTGGTAGCCCTAAATATGGGTGGTGGAACAAAAATACTCTACTCCTCATAGATTAAATAAAGTTTGAAATTCCCAGAAGGTTTACATAGATCAACAGACACCTTGAAAAGACCAAAGAGAGTATAAGGACCAAAATGTTGTTAAACCAATAGTGCCCAAATATTTTTTCTTGGATATTTACCAAAAATCTTTAATTTGTACAAATTTATTTAATATTAAACATAGAAAACTTTTCATTGCATTATTCTAAGAAAAAATAAATTTTTAGTTTGGTCCTTATTTTAGGACCAAATTTATAGAGCATGGTATGTTTGAGCAAAATTACTTTAATACATTTTCTTGGGTTTATAGGACAGTTAGAGCATCCATATATACTATATACAAATATGAGTTAGATATAAGTACTACTTACCAAAAAGTTTTTGCTTGAATGAGGGAGGAAACTGAGTGTAACCACCTCAAGATTTTCACTCTATACTGAAAACTGAGACATCAGTGTTTCCAATATACATCAGATAGTAGGTAATGTATTTGACAGAAACTTCATTCTTTATGACTAACCAAAGATATATCTGAAAACTGCAGGAATTGCTGAAATATGGTAAATTATCCTTCTAGTTCTAAAAAAAGGACCATGGGCACTAATGGGTTAATGAAGTTTTTATTTATAAAGACATGTGTCAGTTGACTTTCTGTAGATGTATCTTTTCATATTAAACAGTGTTATCATTTTAAATGCTCCTAGAAATGGATGTGTGTCAATTAAAAGAGAAACTTCATAAATTTTGTAAATGTCATTAATTACTAACAAGTTATGAGAGAAAAGGAAGCATGTATATATTGATTTAGAGATGCTAGCATATAGTTTCATTTGTCAGTGAAGTTTTTTTTTTCTAAATCTTTGTAAAAAGGGAATCATTTGGCATTAAAATATGTAGAAGAGCTGACATCTTTTAGATAACTGGTAACAACCTGTTATAAAGTTTAATATTTAACTGTTTTGGATGTGAGACAGTCTCAAAGGTTTTTGAAATCAACAATGATTGGTTGAAAATTCTCTTCTTATACATACATTTATATCTATTTTCTACAATGCCTACAAATTTCTATTATAAAATTTAGATAAAGAATATAAGAAAGTTTGCTGGAAAGCAAGAAGCTGAAAGAGAGTTCCACAGTTGAGAAGTACAAAAAAAAAAAACTGTTAGCATAGAACTTCCAGTTACATCTGTTTCAACTTTAAAATGACATGACCTTATTGCCTATCTAGTACTGTGCTTAAATTCATAGAATCTAAGTACGATAGACAAGAGTTCATCAGAGCAATTACCATGAAATTATTTATAGAAAGGTTACAGGGAAGCAACATTATTATGGTGGGAAAGTGACTGAAGCTGAGATGCCAGATCAGGACCAATAACATTGCAGATTCTTCTTTGAGTTTTATCAAGAATTTGTAAATATAGAAGAGCACCAGATCATATATGTCAGCAATATTCCAAGTATGGACAAATGGTAGACTGTCTTACATATTTACATGTAAGACTGATACAGGTGAGAAAAATTGTCTAGCATGGAACAATAAACCAACTTTCCTAGCAAAAATTCTAGCAATTGATTCAATATAATCTTTCCACTTCATGTCAGCCGAAAATGTTAGCATAAGAAGACACAAAAAAATCACTCTTCCAGAGATTAACATTAGCTAGGCTAATGAAAGGTGGAAAGGGGCCACGGATGATTGATAGAAGGCAGTTTCATTTTGGAGGTATTAAAATTAACAAGCCATTCCTTGTCCCAGTTAAGTCGTTCATTTTTTTACATCATCTGCTAATTTAATCTTATCAAACCAATCAGTATATATATGAATATATATATATAGATATATAGTTATTATTATTGTTAAAAAATACAAATAAAACTCCCACAATAAAATGGAAAATATAAACAAAACCTAGAACATGTAAATCGTTACATGAAATATGTTTTCTTTGCTTACAAGAAAAAATTTATATAATTAAATTCCCAAAAACTAATTTATTAAACCAATGTAATGAAATTACCACTTACTACCATCATAAGATAATTCATACTTTTAAATATATCTAAAATTATCTCAATCTGTTTATTATTTACTATAATCTATAAACGTAAACCTTTTAGTTAATTATATATACTTTAAAGCTAAACTTTATTAATTGCTACATTGCTGTGTATGCTTACTAGTCATCTCTAAAATCTAGTAATTCTGTTTTTAAAATTCAATTTTATGGCCTTATGTCTATTTCTTTAAAATTATTTTTTGTATATTACAAAAACCATTTAAGGCTAATATTTTTTTTTATTGTTCTTATTTTTTATTTTCTTTCTCATTGCATCTAAAAATAATACATTAGCTACAGTTTTGTTCCATTCTTATTTAAACAAATGATATTTCCTGTCTGGAATGCATCGCTACACTTTGCCCCAATTTTATTTGGTCTTTCAAAATATAATAATGTCCCACTCAACTACAATCATCCAACATGGTGGCATTTTTTATTTTTTAATTTAATTTTGTTATTTAAAATTTCCTTATCAATATATATGACCCATGCTATTATTATAACAATAATAATAACTATATATATATAAATGCTCTACTTCTGTATTGAGCACTTTTTATAAAAAGTAAATAGTAAACTGTGGAATATATATCCATTAGTTTAAACTACTTATATATATATATATATATATATATATATATATATATATATATATAACACAAAATGAAGTATAATGTAACACTAGTAGTATACATGCATAAACACGCACACACACAAACATGCACACATACACCAATAAACACAAAGTCCCTCTTCCACTTTGGCAGCAGTCAAACTAATGGTCAGGCCAACACACACTTGGATAAAGGACATAACAAAGCAGACTGATACCATCAGACCATAAAAATCCCAACTATCAATCACACATATACATACCATAAACACACACACACACACACACACACACACACACACACACACACATACAAACACATGCGCGCACTTACACACCAACAGTAGCAGCAGCAGCAACAGCAGCAGCCAGGAGGATCATTTGTTGAAAGTCTCCAACTCAAATACAATCGCCCTAACATTCTGAAGATGAGATTTTAATCTCGAAATATTAATGTATAATAAATAGGTGATATCCAACAAATTATTTACCTTCCTTTATTTTACTAAACACATTGTGACAGCTTTCAAAACCTAACCATATATATATATATATATATATATATATATAGGCATCCACAGACAGTCCTGTTTTACAGTATCACAACTCATCAGAACAGTTAGACATCTGATTGCTTCAAGCCATGATTGAAACCCAACTGATTTGACATCAATTGGAGATTCTACCTCTAAGCTATCAGTGCACAGTGGGGAAAGGCAGATTTTAGTGTGTTATATGCACAATATATGCCAGTAATCAAGAGTGTTCAATCCGTTGCTGAAGAACGATATATATATATATATATATATATATATATATATATATATATGGCCTTTTAGATTTGGAAAAGAAATCACTCGACCAGCAGTTGAGAGCGAGGAAAAATTCATTTTACTTGACCAACTCCATTTTCTTAATAGTTGCCTTATATAAACATACCATGAATTGCAGACGGAAAACAAAAAATGAAATTTTAATTAAAATTTCCAACATGTTAGAAAGGATTTAAAAATTAAAAAAAATAATAACAACAAAATTTGATCTTTCCTCTTAATAATAGCATAAACATTTTGATGATAAAGCTTTCTTTTTATTAAGTTTGAACCCTTTTAACATCATGATATGCTGGGTTTTTTTTTTTGGTTTTTTTTGGCAATTAAGTAAAGGTACTTAAATTCGAGTAAAGCAATAAACTTTAATCATCCAATTAAGTTTTTAATCAATTGAGTCAATCAGGCAGTGTGAAATCTCAAAGGCTATATATATATATATATATATATATATAAAAGAAACCTTTTCTTTACTGATGTGTTTCATCCTCTGAAAGTCTTTATCAAGAATAAAGAGTTTACTTTGCAACAAATATTTATAAACAAAAGTAAAAACATTATTAGTTTTTCCAAATTTTTCAATTTAAGAATGCTCATAAATAATCTTCATGACTCTCCCACTATCTTTGGTGCTCTGCAAACACAGTTCTTAGAACCAACAAACAGACTACTAACACATATGATTTAATTATAGTGGTAAAGGCTTGTGCAGAACCAACCAAACTTTTTAGAAGAACTGAATACAGACAACTGGTGCATGTAATGTGCCACTATCAACTCAAATTGAGGTTAAAATTCAGAGTTGTAATTCTCCTGGACTGGTTACCAAGCAAGGCTACAAAGCCCAATTTGAACTATTATTTAAGCCATAGCGAGGGGATAATGAAGAGATATATTCTTACTTTTTCCAGTAGTAGCTGTGTATAAGTGAATGTGACTAAATCAACTGAAATACAAATTTGTCTCTGATTTCTCATTCTGAGCCAGTATCTATCACACTAACCACACACACACACACACACACATATATATATATATATATGGCAAGTGGAAACAATTCATGAAAATAAATTTGATAAAAAATAGATAATAGATTTGATCATTCAAGGCTTCATCAGATCTGATAATGAAATGTATATATGTGTTTGTATTTGTTTGAATGAATAATGAACCTTATTAATTTTATCCCTAAGCTGGCATTTCTCATGATAAAATGAAGAAAGAAAAAGAGTGAGCTTTAAAAAATTCTTTAATACTTATTTTTATAATTCTTAGTTTAAATCAAGTTTTTAATTTTTCCAGCTTTTTTGTATCAGATTTAAAACAAATCCTCTTCTTATTATCAGAATAGCTCAAAAGGAAGAAATTCATTTAGCATTTTCTGAAATTAATCTAAGGCAGATCCTCATGCAATCTTTCAAAAAAGTAACAGATTGTTCACACACACACACACACACACACACACACACACACACACACACACACACACACATATATATATATACACATATTTATTTATTTATTTATCTGTAGATTCAGATAATATTTAGGGGGAATAGCTATTTCAACATCTCAGTTCAGACATCCATTGTCAACCCTGTTTAATCAAAAAATGTAGAAAAATTCTTATGCCAGAAGCAGGGGTTAGTAAAGGATGGGGGTGGGGAAAGTTGGTTACTACAGGGTTAAGCCAAGGGGAATCATAGTAGTCAATTCCCTTTTGGTAGTGGAAGGTAAGTGGTATAACCATTGGGTTAGTCGTGGTAGGTAGGAGGGGAAGAGGTTACTGATTGTCCCACACAGAAATTAAACCATATAAAAAGGCAAGCAGTAAATGAAAGGGGACAAATGAAAAAAAAGGTCTTACTTACAGCAAGTGTAAGATGGATACAGTATGTTGAAGTGAAGACTTGTGCAAACCAACCATACTTTTCAGGAGATTCAGATCCAGAGAACTAGTGCACATATTATTCCACCATTCCTCCAAATGACCTTCTTAAGAATTTGAATGGTGGTATGTCTTACATTCCTTTTTAGGTATTCAGGCCATAACCATAGTCAGTTGAACAGCAGCTGGTTACGACATATTCATCTTCATCATGGTCTAAGCAGCAACTGATTGTACTCACCAGTGGACTTCTTAATAAAGCATTAAATTCATCCTGTCAAAAGGGAGATAATCACCTTCTGTACCCTACTCCAATTTTACAGTAAAGACATTGACTTACATAATAAAATCTAATGTCAAGCATATTAAAGATGTATGGTGTCAAAAAATATTCAATTTGTTACTATCTAAATTTTTTAATTATTTCATCTGTAGTTCATCATCACTAAATACTAGAATCTTGTCTAAATACATAATACACCATTAATAACAACCTAAAACCTTAAGCAGGAATTTATAGAACAGATTGTAAAGAATGCAACAAGAAATACACAGGTGAAACATCTATGACTTTAAATAAAAGGATATATGTACACAAAACTGATTTTGTGTTTCAGAATCAGAAATCAGAGAGTTTAGTTTGAATTCCAGTTGAATTTGTTACATTCACTTACATTCACCCTCAAGAAATGTATTAATCTATCTGTTCTCCCTCTATCTATGGGTTGAATAGCTGAACAGATTGGGTTTTATATCTTTAGTTGGTAACCAGTCTACTACAGAAAGAAATGGAAACCTGCTGCAGGAAAATCTTCTGCCTTGTAAGTCATGGATCAAAAGAGACATGATCACCCAATCGTGTATTCTGTATGACACATAACTGACTGATAAAGCAGTGCACTCACTACATTAGTCGTTCATCACAATAAATCCAAAAGATTTAGTTACTTTTGTCTTGGGCACATCATCAGGATGTATAATCATTTTTCTTTTTTTAAATTTGAAAGGTGTAGTTACTGCTGTCAGTGGGCTTGTGTTCAAATTGCACACCACTTTTTACAGGAAGGGGTTACCAACTGTACTGATATTCAATTGAATGTCTTATTTTCAAATTAAATGAATTTAACATGTGATAAATGAATGTTTATATCTTTATTATATTATATAGGACAACTTAGCTCATTAAAAGCGAATAAATATGGGATTTGTTATGGAGTTGTTAGCTTTTTATCCCAATAGATGATAGTGTGTGTGCTTGTCTGATTTCAGTTGAGACTAAAAAAAAGAATTTTCCCAGTGGGTATGGACGAAACAAGACCTGCATCCTGTGATTGAAGATAGAAAAAGTGAGAGAGCGTTTCTTCATTCCTTTCCATTTATACTGCTTTACACAACAAAGTGTAGGGAACGTGTTGTGACCTATTATGGCCAGGAAGAAAGCCACGAAAAGAAGAAGGTAGGTTGAACCAGTGTATTGGAATAACAGAACATATATACAAAATAAGAGTTATTAGTCAGCAGATAGAAGCGTCCATCAGAACTGTCAAATTACACTGCGTCTTGACTGACTTCCCTAGTTAGTATTTCTGAAGAAGGAAGAGTTCATTCCAATGAGGATAGGGCACCATAACAGAGTGTTAGGCGAAAAGGTGAGATAATCCCACAAGCACATCGTCAGAAGATACCTTTAAAGGTGAAGTTGTTTGAAAAACAACGTTTGTTGACTATTTTATATCAGATAACGTTAATTACCACATCATCGGCAATTAGCGTCATATTTTGAAACAAAATAGAAAAGAAATGACCATTTACTTTTATGAGGGAATATTGTGTACGTTGTGGTGCAGTGTATATTGGCTCGGAATGTGAAATCAAACACCCTTGGGAAATGTATTGATTAATCCGTCGCTTCTCCCTCCAGCTATGGATTAAAATAGCAGGACAGTTTGAGTTCTGTAGTCTTGGTTGGCAACCAGTCTACTGCAGAAAGAAATGGCAACCTACAGCTGGAAAACCTTCTGCCTAGTCATCATGGATCGAAAGAGACATGATCTCCTAAGCGTGTATCACGTATAGCAATTAACTGGCTGACTAACTCATGGTTGAGTTTTTAATGATAAAAGATTAGCTCCCTTTACTATCACTTTCAAACTTTTATAAAGCATCAACTTTTTAACATTCTTCAGGCAACGTTTCTTTCTTCTTTATTTGTCGATAAAGTTGTCTTTTGTTTCAAACACTAAAGATTAGCTACATCTCATTCATTATTTGTTATACCGGCTCGCACGCTTTTCTCTCTCTTTTTCTCTTCAGGCTGACATCCAAATTTATCCTGCTACTATCTACGGGTGAGCGAATTCAGTAATGTAAGTCGTGATTTCTTGCAGAATGACGTCACGATCTAGTCTCAACAAATTGTAGAGAATTACTTTGAAACGTCCAACTGTATTTATTATACATGCTGAAAAGAGTATAGCGGGTATCTCTTCTCTTATTTCATTTGTAGTGAGGGGTAGTAGGATTCAGTAGCATGTTAACGGAATTTGGCCTTGTGGGAAGATAGCCCACTATAATTAAAAAATGATTATAATTTCAAGAAAGGCAATTTTGAGTGTAAAATAACATTTATACATATATATCATTTCAATTAATGTTTTACAAATAAAGTAATACTTGAAATAAAAGTCCAACAGAAGTAAAAGAGTTCATGGCAAAATAATAATCTGAAATAGATAAGATAATGTTCATGGAAGATAATGGTGAGCTGAAAGAAAAGAATGTTCATCTTCAAGTTGCCGTTTCTAAGGTCAGTGAGTCAGTAAGTTGGTTTGTGTGGAATGTCTTTGAAAAGGTCAGTTAGTACTTTGAGAACGGGGGGGGGAGAAAGAGGCGAACATAGTAGCCGCTCGACCTAGGTCAAGGAAGAAACTAATTACACTCTTCTCCTCTGTCTGTGCCTGTCTGTCTGGGTGCCTTTTGTCACGGCTTTTATATTTTTCTTCTGGCTCAAAACGCTGGTTGTTTCGCATTTCATCCTTGTATTTGGTTCCGGGCTTCTCATTGGCTGATAAATAAAAATGGTAATTTGATATTTGATTAATTTTTATTTTTCAACTGGAACATCTGCGCGTAGCCACTTGCGTACAACGACTTTTTATTCATTAGCTTTCTGGTCGGCATAGAGCCAACATCCGGTTTGCTCGCTTTTGATCGGTCGGTGGTATCACCACAGGAGTAACTTCTCTACAATAATATCACTGTGAAATTCTGTTTAAGCTGGTGAAAGTGCTGCCAGAGATCTTTTGGTAGAAATGTGTCTAATTTTGGCAAAAACTGGAGCATGGCTTCCTCTATCTATCCTGTGATAAACTCCAGATGTGTTTCCGTGATGTGAAATAATACTTGGGAATTTTCAGTGCCGGTATAGTCTGTGGCCTAACTCTTTGATTCTGGTACAGTATGTGATCTACCCGGTTTGAATGTGCTCCACGACAGTAAGAGTATATTCATAGATATAAGTATTTTTTTTTTTTTAATCATATCACCCCAAGCAAGGCGATAACGCCACTGATGCGCAGGGGGCTACGTAAGGGTAAAAAGAATGGAAAACCACATTCTAAACAGGGAACAAGGGATGCGCCTCTTCACCTGTTCAGTAGACGTGGGTGGAGTGTGAACCGGGCGATAGTTTAGTCTATCTACTCCAATTGAAAAAAAAAATAAAAAATAAAAAAGTGAAAAGATTGGAGAAGAGAATTTATTGAAACTAATTATTTTCCCTAACCCTAAATCTAACCCAAACCTAACCCCTAGACCTAACCCCTAAACCTAACTCTCTAAACCTATCCCTTACTAGAGACAGTTATAATACTTCATTATAATACGCTTTTTAAGATAGGCCACATACTATACCAGTGACAGAATTTCGTAAGCCGCATTCAAAATGTAGGCCACATAATATACCAACATCGAATTTTCTTATTTAATCCATTAACAAATTGCCGTTAGCAATTAAATTTGTCAGAGAAGTTTTTACAGTGGAAATCAATCTTCCTTTCTATGATATTTTATTGTATATATTATTTTTACAGTTCCTGGCTAAACTAAAGTTGTTAAAAAACAAAACAAAAAAACAATAAAGAATTTGTGACATCAGCGATCACGAAAGTTAATTAGAAACGCTAAAATGATTTATAGTGAGAGAGAGGGAGAAGAGGGTATGTCCAATCTCTTATACCGAGTATTATGAATAGCGCAAGCAAAAAATACAAGACTCCGATGTGAAACTTGAAAGAAATTTGCATCTATTATATAACACAAAAAATGATACAGAATACAAAAGTTACACAACAAACTTGCACAAAATCTTCATTTCAGTGCGTAACACTTAGATGCCAGATAACAATTTGCTGGATCTCTAGTTTCTTTTGTTATTAGACAATAGTGCAGTTTTACAGACTGACATTAAAAATGAGATGAGTTTTGTAATTTCATAACAAGTATAAAATCAGTTTGAATACCCCTAATTTGAAACAAACTTCCAAAAATAACTACAGAAAGATAATCGTATATCTCACTAAATTTGTAGAATCTTCTTTCTTTCTTTCTTTCTTTCTTTCTTTCTTTCTTTCTTTCTTTCTTCTTTCGTCTTGCTTATGAATGGCCAAACTCTTGTCTATTAGACAAGCCAGACTTCTTGAATAGCCATAAATCGGCTCCAGGATTAACTAAAAATTGTGCATAAATTTCCCAGTTAATTAAAAAGACAAAAAAAAAAAATTCTATTCGCAAATTTATTTTGGCAGGTCTTGTGACCTTCAGACTTTTTTTTACAAAGTTTTGAAAACAAATTCTATGCATGTATCTTTTTTATAAAACGTCAGGCTTCATTTTAAGAAGATCAAATTTTCATTTTTACAACACCAGATTTAATGCTAGCAATATTTATAAACCATCTGAATTTATTTTTATATTTCCCTTTGAATTAATTCTTACATAATTTTACATTTTTCCTATGAGACTGATATAAGAGTCGAACCCAAAACAATCCCGTTCACTAAAGAAATTGAGAATATAGAAATAACCAGTGTCAATGACAAAGACATTCAAAAGTGACAATTCTTTTTTGGTGCCAAGAGAGCCTCTCCAATTAGCTGTCTGTGTTACAAGCACTAGTGATTGGGAACTGGTTAATATTTAAAGATTATTTTACTTCTTGGACCATCTGTACCAAGACTTACACATTCTTGTCTTGTCGGTATAAAACAAATGTGAGCTCCGAATATTTTGTCTTTTTTTATATTATAGTCTTTGTCCATTCTGTTGTAGATGCCGTGTGTTTTTACCATATTTTACGAGATTATGGTATAATAAATAAAAAATAAAACAACTGATAAAAAATAAAAAGCAAATAGTACCGGTACAGTATGTGGCCAGCCTTTTAAATGTGGCCTACGAAATTCTGTCACTGGCATAGTATCTGACCTACCTTAAAAAGCGTATTATAAGAAAGTATTATAACTGGTAAATGATAGTCAGAGAACTGTAATAAATCCGGTACTGACTTGAAGCTTTGTCTTTTCATAAAGATAATAAAAGAACTTATTTTAATTTATTATCTTTCTGAAGATCAATAAAGAATCACCACAGCAAATTTTGTAAGTAAGGCTTCAATAACAGAAAAAGTGTGTTTTTTTTATAATCATATCGTCCCAAGCAAGGCATTTTACTGCCACAGTTTTGCAGGGGGTTGCATAGGAGGAAAGTTATGAGGAAGAGTGACAAGTTATAGAGGATGTCGGGAAGTGGGTAAGAGAAGGATGACTGTGGACATAAAGTGAGGGATCAGTTTATATATTGATTGTAATGTAGAACTGACCCCCAATTTATATCCACATTATAATAATATAACAATTAAATTTAATTTTTTTTTTATAATCATATCGTCCCAAGCAAGGCATTTTACTGCCACTGTTGTGCAATGGGTTACATAGGAGGAAAGTTATGAGAAAGAGTGACAGGTTATAGGGGGTGCCAGGAAGTGTGTAAGAGTAGGATGAGAATACTGATGAGAGTTGAGTGGACGGAGAAAGGAGTATGAGAGAGAGAGAGAGAGAGAGAGAGAGATGCAGGTTAGTGAGATAGGAGATGACTATTGACTTTACATTTAAATTCTTGAAGATTGTAGCTGTCAGGGATGCAAGTAAATGGAAGAGAATTCCACAGGCGGAAAGTGCGAGAAAAGAAGCTGATGGAGTAGAATTTGCGTTTACATTTTATTGGTTTCACAGTAAAAGAGTGGAACCTAGTTGCTTATCTTAAAAATTCATATATAGGGGGGCACAAGTGAGCTAAGTATTTGTAGAAGAGACACAAAGAAGCCACATTGCGCCGGTGAGAAAGTAACTGTATCTGAGCTGCCAGATTCTCCAGTGGATTTTGTCAAGTACCCCTAGATGGATAACAGGAGTTTTAGTGTTCATGTGAAAATGTTACTTAAGTACAGAAAACCAGTCATTCGCTGTTGTATCAATAAATCCCGTTGCTTTAATTGTAGCTAGGTGTGCTGGAGCATCAACTGATATATATTTTGTAATTATCCCACTCGTCTGCCAAAGAACTTCTATTAACGACTGCTAGATGGAGGTTGTCAAAAATAATACATTAAAAAAGACCACCAATTTTCATCTGCTTTTTTTCTTTCAGCCACAAGATACTTTAGAATTAGTACATGTTTCATTTTTCCTCTAGGACAAATAGATAGGTTTGCCTAACAGCCGGTTCACACGCCTCCATAGTCTTTCAAACAAGAGTAAAGGTTTATCCTTTGTTACCTGTTTAGGATTAGGTTTCCTGTTATTTCTAAAGTCTGTTTTACTCTCTTGCACTTCCAATAATCCCTTGCGTCTTAGTGACATTATCGTCTTGCTTGGGATGAATCGATTAAAAAAAAGGAATTATTTTTACCACTACCAACGCTAATGCAACATTGAACATGTTAATGTTAACAAAATTGTGGGTTTGTGTGTATTTTTAGGTAAATGTGCGTGTCAAACAAAGAAGAAAGAAGAATCATACAAAAAAAAATTGTTTTTGCTACGGACATATGTATCTTTCACATTGACTGTATTAAAACAAAGTTAGATATTTCTTGAGTATATCCTTTTTTTCTTTTTGGTTCAGAAATTATAGGAAGTGAGGATAAGAATGGGTAAAGATGGTCGAGCTCATGTCAGCCTCGTGCTGAGTTGTGATGGCTAAAATCTTTACTTAATGAGTAGGGCAGTTAAAACACGTCCGAAGAATCTCCTTGGAAAGTGAAGAGAGAGAGAGAGAGAGAGAGAGAGAGAGAGAGAGAGAGAGAGAGAGAGAGACTGTGTCCTTTCCGGAAGTGAGGTCATAAAATCGCACATGTGATCAGAAACACTTTCCGATTTCTTTATAACTTGCATGATGAGAAAATCTATTTTGTTTATTCTTTATTATGATTTTACTTATCGATTTTATTTCATTTTCCCAACAAACACAACGCAGAAGGGACACAGCATACAATGTCCTAGGCTTTGTAGTCTTTTTATTTAGTTTGCTAAGGCAATAAAATATGTTGTTCATTTTGTGCAATTTTTTTATGCATTCATTTGTATACTCTCTTGTAATTTTTAAGGAATTAATGAATTTTATTTATAATCCTATACTATTTCAAAACATTAGAGTGAGCAGATACACATGTCTGCGGAAACATCCTTCTATTTTGTTTAAACTGTAAATTTACATCTACTGGCCTATACATTCGTGAGTCCTAAAGAGAATGCACTTTCCACGAGGGTTTGTTGAAGCTTTGTCCTTCAACATTCTGTCCTTCGACATTCTGTAGTGGCTTCCCATATAAGGAGAACACAGGTTTGAGCCCTGCCTCAAAGTACATTTCCTTTGTTATGATTCATACATACATAGACATACTTACTATTCTATCTTAATAACAAAAGTGATAAGAGTATAAATAAACTAGACTGGCAATCCTACATTCCAAAACACATTTAAAAAAATAATTAATTTGAAAATTTCAAATTTTAGCGTCTCCTCCCTCTCGTGCGCATGTGTAACTCTTCTTTATGTGCCGTGTCTTTTCTGGACGTAGGCGATCATGGACCTTCACTCATTCCTATCACTTGTCGCTCTTAACACTTTTCCTCTTGGTATCTCCCCCAAACCCCGTTCCGCCATCCACTTGCTCAAGCCCATTGATTATGTCTCTCGTTGCTTTCCCTTGTCTTTCTTTCTCTCTATCCGTCCTGTGAGTACTACATTCTCCAAGCACTCCTTCCTCATTACGTGTCCCAGAAGCTTCAGCTGTCACTTCTTGATGTTAAGTATAAGCTTCTTTTTCGTTTGCATCCTCTCCAAAACCTTGCTGTTTCTCACCTGTTCGATCCATGGTATCTTCAGCATCCTTTAGTAGAACCAAAGTTTTGTTGCTTCGAGTCTCTCCTTCATCTTTGAGAAGGTCGTCTATGATTCGCTGCCATATGCCAGTTATCACATGCCAGTCCAGTAATCTTTTCTTAGTTAACAACGAAATGTTCCTGTCTCTCAATGATCTGTTGCATCTTTGGCCATGCCAATGCTCCTTCAGGTCTGTGTCGCACTTTCCGTCCTCTGTCAGAACACTTCACAAGTATTTAAATTTCTGCACCTGCTTGATCATAATATCCCCGACCTGTAGTTGGCATTTTGGAATTCTCTTTTTGCTGATGGCCATGCATTCAGTTTTCTATAGCTTTTTTACTCGCTTTTCCTTATTACATTCGGTAGGATGTTATGTATTTTCCTTTCCGTGTGTAGATATATCAACGGAAACATCGCTTTAGTCCGATGAAGGTCCGAAGGACGGAAAGCGTCATGCAAAATTTTTTCCACTTTGTCATTAATTTTCATAACTATCTGATCATTAAAAATATTTTTTTAATAATTCGTAATCTCACAATAATATTCATCACCCATTTTTTATAAGTATAAAAAATTTTATCGAGAAAATTTCAATATTTGAATGCAGTTGATATTATACTATATACACTTTACATGTGATTTTGTTCTTCATCAAGTGTGGAAGTGCGATGCATCACTTTTCAAAATGTTGTTACCAAAGTAGCGATGAGACCAAATATAACAAGGAATCTGATGCTTTAGTACAATCGTATTGACTTCGACATGTTGGCATGAAGATTCAGTTTTTCTATCCGCTTAACTTCCCTCTTTGGGTAAAGGGGATTGTTAGGCGTAGATTTATACAAACTATCTGACATTTTGAATTGACTGACGACGACCTGTTGCAAAATCCCGTGTTTATCAGATTTAATCAACTCAACAACATCAAGGAAGGAGGTTATGTTGAAGAAGATATATTTGTTGGGAAAATGAAATAAATGTTTTTTGAAATAATTATTAGACTGGTCGATTTTTTTTTTTTTACTACGTACATCATATTATAATGTTACTTGGTCTTACGTCTATTAGTAAGCAAGTTAGCGCATACGTTACGTCTTGACATTCCCTCAGATAAATAATGAAACATTCCATTTTCATTGTTAAAAAAATACAGGAACAAAGTATATCAGAGACACGGGTTGGTTTTAGTGAGTAAAAGAAAGCATAAACAATAATAAGAAAGCAAGAAAGCGGGGGGGGGCGATAACGATAATAGTCTTCGCCTGTTTCAGTGAAATGGAAAACCTTGTCAATTTTTAATCTTTTCATTTGTACTCTCTTACTTTTTGAAATAATGATCCGACATCATTTTTATGTTTGCTATTGAAATATTTTCTTAACATTGACCTCAAATATTTAACAATGCAATAGGCGAATTTCCACGGGTATTTTATAGTTGTACAACCCACAAGGAGCTCATTCAATCATTAATTTAAGAATTATGATTCATCTGAAAATTCAAATTGGAAAACTGAAATTTTTATGAGTACTATTATTAGTTATTATTATTTTATGACTGTTGAACTCACTAGGAGCTCATTCAATCATTAATTTAAGAATTGTGATTCACCAGGAAATTCAAATAAGAAAACTGTAAAAGTTTTTACAAGGTTACGTTATTAATAGTCTAATAATCTTTGATGTTACATATATAAATTTACATATATAACTCTACCATCCGCCCGTGCATTGAATACTGCTGCCATATCTGGTCGGATGCCCCTGCTATTCTCCTCGGGCTTCTCGATAAGGTTCAGAGGAGGGTCTGTAATGTGATAGATACCGACTTGGCAGACCGCCTGCAGTCTCTCTCCCACCGGCGCGACGTGGCTTCCCTGTGTCTCTTCTATAAATACTTTCCCGGCTTCTGCTCCGATGAACTTAGATCACTGGTGCCCCCTAAATACGAATTTGAACGAGATACTAGATTAGCAACTAGATCCCCCCCTTTTACAGTGAAACCGATAAAATGCAACCGAAACTTCTACTTCAATAGTTTCTTTCCTCGCACTTCCCGACTGTGGAATTCTCTTCCACACGATTGCTTCCCCGACGGCTACAATCTCCAGGAGTTTAAATGTAAGGTCAATAGACACCTCCTAACACACTAACCTGCTCCCATTCTATCAAACACTCTTCCCATCTGCCCAACCCTCATCCTCGGTATCCTTACTCATCTGTCACCTTCCTCCTGACATTCCCTATGTCTAACCACTCCTTCTCTTTACCTTCCCCTATGTAGCCCCATGCGCAATAGTGGCAGTGGAATGCCTTGCTTGGGGTGAGATGATTAAAAAAAAAATGTTAGTATTGTGGATAATCCAACTTGACTGTTGTACGCTTTCACACACGACTGTTACACGCGCACACACATAAATAAGCACATTCTTATTATAACTAGTTTTCTATATTTTTTTCCTTTTGTCTTTGTCGCATGTAATTTCTTTTTTGTTAATTCATGCATTGTCATTTGTTTTATATTTATTTATTTATTTATTTGTTTATTTATTTATTTATTTTATTAATCATATCACCCCGAGCAAGGTGGTAACGCCACTGATGCGCAGGGGGTTACGTAAGAGTGAAAAGATTGGAAAAGAGAAAGCCGGCAACCACATCCTACACAGGGAACAAGGGATGAGCCTCTTCACCTGTTCAATAGATGTGGTGGAGTGTGAACCGGGCGATAGTTTAGTCTATCTACTCCAATTGTTTTTATGTTACTCTTTTTTTTTTTTTTTTTATCTGAACTCATATTGAATCCACAATATTGTTTGTGGGAAAATGTCCCAGGAGCCCGTAAATATTTACTTTCTAAAGTATTGATTCCCGCAACATGATGATGACGACCGGTTTTTTCGGCTTACAAGACGCTGCGGCTTGGGAGACGCACCCTAATATGGGAAAGAAAGTTCTAAGAAAAAAAAATCATTTTCATGCAACACATTCACCATGTGTCCCTCACCTAATAACGCCACGTATTGTTTTAATCACTCGTCCGATTTCGTTTGTACGGCAATGACATCTAGTTGGTAGTTATACATCTTTCATTGTCTGAGGGTGGTTTTTATTTTTCATAAAAATTAATTAATTTTTTTAAAAAAATATGCATGTAAAAATATAAAACACTCAAAGAAATTTTATTCATCCTCAAATCCCAAAAACTCGTCATTTGAATTCATACAAGCTCTAAACTATCATCTGCAGAGTCATCACTATTGTCAGTCATGAAATGATCCTCACTACCATCCACGTCATGGTATTAACCATGGTGGTAATTGATACATTCGTCTTGGAAGACGCACACGTATTTTTCAGGGTATTTTTTTTAGGAAAAATGTGTGTCTTGTAAAATGTGTCTTGAAAAATGTGTGTCTTGTAAAATGTGTCTTGAAAAATGTGTGTCTTGTAAAATGTGTCTTGAAAAATGTGTGTCTTGTAAAATGTGTCTTGAAAAATGTGTGTCTTGTAAAATGTGTCTTGAAAAATGTGTGTCTTGTAAAATGTGCCTTGAAAAATGTGTGTCTTGTAAACTGAAAATACGGTAATAGTTACCCAAACATACAAGCATCTTGCAACAGTATCATCACATTTTTTTTTACCGTTGTGTCTCCCGATCTTCTTCAAGTTGCTCTTGATCCAGGAATTTCGGACTGAACTCTTTATTCAATTTACGGGTGTAAATTGTTCTCATTCAGCTGTCTCTGTCTAGGCATATCTTGTCTTGGTTGATTGTTCAGTTATTGCTCTCCCTGTTTCCTCTGAGGAAATGTAAAAAAATGATTCCCTACTAAATGTAAGTTTATGTGCCAAACACAAAAACTTATTAGGAATGGCAAGTCATAATAGATGCAAAAGTACAAATCAAAACTCAACCACTGCGTAAAATTTCAAAGAAAAAACATTTATTACACAGTATGAAAAATGTTCGTCAGTCGGTTAAGTGCCATACGTGATATACGGTTGGGCGATCATGTCTCTTTCGAGATAAGACTGACTACACAGAAGATTTCTCCCGCAGTAGGTTGTCATTTCTTTCCGCGGTAGACTGGTTGCAAACTAAGGCTAAAGAACCCAATCCGTTCTACTATTCAACGCATAGCTGGAGGGAAAAGAGATTAATACCTTTCCCAAGGTATTTGTGCGTAATTGAAAATACCCTTACATAAGTGAAAATACCCTTGGGAAAAGCATGAATCCATTTCTTTTATGCGCAGGATAACAATTTCTGATAATAAAAAAAAAAGGATTGCTATAAAAAATGAAAAAAAAATTAGTTTGGGAAAAACAAGGATTCAATGAGAAAAAGAGAAAACAATTCAAAAAGGCAGAAAAATGAAGGTGCATTGACCTTTCAGAAAAAAAGAAAACGCCTACTTTTACTTGCTCCACGAGCGTCTCTGGGACATATAGTAATTTTAGAAAAGCCTTTTTTAAATTCACACAATTCGTGCTTAGGAAAATTTCTTAGAATTCTATTCGTTCTTTGTTGTCCAACCTCAGAAGAATTTTCACTTGAACTTCAAAATTCTGTAGACTCTCTGTAGTTGACTGGTAATGTTGTTTGTTTTTGATGCTCTATTCTTGATGTCAAATGCCTTCTGCTCTTTAATATTGATTTGCCTTGTTCCCTTGCTGACAAAAGGTCTTCTCCCTACTCTACTGACCTGAGATTTTATTTATTTGGCAAAATTGGCTCCTAATGGCCCCACTAGAGTTCTTACTAGGGCTTGAGACAATGTCTTTCATTGGTTAGTATATACGAAAAAATAATTTTCCATAAACTAGAAATGGATCCTTCACAGTTTTGGCAGGCATTGACCACTGAGCTGAAAAAGATATACAAGTATAACAACTTTTTTTTACACAAACCGTCTGGATTTCATAAAAATACACTTATCTCAAAAGAACGTAACTAAAAAAACATCTTCTATGTACCGTGTCTCTTCAGGACGTAGGCGATCATGGCCTTTCACATCTCCTTATCCCTTGTAGCTCTGAGCACTCTTTCTCTTGTTACCACTCCCAAATCATGTTCTGCCATCCGTTTGCTTAAGTCCATCAAGTATGTCATACATTGCTTTCCCCTGTCCCTTTTTGTCTATCTGTCCTATGAGTATCAGATTCTCTAAACCCTCCTTCCTCATTACATGTTCCAGAAACTTCAGCTGTCTTTTCCTGATGTTAAGTATCAGTCACCTTTTCGTTTCCATCTTCTCTAAAACCTCCACGTTGCTAACATGGTCTCTCCATAATATTCTCAGCATCCTTCTGTAGAACCACATTTTGGCTGCTTTAAGTCTTTCCTTCATCTTTAATAAGATTGTCTAGCATTCGCTGCTATACTGAAGGACAGACATCACATAGTAGTCTAGTACACTCTTTTTCATTTCCCTGTCTTTCAACACTCTACTCAACCTTTGGATTGCATCCTTGGCTATGCCAATTGGCCTTTGGATCTCAGTGTCATACTTTCCATCCTCTGTTAAAACACTTTCCAAGTATTTAAATTTCTGTACCTGCTTGACGTGTAGTTGGCATTTTGGACTCCTCCTTTTACTGATGACCATGCATTCAGTTTATGTTTAGACCGTTGTTTCTGCTTTCTTTAGTTACCTTCTGTAGGAGGTCTTGAAAACTACTTAGCATTTATTTGACGCTATAGAGAGATGGTTAATGTTTCTTTAACTCGGCCTTGTGTCAGACATAACCGAAGTCCCTACAGCTTACAAGTTTTATGCAGAATTATTATCAGAGGGTTTTCATCAGAAGGTTGGTAGGTAGCAGGTTGGAAATGTGTCAATTAGTGTGGAATAGTGTAGGAATAAAAATATACATTTTGAATGTTAAAATATAAACTTATTAATGAAAAGGATAACAAGAATAAGTAGCAGTAAATGTTCTATGAGAAAGTTAAGGGTATCAAGAGTTTGTACTAATGTTCGTAGTAGTAATTTGTTGAAAGAGTATATGCGTACGTACGTATTCAGTCTTTGGATGGAGAAGAAAAGAAATAAGCGCGGGAGAAGGAAAGAGAAAGAGAAGGAATGTCCGAGTTGACTTGAAGGTTCTCTCGTTACATTTTAGCTGTGTCTCTCGCTGCTCCCATTTGAGTCTGTTGACCGGTCACAGAACGTCCTTAAGTAATTAAATCTGGTCATGTGACCGGCACTTTATGCTTTAGGTGTGAAAAACATTTGACTGACGTCGCCGTTCATTTTTCTATTTCGTATCTAATCAGGATCCAGAATTTGCTTTTCACACTGACTTATGAAATTTGCCATGATTTGGGTTTTTCCCAAAATGTTTTTAGTCGTTTGAATCCACTTTTGCGGGTGTGCAATTTTATTTTGTATGTTTTAGTTGGGTTTTTCCAAAATGCTTTCAATTCTTAATTATTTATCCCACATATTCAAGGCTAACATTGTAAAAGTAACTAAAACAATAATTTTTTTAATAGTAATCTGTCTATACTTTTGAGATGAGGTAGATTATTTACATTGTTTCGGACTGTTGTCAGTTAAGTGCCATACGTGATACACGCTTGGGCGATCATGTATCGAAAGAGACATGACTAACTGGGCAGAAGATTATCCCGCAGTAGGTTGCCATTGCTTTCTGCGGTAGACTGGTTGCCGACCAAGGCTATAGAACCCAATCTGTCCTGCTATTTAACCCATAACTGGAAGGAAGAGACGGATTAATACCTTTCCCAAGGGTATTTGCGCGTAAGTGAATACAATGGATTCAGCTGGAATTCGAACTCGGCTCCCCGGCTTCTCGTTCTTTATTTCCATATTCCATATTCACAACGTTTCGATCGTTGTACGCTCCGGCCTTCTTCTCTGACAATTTTATCTACCCGCCACAAATGTGATACAAGGTGATGTACCATACATACTGACCAAGGATAAAAGAGGCATCCCAAAAGGTAAGCAAAGTGATGGGAAACGGAGAAATGTTCATTAGAAACAAAGAACAGAGTTCTGGCTGGATTGTTATGTGTTATCCAGTGGCGTGCAGAGGTCTGGCAGCGCCCGGGGTGAAAATTATGACTGGCACCCTCTACTCCCACCCCAAACAAAATCGCAATAGTATACTTAGTTTATTTCATTTTAGACGTAGTATACTTATTGGCCAGCCCAAATTGATCACCGCATGGAAGTGAGGTCCATCCTTACCACCAGACAGCGATTTTTGGAAACATTTTTTAAACATGCTGGCGTCATTTGAAACCTATTTAAAAAATTCTTTACAGGTTTGGCGAAATTACCAGTAGCCAAATATAAACATTTTAAAACTATAATTAAAAAATATTCTATGTATTTTTAATATCTAATTTTAGGTGTATTTGCTAAATGAAAACAAAAATAATATGGTCTTTGTCTATATTTTTGAGATGAGGTATATTTACAGTATTTAGATTATTCGGACTATTGTCCTCATCATTGTTGCCATTTGTACAACGTTTCGGCCATTGTACGCTCCGGCCTTCTTCAGATGCTAGGAATTTTGAACCGAACCCTTTATTACTGGGGTATATCATTCTTATTTCCTTGCCTAGACACAAGGATACATGGCCCAGTGGATATAGACGTTGGTTAGTTCCTGTGACTTGACCCAAAGAGTTGTGAGTTCAATACCAGGCTAGAGCTGTGGTGAACAAGTAACTTACAGGGTTAGAGGGAGATAACTCATGACTACCAGAAGAGGCTCTAGGCAAGGAAATAAAAATGATATACCCCAGTGATTGTAATAAAGGATTCGATTCGAAATTCCTAGTTTCTGAAGAAGGCGTACAATGACCGAAACATTGTACAAATGACAACAACAGGAGGATGATAGTCCGAATAATGTAAGTACAGTAAAAATAATACATTCCATCGGGAGCGCCGCCCGGGGCCTCAGTCCCATCGGTCCTTCCCTTTGCAAGCCACTGGCCATAGCCATTCTCTTATATGGCAGTGAATATTGGATAATCTCCCCACGGGTGAGGAAAAAACTAGAGGCAGCAGAAATGTACTTCTACAGAAGGATGCTGAAAATTCCCTAGAGAGAATAAGCAACAAGGAAGTCTTAAAGTGAATGGCAACAGTTACACTCAAAATCAGGAAAAGACAACTGAAATTTCTTTGAAACATAATGAGGAAGGAGGGCTTGGAAAACTAAACACTCACGGGGCATATTGAGAGCAAAAGTGACAGGGAAAGCAGTGAGCCATTTAGCTGACGAGTTTGTGTGAATGGATGGCAGAACATAGCAAAGGGAGAAAAACTGCCGAGCTACAAGATATAGGAAGTTGTGGAGAGCCATGATCTTCTATCTTCTGAAAGAAGACGATACAAAGAAAAATCAGTCATTTCGATCACTCTGATATCAGTTTCCACCAACTTTCCCTAGTGAAGAAGAGGATGTGTTATCCCAAAGTTTCGAGAAGAGAACAAATATTGCACTTTGATCTCAGACCGATTCCACTCTATGCGTATTAACTGGCCCAGGAACTGAACTAACAATTAATTATTATGTCATCAAATTTACTAACCAATATTCTATATGTGCTTTCTAAGTTTAATCAAACAGAAATAAATAATTCATTTTCGTTTTCCTTTCATTGCAAAAAAAGATAAAAAGTAAAAAAAAAAACAAAAAAACTTTAGAATAGATTCGGACTAGCCGTCTTCAGGTGCCTGTCGATTCCGATAACCCTTAAGAATTTTGAACTGAATCTTTTAACTTTTAATTTGATCATCCTAATGCTCTGATTAAATTGTTCTTGTTCCGCCGTCTATGATAATAATAGCGCCCACCGAAACTCAAAAAAGTACATAGCTCTTCATCCCAGAAATTCAGACAGAAAATTTTCAAAAAAATGCTTTTTAAAATGTAAACTTTCTTTTCTTGACTTGAGATTACCAAAATGACGGTGCTATGGAAAGTTACCAATGGTGATCTGTTGAGTAGGTGACTGGGGGGAAAATTATAGGGGAAAAAAATTGATGAAAGGAAATTATAAAATACTGTTTTGTTCGAGTAGAAAAAAACGTCATAACCTCGACTTAAGTTATGAAAAAAAGTCATTGAGATCGGCTTGGAACAAGAAATCGGAGAGCAGAGTTCGAATTCCAGTTGAATTCGTTGCATTCACTTACGCGCAAATACCTTTTTGGGAAAGGTATTAATCCGTCGCTTCTCCCTCTAGCTATGAGTTAGCAGGACAGATTGGGTTAGCCTTGGTTGGCAACCAGTTTACCGCAAGGAGTAATGGCAATTTACTGCGGGAAAATCTTCTACTCAGTGAGTCATGTCTCTTTTTCGAGACATGATCGTTCAAGCGTGTATCAAGTATGGCACTTAACTGATGACAACTTGAATCAACAATCAACGTTGCAATGTTGGCAATAAAAGTTTTACTTAATTTGTAGTAATCAAAAATAGTACTTCAATTAAACTACTAGTTCTAATTTAAAATAAATGAGAGCACTTTTTAATTTTTACATTCATTATATTTTAAGTGTGTAAAAACATGATTTTCATTTTAATCTGTTAAATTCAAACATTTGAAATAAGTAACAATTAAATTATTTGAATTTCGAATTTCAAATGTAAATTTCTTTCTAACTTTTATCCTAGTCACAAGACGAAATAACTTTTCGTTTTTCCTTACAAAAATAATTTTATTTTTTTATTTTTTTTATTTATTTTTTGCAACAACCGTTGCACTTTAAGTGTGAATGCCTTTTTAATACTGACCCGTAACTTGGCAGTGTGTAGTAATAGTATGCGTGATGAAATTTATAAAAGAACAGTAGAAATTAAAATCAGAAAGTGAGAAAGAGAGATGGTAGGGAAGCACTTTGTCAAAGAAGAAACTTCACAAAACTTTTCTTTTTAATATGAGCTGAAAAAAGAAAGTCTAACAAAAAATCGTTAAGAAATATAACGCTGATGGCATTCCATATATATTTTTTATCTTTTATTCCTGCATTGGTTTTAGATCGCTTCCCATTCGATTTGCACGGCTGCTGCTACTGCTGTCAAAGCGAAAAAGGGAAGAAAAAGAAGAAAAGCAAAAAGGTTTTTGTCGTGGTTATGTGTCATTTCACTTCGTTCTTCTGAGGTTAAAATTACCCTCCACGCATTCACAGCATCTTTGGGCGAGTTACGTCTTTATTTGAAGTAAATTTTTTAAGCCAGCCTCTAAACAAAACAATAACAAAAAAAACCTTATGCCTGCAAGATCCCACAGTAATAGTCGTCATAGTCTGTGGCTTTTGGAACTTAACTAGATTCGAAAGAATCAGGAAGAAGAAACCACCTGTTGTTTACTACATGAGTTTCTCTCGGATAGGAATTCCGATCTTTCTTCGAAAAACAGCAATAGATTTTTGGGATCTTTCAAATTAACCTGGATTAAAAAAAAAAAAATACTGCTTTTCTAAATAACGAGAACAAACTTGATTATTTTTTTTTCTTTTAATCAACAAATCAAATCAAATTGATTAACAACAACAAACCCATTCGTCACAAGTTCACAACTGATTTGATTTTTTTTTTTTTACTCGCAGTCACACTTTTGGTTAACGGTTAGTTTAATCAACCGTATATAAAGTTTTATGTATATTTAAATTATTTGTTTAAATTGGATCATTTCCATTTAATTTAAAATTCAATCACTACCATAGAATAACCTATTCAAAAATAATTACTGTATTGTCTTTTTTTAAAATCTAAGAACCACTATTTTTCTTTTACTAAGTTACTACCACACCTGGCGACAAAGGAAATTAGAAAGTCAATGTTTACACTATCTTTAATGAATATTTGAAGATGTTTTGAAACCATGAGTGGCTACTACATACTTTTTTACAAATCTTTTGAAACTTTGAATTCAGTTCAAAGATAGACTTGCCATTTTTTTTTTTTTTACGGACCTCCGTTTTTTGAGAGGGATCCGAGAACGAATTCTAGATCGGGAATTCTTAGATCCACAAGTCAAGAAAGGATAACTGATTACGATTTACTTTTTTTTTTTTTTTAACTATGGGTAAAGACAAAAGTCCTGTCAACGATTCTTCGTCTTCTGGACTAACTAAGGTAAACCACACTACCACACCGTTGTCGAATGAAGGTAATAATGTCCCTCCCCAGTTCTGTCCACCTTCTTCCTCTAACAATGGCTACCGACGACAATCAAAGATTTCCAGTCGGCAATCTGTCAGTGAATACTTTGACATTTCATGCAAGGTACGTAAACTAAAATTACATGACCTAGAAATATTTATGATTTTAACAACTTATCTTTGACCTTATAAAAAGCTTTAAATATGGTCAGAAAAAAAAAAGGTTTTATTTGTTAATCTTCTGCTAACTGTTTTTAAAAATTAACTTTTTTAATTTCATTGCTTAAAAAAATAAAAGTTCGAATTTTTGTTAACCTTTTTTAAAACAATGCCGCTTTGGCGTTTTAGTTGTTTTTAAAAAATATTTTAAAAAAAACTGATTTTCATAAGAATAGTTACACTGACTAATAAGTTTCATTAACTAATAAATAATTATTTTAAATGACACAATCGTAGTCGCATGAATTGTTTTTGTAGAGAAGTTGGAAATGCTTTTATGTTTACCGACCGGTTTTTAAATTTGTCTCACTTATTCCCTTCACCCACTTTTTTTTAAATTTCTAAAAACGAAAGCAGAAATACATTTTTGATAAAAATGCTTTTTAAAGCAAATCGTTTTTGTTAAAGTTTGCAACAACAAAAAGAAAGACTAAGTGATTATTTTTTTCTTAAAAAAGTGCTTTAAGAATTCTATTAAAAAAAAAATGTTTGTTTTATCCCCGAAAGTTAAAAAAATAAATATTTCTATAAATCCTTTTCTCACTGAATTAAAATTTTTAAATTGAGATTTAAAAAAAAAGTAAACAAAAAAACAAAACCATAAAAAATGAAAATCGTCCCTTAATCCCATTAAAAGGCTATTTTCTTTAATTTTACTAAAGTACCTTCCCCTTTTAGTTTCTTCCCTATTAAATTTTAGGAAGTTATTTGGTATTTAATTTCAGCCTATATTTTCCTACTTAAATGATTTTTTAAATTTTTTTTACATTATTCGGATTGCTGTCCTCACGTTGGTTGCCACATTCACAACGTTTCTGCCGTTGTGCACTCTTGCCTTCGTCAGGTGATTGGAATTTTGAACTGAACCCTTTATTTCGATCACTGGGGTAGATTGTTCTTGTTCCATGAGTCGTGCCACTTCTGGATCTGTTAGTTATCTCCATTCAGGGTTCAGTTCAAAATTCCAATCACTTGAAGAAGTTCGGAGCATACAACGGCCGAAACGTCGTGAATATGACAACCAAGAAGAATCTTGGTCCAAGATGAGGACAATAGTTCGAATAATGTAAATAATTAATTACAATAATACCTATCAAATATAGACAAAAATATTAAAATTTTTGGTTTTAGTTTTCTGGCGGGGTGGGGGAGATGTAAATTTCCACATTTTTGTCAAAAAATAAAAAAGTTAATTAATTTGCCTTTCATTTTAAAACTGGAATTTATATTTCATAACATATTTTGAATAGCCCCCCCCTCGCCACTTTTTTTTTTTTTTTGAAAGTAAATAATTTTAATTAATTTTTTGGATTGTAAATAAATAAAATAGTAATTTTAAATTTTATTTTCATTATTTAGTATTTAACTTAAGTGATAATACTTTTTTTTTTACTGTTAATAATTTCCATTATCATTAAATTTTTGAGCTGAAATAAATTTTATTTCTAAGCAAAAAAAATTTAAAATGTTATGAATTAGGGTAGGAAACATTCATTTAATTTGAAATCCCAAATGAAAAATATTCAAAAGAAATATTTGTTCAATTTGAGAGAAAGACAAAAAAAATGTCTTATTCTTCTTGTTCTTGTAATAATATTGTTAATGTTAAAGTACTTACATATTTCATAAATGCAAAAACTTATAGGACATTCAAAGGTTGTACATTGTATTTTTATGTAGTTAAAAATTTAATCCCAAGTGTAATTCAAATTCCCTTCAAGCTGTTTTAAATTCCACTTTGGCATTTTGCTTTCTTTAAAAATAAGAATTAAATGCAGCTAAATGTTTATTTCACGTTTACACACTTATTTACCCTCTACTTTAATAATTAAAAATATAGACCATCCTTTTACAACAAATTAAGATTACTGTCCTTTCGTTTATTCTGAATAAAACAATTAGATGCTTGCATCCCAAACCCATTATACATAGACATTTGTGCTGAAAAATACTTACTTAATACAACTGTTAAAATTTTAGATTGTAAGAAAAAAAATTAAAGTGACTTTTCTTAACATTTATTTCATTAAAATATTTTGTTTTCTGTGACCTTTTCCCATTCATCATCTTTTCTTATCTTTTTTTTCAATTATGAAATTCTGCAAAGGATAAAGATAGGTAGATACCTACAAAAAAAAAAGTGATTCCTAAGGTTTAAAATACCTTTAAAATTGAAAAATCTTAACTCTAACCTAATAGATTAAATGTAATATTTTCGATAAGCAAAAAGATTTATTTCAAACTGAATTTAAATTGCTTGGAATGATTTTTTTTTTAAATTGCTATAATCAGCCATATTGATAAATCTGTTAAGACAACATATTTCTCATTAAAAAATCTTTCAAAAATAAAATATACTTGTCTGAAATTTTATTTGAATAAGATTAAGATTAGCTGATTTGAACTTTAATTAATCTGAATTAATACAAATATTACTTCAGTTAAAAATCTTTCAGAAAAGCATTTTTTTTTTTACATGGAGAGAGGGTGTTTTTAAGAGGTGTTTAGTTTAAATTACAGATTTAAATAGCTTAAAGGTTTGCCATTTTTAATGGCCCAAATCTGTAAAAAATACTTGACAAATATGTTAACTCTTTTTGTAAATATGTTTTAACTACCCAGTTAGTTTAGAAAATTTAGTTACTATAGTCATGATTTGTATTTTCTGATAATGTTTTGTATGGACATCCATATTTACAAAAATTAGCATGTTTGTACACATACAAAAAAAAATTTTTAGCAAATTGTTTTTAAAATACTAGGGGCAGCTGAATTGTAATAAGCTCTTCCATTTATGGTGAGTAAATAGTTTTTACATCACCTAACCATTACAAATTAATACAGAATTTTAAGATTTAAAACTTTAAATTATTTGAATTAAAATGAAAAAAGTGAAAACAATTACTGTAAACATTCATTACTTAAGAAAAAACACTTTTTCTTAAGACAATAGTGTCCTTAATATATTTTTATTTAAAAAGTAAAAAGGTTTTCTAATTATTTTAGTTTTATTGTGACTCAGAGCAGATTTTCTGTTTGACAAAAAAAATATTGATTTAAATTTTTCCAAGGCCTTGTTCTTATAACTAATGGCTAAAATACAACATTAATCTTTACAAAAATTCATTTTTTGAAATTTCATAAAGAATTTTATCAAAAAGCATTTCTAAAATAAATTATTAATTTGTGAATAAATCTTGAAAGTTTTATTAGAATCTGAGAGTTATTTGGTTTTTACAAGAATCTCCAAATCTATGTGTTTTACACTACAAACAGAGGAGCAAATTTCCCATATTAATTAATTTATGTTCCTTGTTGATGCAAAAGAAGAAAAAAAATTTTAAATAAAAAAAAATTTGGAAGATTCTAAAAACGATTTAAAAAAAATATAATTTAATAATAATAAAAAATCCTTTGATCTTTCCTCTGAATAATAACAAAGATTTTGATGATAAAACTTGGTTTTTAAGTTTCGGGTATTTTTCCATCATGTATGCTCGTTTTGTTTTTTTTGTTTTTTGTTTTTTAGTGAATCTTTTGTGGCACCTTTGTGGGTGATTACATTTTAGAACTTTAGATTTAATGGAACTTAATTTCCTCTCTCTATAAAAACAAATATGACAAGGTCAATAGGCATTTTAAAGAAATTGCTTTTATTCCTTCTCCTTTTTTATTATAATCTGCTGGTGTTATTATTATTAAGGAATATCTGGTCACAAATTGTTTAGATCTTTTATTAACTTGTTTATAAGAAAGAAAAATATAAAAAATATTTCTAGTCGTAGTATTATCTTGAATTATTATTACAACTTGTGATGCAGTGGATCTCGGCTCAGAACAAGAAATCAGAGAGCAGAGTTCTAGTTGCATTGATTGCATTCACACATGCGCAAGTACACTTGGGAAAGGTATGAATCTGTTGTTTCTCTCCCCAGTATGGGTTAAATAGCAGGACAGATTGGGTTCTACAGCTGTGTTTGTCAACCAGTTTACCACAGAAAGTAATGACAACCTACTGCAGGAAAATCTTTTGTCCAGTCAGTCATATCTCTTTCAAGACATGATTGTCTATGCGTGCATCATGTAAGTTAATTAACTGACTAAAAGTCAAACAATAACACCAAATATAACTGCACCAGGCAATCAGGAGGAGGAAAAAAGACTGTTATATTTGCTCTGCAAATTGTAAATAACCCAGGTGGTATATGAGGTGTGCAAAATAAATAAAAAAAAACAAACTTTATTTTCAATTTCCTTTTTTTTTTTCATTTTTATGTTATTTTTATTGTTTTATTTTTTTTCCTTATTTGATTTTTTTTTTTTAATTCAAGCCTTCTGAAACTGTTCTATACTTTACATACAGAAAAGGTCTATATGTCCCGGAAAATAAATACTAAAAGAAAGATTCTATGTTTAAAATTGAAGACTATAAGACAAAGTGGAAAACTTTTATCAAAGACTGATTTTGCCAGAGAACTTTGTCTCATTTTCACTTTTGTTTTAGATACTATTAGACATCCTACAAACACCCACATTTAAAATTGAAAAAAAAAAATCAGGAATTTTAAAAATTTAACATCTGATTTATCACCCTCTCTACTTTTTAGGCTCATGGCTAAAATACAACATTTGTCATACTAAGACAAACTCACCTGGCACTATGCTGGGGAAACTGAAATTAATATCAGCTCAAGCCCCAGATGGCTATCTCCTCATGCAGTATCTCTCCTTCAGAAGGGGGTCTGGGTTCATTTCCTGGCACCTGCAGTATCCAAAAAATAAAAAGTGCCAAAAAAATTGGATCAGTTTTTGTCTGTCATTTTCAAAATCCTAATTTAAACTTTGACATTATGTCACATTCTGTGCAGACAAAGCATGTAAATAACACATCACTCAATAAATCCTGAGCCTAACTAATAAAACAACAACTTTTAGGCAAAATTTGATGTTATTCATCAACATAGTCTTCTTCTAGGGTAATACACTGATTCCAGTGCTTCTCTAACAATTCGATGCCTTTTTTGTAGAATGATTTGTCTTTGGCCTCAAAATACACCTCAGTTTTCAATATCACTTCTTTATTGAAGCCAAATCTCTTTCTCTGAAGCATTCTTATCAGGTCTGCAAACAGCCTGTAGTTGCTGGGGGCCAGATCTAGAGAGTAGGGTAAATGCAGAAGCAATTCAAATTGCAATTCATGTAGTCTTGTCATCATTGCAATAGACTTGTGACATGGTGCGTTGTCTTGGTGAAAGATCACTTTTTCTTCTTCATTTGTGGCTGTTTTTTTGGCAATTTCTTCCATCAAACACAAATAATGCTATATAATATTTGCTATTGATGGTTTTTCCTTTCTCAAAGTAATTGAACAAAATACCTTCAGCATCCCAAAACATGAAGGCCAAACTCTTGCCTGTCGATGTTTGCGTCTTGGCCACTTTGGACAGTTTTCACCTGTCGCTGTCCACTCAGCTGACTGCCAATTTGACTCTGGAGTGAAGTGGTGGATCCATGTCTCATCCATTGTCACATATTTAAGTAAAAAATCTTGTTGCATTAAAAGCAGTTGCAAATGACATTCTGAATCATCAACACGTTTTTAATTGACTTTTGTATATATCTTGCAATAAGGCAGACAAACTTGTTAAATTTAAAAAAAGATACACTTTTTGAGAAACTAAAGGTCCATGGTTAAGGTCAAGGTGAAATTATTTCATTTGACCTTTTAAACAAAACATCCAAGTACTTTAAAATGGTATATAATCTAGCTTTCTGCATGAAAAAATGACTGAAATATTGATAATTTAACTTTTTGACTATTTTCCAAATTTCACCTTCTTGGCAAGGATCAAAGAGTCATATCTAGAGAACCCTTTGACCGAGAGTTGTAAGATTCAATTTCTATCATGAAACTCTATAAGTATACTAAAGTTTTGGGGGAAAAAATCTGTCAGCAATGCCTTATTTTAAAAAAAATATATTCACTAAATAAAATTTTAATCCTTAATAAATTACTTTTATTCAGTTATAAAAAAAAAAGTTATGTTTTTCTGGTACTGTCTCGGCCCTGTATTATCCTGGTGCTCAGTTGGTAGTGTTGAGGTTGTCCCTTCTTGGATTACATCAAGCTATTTCAAAAGTGATGAGCCCTAACTGCCAATTTAGCATTATGCTTAAGAATAAATCTTGTCTCAGAATTTGATATCTTCATAATTTTATTGTATAAAATTTTACTTAGAATTATTTATTTATTTGTTTGTTTTTTTTGTGAAATGACTCGCTAATTCAATTTGCTTATTACAATAATGATGAGACTTAAATTCTAAACGCTTTTGTGGCTATTGTTTTATTTGTCACTAGAATATTGCCAGGCTTTCATCATGTATTTTATCTTTCATCTTTAAAAGGTTTTAATTCTATGTACCATATCCCTTCAGGATATGGATGATCATTGCTCTCCACAACTTCCTATCTCTTGTAGCTCTAAGCAAATCTTGTCTTAGTTACTGTTTCTCTCTGCCCATTTTGGTATGTTCTGTGACTGCTAAATTCTCCAAGTCTCTTTCTTTATTATGTCCCAAGCATTTCAACTGTGATCTTTCTGATCCTAAGTTTTTTTCTTTTCTTTTTTTACTTAAAACTACTTTGTTGCTTACACATCTGTCCATAATATTCTTATCATCCTTTTGTATAGCCATATTTCTGTTACCTTAAGTCTTCTTTTTATTTGTGAGGAAATTGTTCAGCATTCAAATACATTCATTGAAAATGATCATTGTGTAATCAAAGTTAATTTTAGGTAATAAAAATTGACATTAAAACAGTCTAAAATATGCTTTAAATATATAAAACGATTTTTTATGAGTAATATTATGGTAATATTATTTTTGTAATTTAAAAAAAACATTTCACCCCATGCAAGGCAGTAAAGCCAATAAAACACTAGGGATTACTAAGTTTAGATAACGATTGACATTGCATTTAAACTTTTGAAGATCAAAGTTAACTGGAAAGCATTGAGTTCTACAAGCAAGCAAGTGTGAGTAAAGAAACTGTTAGCTTAGAACTTAGTTATATCTAGCCACTTCAGATGTAAACTGATGGGACTTTGTTGCTAATCTAGTAACTGTGTATAAATTCATAAAGTCTAGATACCATAGTAAAGAGCTCATCTGAACAATTACCGTGAAAATATCTATAGACAATTACAGGGAAGCTACATTTCAATGATTAGGAAGTAACTGAAGCTGAGATATTATATCAGGACCAACAATAAGTCTTCTTCGAATTTTATCTAGAATCTCTAAATATATAGCAGGAGCACTGGATCATATATGGCAGCAATATTCAAAACCTGGATGAATGGTAAACTTAGATTCTGAAAAGAAAAATTGTCTAGCACAATACATTGAACTGATTTTCTTAACAGGAGACCTAGCAATGGATTTTTTTTTTAATCATATCACCTTGAGCAAGGCGATAACACCACTGATGTGCAGGGGGCTACATAGGTGTGAAAAGATTGGAAAAGAGAAAACCGGAAACCGCATCCTAAACAGGAAACAAGGGATGAGCCTCTTCACCTGTTCAATAATAGTCTTTCCACTTCATGTCAGCCCAAGAAGGTGCAACAAGTCACTCTCCTGGAGTTTATTATCAGCTATGCTGTTGGAAAGCAGAAAAGGGTCTCTCAGATGTTTAATAGCGAGTAGTTTCATTTTGGACAAGTTAAAATTAACAAGCCATTATTTGCTCCAGTTTGCAACAGACTGTAGATCATTTTGGAGATCAGATGCCAATTTGACCTTATTGAACTTACTATCGAGATGAGTATATGATTTTCATTAGCATAGATACCAAGTTGTGAAAGGTCATTGATGAAAATTAATAATGAAGTTCAAGGAAACATCTGCATTAGTACAAAAAGATTTAGAAGAGTAACTTTTCAGGACAGTTTTCATTTCATTTGACAAGAATGACTTAATCAGTTGAAACATTTGTTCAGAGATATCATAACCATTTGACTTGTGAAGATGACCAGTATATCGAACCCAATTGATTACTTTACCATTTAACACCTAAATCTTGATAGATTCTTTCAGCAATAATCATTAACACATCAGCAGTTGACCTAGAGAAGCAAAAGCCATATTGCTTGTCTGAAAGAAGGCCATGCAATATGAAATGCTTAACTTGTTCAGAGTTAATTATAGTATCTCGTAGTTTGCTAAAAAGAGATAGGATAATAGGCCGATAGAAGGGTCAGGCTGTTCCCCTGAGTACTTAAAGACTGGAACAACAGATGAGGACTTCCAATAAGTAGGAAAATAAGTGGTAGTGAAGCATTTGTTGTACAGTTTAGAGAGAACAGGAGCCAGTTCAAGAACACATTTCATAAGAATTATTACAGGAAAATCATCAGGTCTACATATTTTTGTGGGAATCAAGATTATAGATGATAGCAGAAACCATGGAAGGAGGTATATGCTTGGCTTGGTTCTAAGTGGAAAGTCGGACAAGGATACTCCAGGTGAATAGAGTTTGAAGAGAATTTATGGGAAAAATAATCTGCTTTATCAGCATAAAGTGTTAACACCCTGAATTGATTGAAGAGAAGAAAAATAGAAAACTTACTTTTAATTAATACACTATTATAGAGCTGCCAGTACTCATGAGAGCCAAAGTTGTTAACCAAAATTAAAACTCTTAATGAAGGCAATTCAATTTTGACAATTTTTATAAAGTTTATGATCCTTATTCTTCTATATGCTGTATCCCTTCAGCACAATTTCCTGTTTTTGTAACGCTTAACAAATTTTGTCTTTTACTTATCTCTCTTAAGTCTTGTTCTGCCATCTATTTACTCAAGCTCACTAGGTAACTTTATGCGTTGTTCACCTTTGTCTGTCTTCAATCTGTTCTGTGTATATAAAATTTTCCAAGTCCCCTTTCCTCATTATGTGCCCTAGAAATTTCAACTATCTCTTTCTGATGTTAAATAGAAGTGTCCTTTTTGCTTTTATTTTCTCTAAAACCTTGTTGTTCACATTTGATCCATGGTATTCTCATCATCCTTTTGTAGAACCACATTGGTTCCAGTCTCTTCTTAATCTGTCAGCATAAAAAAGAAGACCGATATCAAATAACAGTTCAGTAGTCTTTTCTTCAGTATTATCTTGTGACCATTTTAATAAGGCCAAATGTTGGTGATGTGAAGAAAATATAAAAAGGCTTATATATTTAGATATGTGCAAAAACATAGCAATGGACACTGGATTTAATAAAGATCAATTTTATATTTATAATAGCTTCTGAATAACTGCACTTGGTTATTACTGCGTTTTTCAAGAGTTTTGATTTTTTTCTGTTGAGTATTTGATAAAAAGCCTTTAAAGATTTAGTAAAGTGTTAAAGTTGACCTTTACATCAATATTGATGAGATTTTTATGAGAAAGAAATATCAAATCTTAACACAGACAAATGACAATGTTCCATTGACTGAATTTCTTTTAAGCTTTATTGAATATTAGGTGTGTCTACCGTGTAATGACTCATAGTGACAGATGGAAGCATTGGAACATTTTCATATTTTATTTTTAATTCTACCTTATGTAGGTATATTTTGGCATTTGATTGATTTTTATATATATATATATATATATATATATATATATATATATAAATACACATACACACACACACACACACGATAGACCAACTAACAGCGTGGATATAGAAAACAAAGTTAAATCTACAAATGATCTATCTTTGATCTCAAGCACTCTTTCCCCACAAATATAGCAAATTTTAAATAATATATACACAAGAGGGGTGACTCTTTTTACTCCATGTAGATTAAGGTGTCACATCCTCACCATGCTAATGTTATTTCTGTAGTTTTTATAGCAAGTAGGCTTTTTGTAGGGTAGTTGCCAGTCACAAAACTCATATTGGCACAAAGGAATGATAAAAAGTTCTTGCTTGACCCACTTCTCAAAGTTGATTGTACAATGACTAAACATCAGATTATTTAAAAAAAAAAAAAAGGAAAAAGTTGACTAATGAAGTGCAGTGTGTGTTAGGGTGATTATATGGAATAGCAGGTATATTTCTTGGTCCTAGGTCATTCTTTTTAGTCTAGTGATCACTTTTTAGCACTCCTTTATTAATATGTATATAAGATGTATGTATGTTATGAAAAGGTCACCATTAATAAGGCTTTTCTTCCATTCAAGTAGTATATAAATATTGGTACAACAAATCAAATCTCTGTATTCATTCATCCACACATGCAGAGGAAAGTGACATGCAAAACCATTTTTAAACCTGAAAACTCTCTAATCTTTTCATGTAAGTTAAATGTAGTAGTGTGGTGTTGCTTAGTAGATCGATCTCCAGAAACTAGATCTCAGTTAATTATCCTTTTCTAGTCTGAAGATAAGAAAAGGGTCTTAAACTTGCTTTTTGATATAAAATTGGTCTTTGTTCAAGTTGTCAATTGGATGTTGGAATAAGAGCATTTTTACTGCTTCAGAAGGGACAATCATTATGGGAGAGTGATTTGTTAAAGTGCTTGCTCCCTCACTCTCTTCTGTCAGTCACTGTGGCATACTAGTGATAGTATTTGTTTTGTTAATGTCTGGTGCTAGTACTGATTTTACTTTCTTTTTTTTTTTTTCATAACTTTGTATGTTTTTGATCCAGTGGTTATTGGCTTAGAACGAGATACCAGAAAGCCTAGATCGAATTCCAGTTGAATTCTTTGCATTCACTTACATGCAACAAATCTTTTGGGAAATTAATCTGCCTTTTCTCCCTCTAGCTATAGGTTAAATATCAGGACAGAGTGGGTTCTATAGCCTGCAGAAAGTAATGGCATCCTACTGCAGAAAAATCTTCTGCTCGCTCAGTCATGTCTCTTTTAAGACATTGTCACCCAAGCATTTATCATGTATGGCACTTAACTGACAGATTTTGGATTGTAAGAATGATTTTTTTTGTGAATAAATGTTGTATGAATAATCTTTTGTGAATAATGATTTACCCAGGTACAAATTCTACTATTTAACCCATAGCTGGAAAGAGGAAATGACTTTATGTATTTCAGAAGGGTATCTACGTATAAGTAAATGTAACAGACCTGCTTGGTAATCAGATTTGACACTAATTTCTCATTCTAAGCTGCTATCCATTAGACTACCTGCACATCCTCTGTTGCTAGGATGTTCAGGATTCATGTCTTTCCACAGGGCATTAATACATAGTGAGTACAAATAACCTCAAGCTGAACTTGAAATTTGTGGATTTCATTTTCTCTGCTGACAAATTATTCCACTCTGTTTTAAAGATATTTGTTAGTGGTGCAACCATTAGAATGATATTTTAATTATCTATCATATTTTACATCTTTTGATTATAAATCTTGTTAAAGAATCTATTAGATGATACCTTTGTTTCGCTGATGGCAAGATAATCACATCTCTCAAGTTTAAATCTTTTGTTAATTTGAAATACAACATTTATTAGAAAATATATTCAGTTGAAATACAGCAGTCATTAAAATAAGTATCTCAAAAATTTTCTGAAAAAAAAAAAGCATACTATGATGAAAAAAGGTCACCAAACTTAATAAAATAGTTTTGTCATCAAAATGTTTTTATTATTAAAAGTAAAGACTTATGTTTTGATTATTTTAAAAAAATTTTTGAGCATATTTATAATTTTTGTTAAAAATTTTATTTTTATTGTGTCGGAAGCTGTACCAAAGATTAGTATAAGGAATTTTAGTATTTTTTGTAGCATTAAAAACACATTAATTTGAAAATTCTTGCAAAAATCAAATAATTGTCAGATTTTTATTACATGTTCAGAACTTATTCACAAATAAATGAAATTACTTTTTCTAAAATTTTTATTTTATTTTTTACATTTCACTCCCCCCCCCCCCTTACAAAATTTGATGAAATTTCAACAAACTAAAATTTCAGTCTCTTTATATTAGTTAAAAACAAGACTCCTTGGAATTAAAATTTTTGTTTTTGTCAAACAGAAAAACCAGAAAATCTGCTCTAAATCATAAAATAAAAAATGCAATAAAACTATGACATTATTTAATTAAAAAAACTTTTGATTTTATAAATCAGATATATTGACAATATTGTAGTTAGAAAAAAACTTTGATGAATAATGAAGTTTTACAAGAATTGTATTCATTCTTTTAAAATTTTTATTATAAAAATAAGTCTTAAAATTCTGTATTAATTTCATCCTTTTAAATGATATTATTATTAAGTGAAAACTATACTTACTAATCATAAATGGAAAATCTTCATACAAATCATCAAATATCAGTATTTTTAAAAGAATTTTTATTTTTTTTATATGTGTATAAACATGCTAATTTTTGGGCGAGCATGCATGACATTATCAGAAAGTAAGAGCAATAACTATAGTAAATTTAAAGTCAACTTTTCTAAAATTCAATAAAACATTAGATTACAAAGAATATTTTCCTAAATTTTTAAGATTATTGTGTACTTAAAAAAATTATATATAAAAAAAGGTGCTCACTTCATTTTCTTGAATTATGTTTTACAGATAAAGTATTCATACTATAATATTAGATCTCTCATCAAGCTGTCAGCATGCCAAAACAGCTAGTCAGGTTAAAAAAATTCATTTCTGTGATATTTAAATTGTTTCAACAAAAAAATTACCGTATATACTCAAGTATAGTGCAAGTTTTTATGATCAGTTTTTACACAATGTATAGTGTCACACTATACATGGTAATATTCTTTTGAAGAGATTAAAAATCATACATTTTTTGTGACCAGTTGCACTATACACAAGTAGTTTTTTTTTTCTGTAGGAGTTAAAATTCATACAAAAATTTCTGGTGTTTCAATAGATATCAATAGCCTGTATTGATATGGAAACTATTAATTAAAAAATGAAAGAACGAGTGACAAATTTGAGATCCATAAACCTTAACCAAAAATGTTTGTGCTGATGTTATTGATCGATTCAACATAAATGGAAGGTCATAGATTCAACACAGAACACTCAAAAGAGAACAGTTTCAAGAAGTCATAGACAGAGGCACTGTGTGATGTATAGGTTAGAGTTAACTTATTCTCCCCACCCCGAAATAGTTCAATATTCCAAAATACAAAAGACACCTGATTTAGGTCAGCGAGTACACTAGATGACATGTAATAACAAAGACAAGTAAGTAAATCTGAATGAACTAATATTAAATTAAAATGCCCCAAGAATTCATTATTATTGCCATAATTATTATTATTATTATTATTATTATATGACCACTGCATGCCAACCAAATGATACTAGGGGAGTAATGTGAAACACAGTATACCCATCACATCTGATACACCTAATCTGATAAGAGTATATCAGTTACATGCATCACAGCCAAATGTGGACAATATGGTGACAGATTTTCATGAAAGTAGCATGTAGAGTCAGTTGGATATACCTTCAAGTTGGGTAAATCAGTCTACTCAGACAATTTCTAGTTGAAAATATTCCTAAGCATCTAAATATAACTCTTAAGTTGCCATGGATGCCTCTCAATACATACTATGATGTTCCTCACTGCTCCCATTCATGAACAGATATGTACGGTGCATCAACTTATAGGGAACATGCTTAACTGGCTAAGTTTGGCAAATGATAAGCAAATTTATGGTAATGCAACCCATGTTAATTGACGAAAGAAACTTGTACACATTAACACTTTCAATCAATTAAGATCAGAAGCCATGAGAGCCATCCCTAGAATATTATCATCATCATAATTAAAGTCAGGTAGCTGAAAAGTACTGGCTAGAATATTTACTGCAGTCTATCTTAATTCATCAAGACAAAATGTGTACATGTTGTACCTCCATTAATTTTCAATACATAAGGTTTAAAATGAATTTTCAAAAATGGAAGTCCATTCTTGAAGCGTTTTTTTAAGCTTTTAATCAAAAGCTAAAAAGTTAAGTTGACTATTTCTGGTAAACAAAATACTCTGGTGTATTTCAAATAGAAATTTTATTGATTGTATTTTTTTTTTTTTCATTCAGAAACATCATTAAGATTTGACATTTTGACACATTTGTAGACAAGTTAATTCTTGGTTTAAAAAATTGTGCAAAAATGAAATATATATTTGTGATGTTATTTGAAGAAAATTAACTTAAAGTTAAATTAATCTGATTTGAAACAAATATTACTTACAGCATAACAAATAATATACAAGCATTTCTTAACCACAGGTTGTTTTTTTTTTTTTAAAGAAACATGTTTATTGATTTATTGACAGCCTAACATGTTGAAAAGCTAAATATAGTGAAGTAGAATTGATATAAATTTATGAATTCTAAGTGAACTGTTTTATTAGTTTTAAGGGGAGGACAGTATATTTAAAAAAAAAAAAAAAATTTACCATTCTAAAAGGTTATTTCAAAAATTTCATTCATTTATAAATCTGTCCTGAGAGTTTCCTTAAAATCCAACAATTATTTGAAAAATAATAATTTACAAATCAATGTGTTTTTCACTGGAAAAAACCCCACAAAAACACTAATCATAAATATTATGTCGACTACTGACACAACAAAAACAAAATTTTTAACCAAAATTTTAAACATGCTAGAAAGGATTAAAAAAAATTTAATAAAAAAATAGAAAAAATACTTTGGACTTTCCTCTTAATAATAACATAAATATTTTCACAATAAAACTTTGTTTTTTGTTGAATTTTGGGCTGTTTTTCATCGTAGTATTCTCTTTTTTCAGCAAAAATGTAGAAGTAATTAACTCTTCTAATCAAGATCAGAAACCCTGAAAGCTATGCCTGCTGTAACACCTGTCCATTACTACTATTAGTAGTAAACTAACTATATTGTTAGAATAACAAAAATGTGGAGTGTATTGTAAAACACTAATTAAAAAAACAAAAATAAAAACAATAACTTAAATGAACTAAAATATAAATATGTGGACTAAGGAAAATATTTTAAAATTATCATCTAGCTCTTGAAGAAAAGTCAGGTTCAGGTTCTAGTCTGGTAGAATAAATAACTTGTATTCCTCCATGTGTTACATTGTCATTTAAAATTTAATAATTCTGCCTCTCAACAATGTTTACAAGTTGGAAGAACCAGATTAAATGTCAATAATTGTTGCCAATTTTTATATATTCCTAAGCTACAAAGATAAAATACTAGCCAGTCAAAATTAGAACAAGAAAATTGAATTAGTACTTGATGGTTTTTAAATGGGAACACTAAATCCTTTGGGTGACAGCTTTTGTGTTTATTAGAATGGGAGGACAAAAGGTTACACTTTGTCCTTTTGGGATCAAAGAAAATTCAAAATGAAAGATATCTTTTGAAATAAGGCCTAATTTTGGGTAATATTTGATTATCAAATAAAATACTTTTATCATTTACTCACTTTAGATTGGCACAAACTTATAATTATGAGTTATGTAGTGAAGATAAAACTAACTATTTATTAGTAATTGTCAACCAGACAAACTTGGTAATTATTAGTCTATCCTAAGGTGCTCTATATAAAGCTTTCATTGTTAAATTTCAGTTATTTTTTTTTTAAAAATCATATCACCCCGAGCAAGGCGGTAATGCCACTGATGTGCAGGGGGCTACGTAATAGTGAAAAGATTGGAAAAGAGAAAGCCAGAAACCACATCCTAAACAGGAAACAAGGAATGAGCCTCTTAACCTGTTCAATAGACGTGGGTGGAGTGTGAACCGGGTGATAGATAGATCTATCTACTCCAATTGAAAAAAAAAACCAAAAAAAATGGGAAGATTGGAGAAGAGAAAGCCGGAAACCACATCCTAAACAGGGAACAAGGGATTTTAAGGAAGGCATGAATCCATGTCGTCTCCTATGAACTATGGGTTAAATAGCAGTGTAGATTTCTTTTAGCTCTGAGAAGAGGGTAACTAGTCTAAGAGAATTTCAATCTGTAGATAAGTTAACGGGAATCTGCTATCTTTTCCCAGAATGCCATGTGAATTCTCAGATAAGAAAGTAAAAAAAATTCAGCGGAGAACTCATTCGGACAACCAGTGAGTCTCTACTGCCTATGAAATAGGGTAAAAAAAAAATCTTGCTTATCCCTGGGGATTGAAAACGAGGTTTGAGAAGCTAAAGAGCCTTAGAAACTTCGTAAAACCTTAGAAATATTGGCATCAACTGCGGGTTATGGATAAAAAAGAGAGAATGCTAACCCACAGGAAAGTGACTCATTTCGCCTTCTCCGGGTAAAATTTTTTGCAAATCGGGGAGGCGAGTTCAAATTCCAGCCAAACTCCCCGCATTCACCCGCACAACAAATACCCCTGGGAAAAGTGCCAATCCGCCCCCACCAGTTATGGGTCAAATAACAGGACAGCCTTGGCTCCATAGCCTTCGTCAGAAACCAGTCCACCGAGAGAAAGCAATGGCAACCTAGTGAGGGACAATCTTTTACCCAGTCAGTCATGTCTATTTCAAGACACGATCACCCAAGCGTGTACTACATACGGCACTCAACCGACTGACCAAACATAATAGTTGAAAACATGATTAAGGCTTCTACTGGGCATCAAGTAGGGGATCAGTTTTCTTTACTTTCTATATTTTGTACATATAAGATGGGATGTATAAATTGTCACAATTTTTTATATTTTTGATTTTGTCGACTGCACAGTATGGTAGGGTTAGTTGGGCACTGTGTGTGAGAAATTAACTCAGCCAGAAATTTGCAAATGGTATTCTGTACTGCTTGGCATTTGCGCTAAAAGTGCCAACATGAACATTTCCGAGTATTTGGGTATCACTTTGAGGACCATGCAGAGGAAAGATGTTGGATGAGTCTAATGGTGATTATGAAGGTGTTTGAAGTTATCACTAGTATTCATCTTCCAACAGGATTTCAGAATCAACATGAAGACCTACATCTAGTGCCTTAAATAATGTTACATTGGGTCAATAGGGTGGCTGTTGGAAGATCCTGTGTCTGGCAACAGGACTTTGCACAAATGTCACACAAGCAGGAGAACCCAGTCACGGCTGTCAGACAATTTGTGTGACCACATTACTTCTTACATCTGGTCACCTAACTCCCCCAGACTACAATGTCCTTGATTATTGTGTGTGGGACACAATTGAGCAAGAGACCAATGAAACTCTAGCACCAAAGATGAACTGAAGGCAAGGATTATTGCAGCATTCATCAACTTAAATAAGGAGATTGTTTAGAAGAGTTGCAGAAGATCCCGAAGTCATCTTGAGGTTGTGGTTGAAGCCAAAGGTGATTTTATTGAATAAATTTACTCTTTAGTATTTCCAGATATTTTTGTGTAAATTTGGTAAATATATCTCTTAAAATAAGATATCCGTGTACTTTACATTTTTGTACAAGTTAGATGACAATTCATCCATCGCAGCCTGTATAATGTCAGTCTATTCTGTCAATTGCATTAAATGGTGCTCCACAATAAACTGAATTTGTGAAACTGTGAACTGGTGGAACTAAGGAATATTGGTCATCTGAACATTTACCATGAAAATAGCAATAGTCATGAGAAGCTAGCAATATTTCATCTGTGGGGAAAAGAAGTTATAAGGTGAGGATAATTCATAACCCACAAGGACATGTAGATGCTTTTGAGTGGCTGAAAAGTGAGGATTTGTCTTCTCCAGCCCAGATATGGCAGCATACTCCATTTTTATTTATTTTTTTTTTTTTATTTGACTTGTGAAAATTAGAGCATGGTAGGAGGAGTCAGATACTTTTTAGATTGGTACGAGGATCTGACCATTTTGTTGGTTTTTTTTCTGTTCAAAACTTTTATTAAACTAAAATATAAACAAAGAAATCATAGATGAAATTACGTCTTGAATAATAATAGTAATGGCCCACACTTTGTGATCAAAGTCCACAAGAATAAAATGTGCATTCTTATGAACATGGCAATTCTTGCAGATTCTAATGTATCTTTAAAGATCTTCAAAACCTATCAAAATATAAAAATCTTGAAATAAAAATCTCAAATAAGGATCTTAGTAATTCCAGTTGTAGTTGGAGTTTTCGGATTGATTGAAAAGGGTTCTCATTGAAGGGATTTTTGGTAGCTCATACCTTTTAATAAAATGCAAAAATTTGTACTCACAAGTACAATTCATACATGATGAAGAGCTTTATCTATGTAAATTTGTAAAATGTGTGAGATTCCAGTTTTTTAACAAAAATGAATTGTGGAAAGCCATTTCTGAACTTAGATCTCTGACTGGGATCCAGAAGGAAATGTGTATACAACAGAAATAATAAAAAAACAATCTAATAATAATAATATTACTTTAAAAAATTTTTTTTAAATAATGATAAATTTAAATATCTCCAAAGACTTTGAAATTATTTGAGAATCTCATCAGCTGTAAGGGGGAGAGATGTTTTGAAACTTATCTATCATGCCTAACAAGGTCCTACTGTAACCAAAGAAAAGAAATAGTAATGTTCATGTAGTATCTTATTAAAATATAATTAATATCTATTTAACTCCCTTTCAAAATATGAAACCCAGCATTTACATATGCATTCAGCAATATTAATTGATCACAGAAGGTCACAACAGTGAGAACATCAGGGCATGTAGGTCACAGAAACAGTTAATGAAAGCATATAAAGCATTTAGTCTAGTTCTGTGACTTTGAGCATGCAAGATAATTTTTTTTTTTATATATATATATGATTTCACCCCAAGCAGGACAATAAAAGCAATTGGGTTACAAGGAGTTACTGAGAGTGATTGAAAGGGAGAAGAGAATAAAAAAGCAGGCTTCAAGGAGACAGAAGATGACAATTGACATTGCATTTCAATTCTTAAAGATTATGGTTGACAAGGAAGCTGGAAGAGTTTCACAAGGGAGAAGTATGAAAAAAATGGTCATCATGTAATTTATGGTTATGAATAGCTGTTTAAACCATGAATTTATGAGACCTAACTGCAAATCTGGCACTAGGTTAAATTCAAGAAGTCTATATACGAAAGAGGAAAGCTCATCAGATCAATTATCATGAAAATATTTATAATAGAGGCAAAGGGAAGCTACGTTACAGTGGCGGGAAATTGACTGAAGCTGAGATGCTAGGTACAGACTGATAAAATTGCCAGTTCTTCTCATCTTATCAAAATTCTCTAGGTACAAATCAATATTCGATACATGGATGAATAATAAATGGCAGTTAGCTAAATTAGTCAGAGAGGGAGGGTTAAAACATTCTTGCCTTTTCATGTGGTTAGACACAGACATTCCATATTTAAGTGAAAAAGAATATTCATCCATTGTATGACTACTCATTTTTTCTGTCTTTGTACAGCATCCAAACAAAGAACTTTTTCTTGTTACACTAAAAGCAGTGAAAAACAAAATTTCACACCAGTAAATGACAGGTGTAAGAAAATAGAATAAATTTTAACTAGGTGTTAATTTTGAATACTGTTGCCATATCTGGTTGAGCACTCTTGCTATTCATCTTGAGGTTTTCAATAAAATCCAAAGGAGGACCTGCAATATAATCGATCTTGACTTAGCAGCTTACCTTCAGTTACTTTCTTGCTAACAGGTGGCTTCTTTCTGTCTTTTCTACAAATACTTTAATGGCAACTGCTCTGACAAGCTTTTTACTCTGGTTCTTTGACCACGTGTATTTATGCGTGCTACTAGATTGGCATCAAGGTCCCACCCTCTTACCATTGAAATAGTTAAATGTAATTGCGTATTCTACTCTAACAGTTTCTTTTCTCACGCTTTCCATTTGTGGAACTCCCTTTCATTTGCTTGCTCCCCAGATAGCTACCATCTCTTATTACTATTATTATTTTTTCAACATTCCCTATGCCTTGTTTTTCTTCTCACTGTAACCCCCTGTGCACTAGTGGTGGTCCTACCTTGCTTGGGGTGAAATTATTATAAAATAAATTTGTAATAAAAAAGAAAACATACACTAGTATGCATGCAAAATACTTTATACTTACCAACATGCAGGCAGTTAAGACAAGCTTAGTACCCAGTCAGTGCATATGAAGAAGCTGGGTAAATTTTGTCTCTTGGCGTAAGTGTACATGCTTGGGTTCCATATTAAAAACAAACCTTGTGTCATAATTACCTCAGTGCATATTAAATAAATCTTATGTATGCAAAAAAAAAAAAAAAAAAAAAAAGAGAGAGCAATAATAGTTAGGAAGTGTGTATGTGAGAGAGAGTTCAGTCACTAAGGGGTAAGATATCCCCATGCCTGGGAAAAAGTCGTGGTGTTATCACTCTTACTGCATGCTAAAAAGAAGAGAAAAAGAAGTGCCCCATTTTTATAGGTGCTTAACAGTGCCATCTAACAATGTCTTAGTTTCACTAAGTGGAGGTAACCCATAAACTCTTAATCATTACCAAAGCCTGTCAAGTTCTAATCTTTTAACTTCCCTATTACTTAGATGGAAGATTACCTGTCTCGTAAAATTAAAAATTTTAATATGTTAGTGTTATGCCTAGACAAGTATTTAGTCAGGGATAAACTCATTACAGTTTTCATAGTAGTCTTTGACACTATTTTGCTAACCATTGTTCCATGGAAAAGCATGCTGCATATCAAATGCATAGAATTACAAATTTTCAGATTTTAGAGACTTGAAACACAAAATTTCAAGAAGATATTAAGATTTGGTCAAAGTTTTTGGGAATAATTTTCTAATTTGAAAAAGAAAACTAACAGTGCTGTGTTTGAAGATCCTACATCAATTAGAAGATATCCTTTAATTAGTTAATATTAAAAGTACATTTCCCATCAATATATAAAATATATACAAATTATATATGAGGTGAGTTCAAAAAGTATCTGACTTTGGACATAAAAAAAATTAATTTGCACATTTCACAAATTTTATTTAGTCACCTTTTAAATATTCCTTTTGGGAGTTCACACACTTGTCCCAATGGTCCTGTCACTGCTGATAACACCTCTGGAATGCTATAGAGCTCCACTGCCACTTTTCTCATAATTTCCTCTCATGACTCAAATCACTTGCCTTTTAATGTGTTTTTAGATTGGGAAAAAACCAGAAATCACACAGTGCAGTCCATTTAAATTTTCAAGAAATTAACATCATCTCTTATAGAATTTGAAACACTGCAAATTATACTAACCTTGCTTTAAGAGTCAAATGCATGGGATACATGACTGACTAAATAACACTGAAATAGAAGTATCAGAATTTTTTTTTCATATTTCAGTCTCTGATGAAATTTTAATAAAAGTGAGACATGTTAGATTGATAAACATTTCCGATTTGTTTTCTATCTTACCTTTCTATTGGATTCCAATCCATATTTGATCCTAGCTTATGTACTTTTTTTTTTTCTCTATTTTTCTGAGATGAGGTAGTATTTACATTATTCGGACTATTGTCCTCATTTTTGTTGCCATTTGTACAATGTTTTGGCCGTTGTATGCTCCGGCCTTCTTCAGGTACTAGGAGTTTCAAACCAAACCCTTTATTACAATCACTGGGGTATATCATTCTCATTCCTTGCTTAGTAGTAATGCCACGATTGGAAGTCATGAGTTATCTCCCTCTAATCCTGCAAGTTACTTGTTCACTGCTGTAGCCTGGTATTGAACACCAGACTTCAGCAGTGGTGAACAAGTAACTTGCAGGGTTAGAGGGAGATAACTCATAACTTTCAATCATGGCATTACTACTATGCAAGGAATGAGAATAATATAATAAAGGGTTCTGTTCGAAATTTTTAGCACCTCAAGAAGGCCGGAGCATACAACAGCTGAAACGTCATACAAATGGCAACAAGAATGAGGACCATAGTCTGAGTAATGTAATTAGTGTACTTTTTTTTAAAAGCACTGAAATTAATAAATTGGTCTAGATCAAAAGGTCCTACTAAACAACAATATAAACAACTAAGTTTTTAATAGATTTTCTAGTACAAAATCAAAGCCAGCAGATATGGATTCATAGAAATTCCAATTAAAAATGTGCATTCCTTAAAAAATTAATTCAGACCTTACTCTATCAACGTGGCCTCTGTGGCCAAATTGGTAAAGACGCATTTTGCCTATAGAAGTGATTTCTCTGATAGAGATGCAGGTTCAATTCCTGTTGGCGGTACAATCATACAATCTTTCTTTAATAGAACTTCTGAATCTAGGATTGTTATTAATTTCACTGTTTAAGAAGATAAAAAGCAGGGATGGCAACTAAAATATATGGACACAGTAAAAATGTTTATAGTAACAAAAAAAAAGAGAATGTGTATGTATGTATATAAACATGTATGAAAGAAAGGTTGTTGTCCAACTGTCTGCGGATGATAAATATATAATGTTTTTAGTTATGCTATATTTTGGGGTAAAAGTGATAATTATTAGGGATAGCCAGTTAGTTACGTGTCATACGTGATGAAAAATGCTTGGGCGATCATGTCTTGAAAGAAACATGACTGACTGGGCAGAAGATTTTCCCACAGTAGGTTGCCATTGCTTTCTGTGGTAGACTGGTTGCCAGCCAAGGCTATAGAACTCAATCTGTCCTGTTATTTAACCCATAACTGGAGGGAAGAAACTGATTAATACCTTTCCCAAGGGTATTTGTGCATAAGTGAATGCAATGAATTCAACTGGAATTCAAACTCGGCTCCCCGATTTCTTGTTTCAAGCCAATATTCACTGCACCACAATGCACATCCAGTGTTAGGGATAGAGTATGTTTAAGTATAAAAAGTGGACAGTGAAGTGAATATAGAGTGAGTTCCAACATTCTTTTTCATGCTTGAACACAATCTTCATGCAATTTTATTTGCTTTTCACGGTTAATGTGGTCTGAGACCCCTCACAAAATGCAAAACACCGCAAAGTACAGGTGCAATATTTACTTTATTACTTAGGTATATTTTAAGCCTATATAAACCCACCCCATACTAATATTAATCTGCCCTCTATCTGTATTACCCTTCCCCGCACTCTCTTATATAGTATTTCATGTATAAAGACTTTCATATTTAAGAAAATATATAGTAAAATATCAGTTTACAGTACAGTAGTAACTGGTACACATGGCGGTGCACACTTGTAAAGTACTATATGCATGTATTGTACAAAAGTTACAGAAACATAACTTATGTAACCTTACGTATTTGAGAAGTGTGAAAATGACACCCAAGTTAGAAAAACTTTTTTTACTACTTAAAAATTTAGTAAGATCTATAAACAGTCAAACATTACAGTCATGTATGGTCTCTTATAGGTAGAGACCACATGAGAAGATGAGATCCATTCTGTTTGCCAGCCGCAGAACTAATTTCAGTGTGCATGATATTGTTTTTTTTTGTTTTTTTTTCTTGCAAATGTTGCAATATGCTTTATAACTTATGTATTTTATGTTTTTTTTTAACTTTTCTAATGAAAAAATACCTTTTTTACTATTAAATACATTAAAATAGCAAATTATTTATGATTTTTTGACTTTACGCGGATTTTCTGCCACTTTTCATAATTTCCACAATACTAAATTTTACATATATAATATAGATATGTATGTGTGTGTATATATATATATATATATTTTAAAAGGTCTGCTATATACCAAGACCAGTGAAAGAAAAGTGAACTGTGAAATGCCAAGGGAACAGTGTGTGTGTCTGTGTGTGTTTAAGCAGCAAATGTTCTTTCAAACAAAACATACATTTGTAATTTGATAAAGTTGATTAATAAAATTAATGAATACAAAATGACATTTATATATCTATAATATAAAATTCAGTAGTTGAATTTCAACATGTGAGATGAGATTAATTTTCTTGCCATATTATAAACATTGCTATAGTTAAGGTTTCATAGAATTGTCTGTCCTAACTCCTCTCTTTGACTTATTTAAGGAAACACTTTCACTACAATCATCCCAGATTGTTTTTTAATTGTGTGCAAAGAAGCACATTTTTCAATAAAAAACTTGAACTTTATAGGGAATAAAGAGGAGAAAAAAGTATTCTTTAAGGTTTTATTGTGGAAATGTCCAGTAGGTCAGAGGGTTAATCTTTAATCCTGTAAACAAAGTTGTTTGATCATTCCACATAGAACAATTACCAACCAATCCATTGCAAAAATATGTCTTAAAAGAAAAAAATTCAACTTCTCTTCTATAATATAAAAAACAATGAGACATTCAATATTTGTCATTCTTCCTGATCAACCCTTCTTCATAATGAAATATTCCATTGTTATGGAAACAAGAAATATGCCAATGAAAATACTATATATTACCATATCAACAGAATTAATAAGTAGGGAAGATTATATTACTAATCTATTGCTTTTAGTTCATTTTGTCTCTTGTTAGCTTTCTTTAGATATTTATACATAGAATGAATTCTGCCTTTTAAATCATTCAAACATGTGAAAATAGTTAATGAAATTTCTAGGTAACTCATGTAGAAGACTGTAACCAATATAATTACAAAGTGACTGCAATATGTAAGTAATTATGTCATTGGTCATGAAGAAGGAAATTACTGCAAAAGTAATTCAAACTTACCAAAAAGGTAGCTTTTAAAATTCCACTTATCCTATCGGCACAATGCTTCTATGACGGTCTTTGGGAATCCAATTCGTAAAAGTTCAAATAATCTATTACTCTTGGGGTCATCAGGAGAGAATGTGCACCGTTTCGGGGCCTTCCTCTCTTTATTATTACTTATTTAAATAAAAGTTCACATTTTGTTTTAAAAGTCCTGCTAGGGAGTGTGATGCATCAAGAGTAAATTTGGTTGTGCATGTAATACAGGAGAACAAATATTGTGTGTGTGTGTGTGTGTGTGTGTGTGTGTATGTATATATATAAGCATGCAGTGTAGGTATAGAAGAATCCAAAGGAGTATCCTGTATATACAGTGGTAGGATAACTCTCTAAGAGAGCTCTAAATACATATAGAGCAAATATAAAGACGGAAGCTGATGAGGGTTCTCCTGAAATAGACCTGTATTTCCGATTTACCATGAAATAACGTGTCTGCCTTAATTTTTCCTATATATATATATATATATATATATATATATATATATATATATATTACGGAAATCAACGAATTTTAATGAAACTTGGTTATAAGCAACCGACAATTTGAAATGATATATATATGTTTTAAGGTATGTTATATTTTATATTTATTGGTTCTCAGTATCAGGCATAGAACATATGTAAATATAAAAGTGGATATTGAAATCAGCACCCAGAGTTGACAGTCTGTTTGATGTTAAACACAATTGTCATGCCATGTGCCTTGTATTTTCACTCAACATTATTATATATGTAGGTCAGTGAAGCATTGTGGGTAGTTTGTTTTATTATTCTAGTGGTTATTTTGGTAGGCATGGTTTGTTAATTTAGTTTATTTACTTATTTGTTTGGATAAATTTATTTTACTTGCTTTTTTTTTATTTTATTTCATTTATTTTCATAACTACTAAATTTAAATAATGAATTTTTCTTTACAAAACTTCTGAATTTCATGTGCTTTTTAATCAAATTATTTAAATAACACAAGTAATTTCATTTTGGAATAAACCAATTTCTTCAAACAAAGATCTGCATATTTAAAATGTGAAAACAAAAATATGAAGATAATTTGAAATTGGTATTCAATTCCCTTTTTACATGCCATTTTGCATCTTTTTAAATTTAATAAAATGATTTTCGGAAAAACTCCAATTAATTGGTATTGATTTTATTTCAAAGTCATTGATCAGAATTGTGGAAATTTTTTTTTTTAATGCTAAATATCTAGGTTTATTAATAAGTCTATCACCTAATGATTAAAAAAAGCATTTATTTTGTGACATTTTTCTTTTTCAAAATAATCCTCTTCCATGCCAATGCATTTAATTTAATTGTGAATATTAGGTAGAAAGATTGCATATCATACAATCTGGGAATTATTGACATGCCTTCACTTGTCCATTTATTGAATAATGTTGCCATATCTGGTCTGGTGCTGCTACTGTGAACCTTGAGATTCTTGACAGAAACCAGAGAAAAGCATGCAATACAACTGACCCTGACTAGGCATCTCATCTCTAGTCACTTTCTCACTGGCATAACATGGCTTCCCCCTGTCATGTTAGTTGCAAAGAACCCATTAACAGTTTATGCTTCAGCTTAAGTAAAACCATGACTTTAAATATGGAAAAACCAGGAAGTAAGCCTCTACCTTAAATAAAAAAAAAAAAATTTATTTATATTTTTTAATACAGGTGGTGGTAAGCTAAGCGTAGTAAATATGTATATGTATGCTTATCCTAAAAAAAATAACAAAAAAAAAACAAACTAGTATATCCAAAGCAGAGACTTGGTAATAACAGTCCATAAAATTAGTCATTAAATTTGTTAAATGTATTTAGTTCTGTCCATTAGCTCCTTCATATATCCAATCTCTTTTGCTTGTCATTATTGGTACTTGAACATATGATAATGAGGTTGTAAAGAGAGGATTTTACTTGGCTCAACACATGCACATAAATTCATAGTATCCAGGTTCATTTGTCATTCACTTTACATCCCTTCTCTGTCTTTAGAACAGGAGTAGGGGTTTATCTCATGTCTCTTATTTGAGATTGAATTTCCAGTGTCTTCTAAATTCTACTTCAGCTCTATATTACTCACATCTTTGTATGAACTCAAAAATTTATTTACTATTTACATTTTTTCTCTACTCAATAGGAGTAGATATGTTTGCCTATCATACTGTTCAGTCTTCTCCATTCTCTTAAACAGGAGTGGAGGTTTATCCCTTGTTTTTTGTTTAAGATGGATTTCCAGCTCTTTCTTTTTCTTCTTTCACATTCATCTTAGTGGCTTTATCACCTTGCTTGGGGTGTAGGAAAAAAAATCTTGAAATGGAAAAAACAATGCCCACTTTGATAATAAATTCAATTACAATATTTATTCAAATATATTTTCCTATGATATTTGAGAATATTATTCTCAGTTTAAAAACAATTGGTATGGATAATGGATGTAGGTATACTAGATAGATTGTACATATTAGAAGATAAACTGAAATGTTTAAAATAAACAGCGTAAACTTTTTTACAAATTCACAATTATTTCCATGTTTGTTTTTGTTTTTTTTTATTGTAAACCTGAGTTAAATCATTTTTTTATTTATTTTTTTTTAATTTTATGGTAAGTCCGATATATCAAATTATAAACTCTAGGTTTGGTATCATGCATTGCTCATTAGGACCGTTTTTAAATAATGATGTTCATTCTGTACAAGGTCCAAGAGAGGTAGAGGTTACATGATTTATGGGGATATGAGGGGATGATAACAGTTGACCCTAGACTTGGACAATTTAATGATCAGAGAAGCATCCACTTGGGAGTTGGTTCCACAAAGCAGAGGTTTGGGAGAAGAAGCTGCTCAAGTGGAACATACATCTCACCAATAGAAAACATAGGGAATGAGGATGGCGTGCTACATTGTGTGTGTGTGTGTGAGTGATGTGGCAGGTCTTAGCTGTGAAGGTCAGAACTTGTGGTTCTAAGGGATGTAGTTCATCTGAACATTTTCAATGGAAATAGCAATAGAGCAGTGAGAAACTTGCAGCATTTTACCTATGAGTAATGGATTGCAGAGTGGGAAATAAATTGTCACCCACAAGGACACAGACGCTTTTATACTGTGATTTTAATGATAAAAAGTAATTGGAAGGAGATAACTCTAACCTTTCCTGCCCCCAATAATTTCTATAATAGTCAGTCAATCAGTTTTTTGGGCGATTGTGTCAAAAGGGACATGACTGGGCAGAAGATTATCTTGCAGTAGGTTGCCATTACTTTCTGCAGTAGACTGGTTGCCAACCAAGGCTATAGAACCCAATTTATCCTGCTGGAGGGAAGTTATGACTTAATACCCTTTCCCAAGGGTATATGAGCATAAATGCATGTAACGAATTCAATTGGAATTCACTTGGCTCTTCGATTTCTTGTTCCGAGTCAATATCCATTGCACCATAAAGCACTTCTACAATTGTAGCAGTTTTAAAAAATTGTAAATGTTTGAACATATTAATTTCTGACTTCCTTCTGTTTCTTCTCTCTATTCTCTCACCAGTTTGGAGTTACTATCTTCCCACTCTAGACCGTATTTATAAAATAAAGGAAAATTATATATGAGGAGAAATAACAAAAATGTACCTCCATATATTAAATAAAAAGTTCAGTTTGAAATTCCCCGAAGGTTACCTGGATTGGCCAACACCTGACAATGGTTGGAGGTGATAAAAACAAGAAAGATAAGGCCATTCCGTCTGAATGAAAATAATTTAAATTAGGCTAACTCCTCATTCTAGTAATTCAGACAAAAATATGAGGTGATGCTGATAAGTTCTTGTTTGATTGAATGTTCAAACAGGATTTCTTATTTATTTTTTTTTCAAAAATTGAAATCAATAAATTGATTAACACAAAAATCAATTTTTAAGCCTAAGCAATTTTAAATATGTATACATTCTTGTATGTTTTTTTTTCTTTATTGGTTCTTAAATCAACAAATTCATTGAGGCCAGTATATTTTAAAATCTGGTACTAATTTACAATGTATGATAGATTTTACATGACAGGTTAAATGCAAATATCTCATAACTCTTTCTTTTAATTGGCAAATAAATATGTCATTGATATTTTTTTTTATATTATACATAACATTAACACTCATCTTGCAATATGTTTTATTTAAATTTAACTAAGTCAGTGCATACACACACACACACACACTTTTATGAAATTATATGTAAATTTATGAAATTGGCATGAATCAGCATATTTATTTAAATTTGTTTGAACATTATTTTTTAGTGGATAGTCTGTTTTTTCTATAATTAAACAGTACATTTTTACATATCCACCAGCCTAAATGTTTGAGAAATCTTGTTTGGAAAATATTCCGCTGGAAGATAGATATTTTTCAAACAAGATTTCTAGAACATTTAGGCTGGTAGATATTTAAAATGTACTGTTTAATGTTAGAAAAAAACAGGCTATCCAATCAAATATCAGTATCCATTAAAAAATAATGTTCAAACACATGCGCATGCGCGCACACACACACACACACACACACACACGATTGATGTGGAGAAGTTTGTCACTTAACTAAGCAGAGTCATAACTTCAAAGTTTTGTGAAGGCACCACAATGTCTTCACTCTTCAGAGCTTTTTAGAATCTCTTTGGAAAAATCTGAGTAGAAAGGACATCATAGTGGTGCCTTCATAAAACTTCGAAGTTAGCATGACACTGCTCAGTTAAGTGACAAACTTCTCCACGTCAATTCTATCAACTATCTTGATATCAAGCACTTTACAACAAAAAACCTACTTGTCAAAATATCTTTTTATCAGTAAACCACTGAAAAAAAGTACAACAATTTTGGCACTAAGCATCATCATAACTCAACATACACACATATAAGTATAAGGTACGTATGGATGAAATAATATTCCCTATCCAAAGAAACACTATTCATAAAAAAGTGCTCAATACAAAGTAGAGCTAATAATATATATATATATATATATATATGAGTTAAAGATCAAAAGCAGACTAAATATTGATCAGAATCTGACAGAATGATAAGTTAATAGAACAAATAGGAAATGTTTCCTATTTGTTCTTTACCTTATATATAGATTATGTATGAAGTATTACCCAAAATTCAAGAACTTTGACCAGAATAATCAATTTGACAATCTGCAGCTTCATGAATCTCACTGGACACTTCAAATATTTCTTGAAATCACTCTACCAGAAAATAATGAACCTCGATTTTGTTTAATTTTCCCTTTCTTTGAGAAAGCAATTTTACACATTAACTACCCTGAATTTTGTTTTAGCACTTGTGAAATTATTTTTATTTTTTATTTTTTTTTAATCATTTCACCTCCTGCAAGGTGAGAATACCACTAATACATGGGGGTTATAGAAAGTGAAACTGAGAGTAAAAACTGGGTAGAGGAAATATTAAGGAGAGAATAAAAGATGCACAGGATTCAAGAAAATAGAAGATGCAGTTACAGTTTTGGAGATTGTAGGTATAAGGGAAGCAAGTAAATGGGAGTTCCACAGGCAGAAAGTGTGAGAAAAGAAACTGTTTGAGTAGAAGTGAGTGTTACATTTAACTATTTCAACAGTAAAAAGGTGGGACCTGAATGTTAATTTTAGTAGCATGCTCATTCATGTGGTCAGGGTACCAGGGTAAAAAAAAAAAAAAAGTGGTTGTTATGAAAATATTTGTATAAAAGACAGAGGGAACTTTCATCATGATGATGAAAGAGTGACTAAAGTCAAGATGCCAAGTCAGGATCAATTATATTGCAGATACTTTGGATTTTATCAAGAACCTTAAGATGAATAGCAAGAGCACCAGAATAGATATGGCCACAGTATTCAATTCAGATTAAAGGTAGATTTATAAATGTGCAAGATAAACTCTGACACCTTTCCTTGCAGTAGATGCAGCTATTGATTCAATATAGCCATTCCACTTCAAGTCAGTTGAAAAAGTGAAGCCAAGGAAGCACAGTGTGTTGCTCTCCAGGAGACTGTCATCAGCCATGCTGATGGCAGGCAAGAAAGTTTGTTTGGGGGTGGGGGTAAAGGAGACCATATTTTTTTTTTTTTTTTTTTTTAGAGGCATTCAAATTTACAAGCCAATTCCCATCTCAGTTAGCCACTGATTGAGGGTCATTATCAAGAGTAGCAGCCAGGTTTACTTTGTCATCTTTGACGGATTTCCTATTGAGATGGAAGTAAATTGTAGCATCATCTGCATAAATGTCTACTTGGGAACTGATGATATCAGGAAGATCATTGATGAAGGTAAGAAATGGCGTATGACCTAGGATAGAACCTTGGGGGGACACCTGCATTTGTGTTAAAGGATCTGGAAGTGTGCCCATTCAAAACAATTTTCATTTGACAAATTGATATGAAAAACAATTGTCCTGTACTATCATATCCCTGAAGTTTGCATCAAAGGCCAAATTGCCAAACCTTATCAGATGCTCAAGATATCTAGGGCCACAGCTCATGCATTGCTATTATTATCAAGAGATTGGTATACATATTCAGTGATGGCCAATAGCAATGGAACAGGCTTGTAGTGAATTGTTGCTTACCTTACAACCCCTTTCTCACAGACAAAACATTGCAAGCTTCTTGCTACTCTACAACTATTTCCATGGAAAATGTTTAAGTAAGCTACATTCCTTTATTCCCATAATGCTAAACCATGATACAGTTTACATTCTCTTTGTATGCTTTTAGTAAAGTTTAAGTTCAACTTCAACAGCTTCTTCCCAATAACTGTTGCCTTGTGGAACAGAATCCTAGGAGAATGTTTTCCCAACCACTGCAATATTAACCTCTTCAAGCCTGGGTTAGCCATTATCTTCCTCACATATTCGCATGAATTGTGCTCCTTACTGATTACATAACTGCTTTTAGTAACCCTTTATCTTGAATGGCCTTTGAGCTTTGTACATGGCAAACATTAGTAAAAAGAAAAATGTTTGCCTGTCAGAGAATTTTAAGCAAAGAATGAATGCAATTTGAAAATAGTAATGTGCAATTTCGTTATTTTCTGTAACTATATTTGGTAAATGCTTGTGAAAGCACCATAATTGTTTATGTCCTTCATAAAATGTATAATTATTAGCCTATGTTAAATATCACATATGTCCAAGTACCTATTACATTCAGTTAGAGCTGAATGAGTTATGGCTTATTAAAGAACAGTCTTCCTCAAAATAGCCTCACTTTGTATGTATAAATTGATCATTATCAAGGCTTGATATATTTTAACATTCTTCTTTGTGAATTAATACTAGTGTGTGTCACTTGCACAGAATCAATTATTGTCCTCATCAGCAGTCCCATGACTGGGTGTGGTCATAGGGTCACTGAACAGCTGACCAGCTCTTTCCACATGTCTTGGTTTTCTTGCCAATGTCTGATTCTCTGTGAAAGATTTTCCAGTCATCTTGGTGACATTGTTAGCTCTTTAATTTTTTTCTTTTCTTCTTTTCTTGTCAGTTTCTTTTTTTTGCTTAAGATGGTACCTTGTAGAATGGCAGTGGAAAGGTCATTGCCTCTTGTGATATGGCCATACCATATCAACTTTCTCTTGTACATGGTAGTTTTTGAGATCTTCCAACAGGCCCTTTTCTCATTTGATAATGTCTCTCACTGTGTTATTTGTGATGTAGTCTTACATAAGAGATGCCTAGAATACTTTTGCTCATCTCATTTCTAGTACTTAGATTCTTTGCTGTAATTCTGCTGTTAGTATCCAAGATTTGCAGGTGTACAGAAAGATAGACAATCTCAATGCCACTGCAGTCTAATCTTTGATTTCAGGTAGACATTTTTTTCTTTTCAGATGGCTTTTAGTTTTGCGCCATCTGCCATTGTTTGTATTACTCTTGAAGTTATTTATTTTCTGAAACTCTCTTCACTAATAATTGAGCCAGGACATTTGAGTTGTTTCTCAAGTTCAAGTTACTGATCACCCAATTTTATCTTGGTTGAAAGCTCCCTCTCATTGTTCATCATAAGTTTTTTTATTTATTTTTTTTTTTTCAAATTATTGTCTATGCTATTGTGATGAAATACCAATTGAGTAGTTCAAATATCAAATCAGAAATTCAGGCTCATAATTCCAAAGGTCATAAATCAGTCTCGCAAATCAAAAGTTCTAGGGTGAGGGGGATAAATCGAAAGTGTTAAAAAAAAATTCATATCCATAACTCGCAATATACCACTGCCTATTCTCCCACAGAGAACTTGTTCACTGTAACATTCTTTTATTAGGATAAGAAAGTCTGTGATTGGTCAAGACTGATAGACAAGCACAAAAATTGCCATATTTTGAGGCTTTACTAAAGTAGACCTGATTTTAATTTTCTTTTTGCCAAACAGCACTGGATGCAAAATCCTTTTTTGAGGTGAAACATACTTTTCTCCTTCAGTACCACAACTATATCATGATGTTTCATCCTGGTTCTTCACAAAACCAATGAGTTTCTCTCCTTTGCCTGCTAGATCTATGTTGTCTGCAAAGTAAATGTTTGTGATTTTCGACATCACAAACCTGTTACCTAATCCTGTTCACTAACCACCAAGTTATATATATCAGGCGATACATCAAGAGCAGATTAGAAATAGTAATAACTAAATTATTAGTTTATCTCTAAAATGTGTTATTCTTGCTTTAAAATCTAAAACTTTTAAGTTGAAACTTCCTTGGACTTTAATAATATTGATGTAGATTTAAACTTAGCGTAGTTCCATCCACTCTCTCCAGTTTTCATTTGTCTATTTGACTTTAACAGATTTTAACTTTAAATGTTGAACTGATATTTGCTGTCTATAATGGAGAACATTGTTGATTTGTTAGTTTTTTTCAGTTGTTCTAATGTTGACAGGCTAATGTAATCATAACAAACTAACAGGAATTGCTTATTCTGTTTCAACTTTATTGTTGATATTTATGGCTCTAAAATATTTTCATTTTACAAAAGACATCTTCATGAAGTGATGCTAATAATTTATTTATGGATATAGATTGACAAGTTATATTAAATCCATTTAATGTAAGAAGTTCCCCAAAATCTCAATGCACTTTAGGATTTGCAAAGAAAAAAGAACTGCCCTCATGGCTTTCCATGAATTTTGTCACTTTGTGTGAGATAGTGCTGAAAAGTTCTCAGTCCAATCCACTTCCTAAAATATAATCAAAACACAATTTTTTTTTTTTTTAAGTTCCTTTTTGGCCAGGTTGAGAAATTTTCAGCAGGCCCTCAAATATTGAGTACTGAGGTTTTAAAAGCATTTAACAATTAACAGATACTTCCTTCCCAATAAAGAAGTTTTTTCTTTTATTATAAATTGTGTTAAATCCTTTGTCTTTTGATCTTAATAGAAATGTGCAATAATGGAAAATAAAAATTGACAAACAATTTACTAAAGCCTTCTGCAAAAATAGGTGCCAAATAAAACAGTTTTATTAGAAATAGAGGGCAATTAATCAATACCTGAAGGCATTTAATTAGTAGGGATGTTGCTAAAGCATATAAATAATAATGAATATTGCTGCCATACCTGCTCTAGCTATGTATCTCAAAATTCTTGACAAAATCCAAAGAATGACCTGTAATTCTATTGGTCCTGACCTGGCATCTTGTCTTCAGTCACTTTCATACTGTCATGATGTGGCATCCATTTCTCTTTTCTATAAATATTTTCTTAGCAATTTTTCTAATGATCTCTCTTCCTTGGTACTTTGACCTCATGAATTTAAGCATACTACTAGATTGGTAGTTAGGTCCCATCAATTTACTGGTGAATTAGATGTGACCATAAGTTCTATTCTAACCATTTCCTTTCTCACACTTCTCACTTAGGGAAATTTCTTCCGGTTTCTTTTTTTTTCTGCAAATTATGATCTTCAAAAATTTAAATGCAATATCAATTGCAACCTTCTGTCTTCCTAAAACCTGTTCTTTTATTGTCCTTTCTCATCACTAAAATTTTCCCATTTTCTTCCCTTTGTGTTCTAGTGGCATTATCACTATTTTTAAAACATACAGAGGGTTGTTGATTAATGTCTGCAAATCTTTAATTGGATATGACATTGCTAAAACAAAAAACAATTTTTGAACCACCAATGAAGCTACTAAAATAGAATAGTGTATGAAGGCTATTATTTATCGAGTCTACTAGAGAAAGAAGGTTGATGTTGAAACACAAAATTCCCAGTCAGCAATGGAAAGTGCAAGTACTCATTGAATTCAGACTTACATTTTTTTTTTATATAAGAAAAATTAATTTAAAAAATGAAAAACCTAGAGCTAGAGCATTTGTAAATATAAAAGTGGACACTGAGGATAACACCAAACTGCAACAGTCTGCTTCATGCTTGAGCACAATCTTCATACCTTGCAGGTGTTAATCTCAGTGTCTGCTCCTATATTTACATACGCTGTATCCTTGATATATAGCACTTTTTATCCATAAAAAATACCATACATTTAAATTATATACATGTGTTTGTATTACTTGCATGTTGTAGCAAAATATCTAATGTATAACAAAGTCTTTATTCATTTTCAGTATTAAAATATTGCTTGTTGAATTCATTCATCCTGAAAAAATAATCAGTATTGGATAATTTTTTTATCTATAAAATGAGGATGTGAATAATGAAATATTACATAACAGCAGAGTTTTTATCTTTTTATCTTAAAATTGTCTGAGAAATAAGTTTTCTTCAAGTACAGTTTAAAAGAAAAAAAAGCATTGTCACATAGGAGATTCTGAAAAATCTAATAAATCAAAATATATTATTCTACTTAACCAATTTTATCACAACTACAATTGGAAAAAATTACCTTCTTAACATAACATTTGTTACCATTTCTAAAATAATTAATACAAAACAAAATAATAGTAAGGTAAAACTTAAAGGAAGAAATTACTGTCACCTATAATATTTGCCACAAAGAATACATAGGAGAAAGAAACCTTAAGGAATTTAATAAATGCTTATGAACACAAAAGGAATCTTATACAAAATAGCACCTAAATCCAATAGTTGCTCACTGTAATGGGTCTGATCATAATTTTGATTTTTAAAAAATTCTTTAGTTAAAAGAGAAAGGCATCCACTAAGATGGAAGTGTGTTAATTGCTAGATCATCCACAATAAATTAATATCAAGGTTCTTAGAATATTTCAGCTTTCTTGGAAGATCTATTATCATAATGTGGGATATTTGATAACAAAAGCGATAAAAAGAAACCAAATGAAATTGGTTAAACTATATACACAGATACACCTAAAAAGGAAATATATATATATATTTTTTATAATCATATCTCTCCAAGTAAGGCATTTTATTGCCACTGTTTTGCAGAGGGTTACATAGAAGGAAAGTTATGAGAACATGACAGGTTATAGGGGGTGTCAGGAAGTGGGTAAGAGAAGGATGAAAAAACTGATGAGTCGAATGGATGGAGAAAGGAGCATGAGAGAGAGTATGCAAGTTAGTGAGATAGATGACTATTGAATTTACATTTAAATTCTTGGAGATTATAGCTGTCGGGAAAGGAATTCCACAGGTGGGAAGTGCAAGAAAAGAAGCTGATGGAGTAGAATTTGCGTTTACAATTTATTGGTTTAATCTTGTGGCTCGTGTAAATTTATATATAGGGGGCACCAGTGAGCTAAGTTCATTGGAGCAGAAGCCATGAAAGTATTTGTAGAAGAGACACAGGGAAGCCACATTGCCCTGGTGAGAAAGTGACTGTATCTGAGCTACCAAGTCAGGATCTATCACATTACAGATTCTATGTTGGATTTTGCCAAGGACACCTTGGTGGCTAGCAGGAGCACCTGACAAGATATGGCAGCAGTATTCAATGCACGGGTGGATGGTAGATTTATGTATGTGCAGGATTGTTTCAGGCGAAAAAACTTCCTGGCCCTACACAGAGAACCGACTTTCTTAGCAGCGAATTTAGCTAGGGATTCTATATAGTCTTTCCACTTGAGGTCTTTTGTGAGAGTTAACCCGAGGAAGTGCAATGTTTTGCTTTCAGGGAGACTAGCCTGATCCATGCTAATAGGGGGTAGGAGCAATTGTCTGTGATGGTTAATAGATGGCAGCTTCATTTTGGAAGCAATAAAATTCACGAGCCATTTCTTACCCTGGTCCGCCACGGATCGGAGGTTTTCTTAAGCTCGGCATCGAGGTTTGCTTTGTCAGCCTCAGCAGATTTTTGATCGATGCGAGAGTAAACTGTAGTGTCGTCAGTGTATCTGCCTACTTGGGATCTTATTACATATGGGAGATCGTTAATGTAGATAAGGAAAAGCGTGGGACATAGAATAGAGCCTTGAGGGACACCCACATTTGTATGATAGTATTGGGAGGCATGTCTGTTCAATACTACATTCATTGTGCGATTTGAAAGGAATGACTGGATAAGGTCAAACAATTGTCCAGTTATACCATAACCTCGCAGCTTGTGTTAGAAGGCCAGCATGCCAGACTCTGTCAAATACTTTGGAGATATCTAAGGCAACAGTTATATATATATATATATATATATATATATATATATATATATATATATATATAAATTACGGAAATTAACAAAGATCAACGAAACTTGGTTATAAACAACTGACAATTTGAAATGATTTGTTTGAACATTATTTTTGATCGATACTCATATTTAATTAGATATTCTGTTTTTAATTAAACAGTATTATATATTTATATCTACCAGCCTGATTACTTACGATAATTTTTTTTTTTTATTACAAAAATGTGTGTTATTCGGCAGGATTCGAACCTGCAACCACATAGGGGAAGCTACTATGTGATCTGGCACATCTTAGACCTCTCGACCACGAATGATCATCAGTCTAAACTAGGTTTCGAATCCTGCTGAATGACACATTTTTGTAATTAAAAAAAAATTTATCGTAAATAATCAGGCCGGTAGATATAAATATATAATACTGTTTAATTAAAAACGGAATATCTACTTAAATACAAGTATCGATCAAAAATAATGTTCAAACAGATCATTTCATATATATATATATATATATATGAAATGATGTCTAGACAGGAAATGGTGAAAATGTTGAGACACTGAAATTATATATATATATATATATATATATATATATATAATTTCAGTGTCTCAACATTTTCACCATTTCCTGTCTAGACATAATCATAACCAATGTAGAACAACAAAAATACTACTTTAGTCCAATGAAGTCCTAAGGACAGAATTTGTTGCACAAAAGATTTTTTTTCATAATTTTCTTAACATTGTTCTGGTCTATAAAAATTTATCTATCATTTTTCCCCATAAATCTCAGTGAAGCAAAATCTCATTTTGTAATGATATTAATCCTGGGGTTATAAAGTGCTTGTATATCTTCTATATTTTCATGTAAACTCGGTAACAGACTAAAAATAAACTTCATTATAATGATCCTTCATGTAGTAAACATTGATTGTTGATTAAGCAATGAATTAAAAAGTTTATACATGCTTATTCCTTAGGATGGGCATGGTAAGTTGGCTACTGCAGCAAAATGTCATATCAGCTTTATCAATGGAAAGTTTAACAACAGGAACGTGGAACATCTGCACGCTACATGACCCCAGAAGAATCCAAGAACTCATTCATGAGGTGAAACGTTATCGATGAGACTTCATTGGGATATCTAAAATCAGATAGATTGGTTTTAGTGAAACAAGTGCTCAAGGTAAACATAAGATTTGGTTCTCTGGAAATGAGAAGAGGTACCAACATAGCGGCATTTATGGTAGGAAAGAAGAAATTGTAAGCAGCATCATCAGCTTTACTCTTATTTCCAGCAGACTTATTTTCATTGGTATATCAGCCAAACCATACAATATGACCATCATCCACACCTATACTCCAACATTAGAGCATGATGATCAAGAAGTTGACGAATTCTAAAAACTAGCACCCACCCTAAGAAAGGTTAAAAAAAAAAGATATTGGAATGCATACACAAACTGGTCAGGAACAGTTGAAAGATTTGTAATTAGGAAGGCTAATGACAGAGATCTCAGACTGCTTGAATTTGCCAGAAGTACTCAATTCACCCTGGCCAATACTCTGCATCCTCACAAGCTGTCCTGAACCGCAACCTGGTACTCACCAAATGGAAATGTCCAAAACCAGATAAATGTTATTTTCATTCTGCAACACTTGAATCCAGCATTAACAAGGTAAACACAAGGACATTTCCTGATACAGACATCAGCAATGATCGTGAACTTCTGATGACAACCTTTAATTTAAAGTTGAAAATTAAGTGTTGTCCAAAGGACTGCTGCATTTGCTTCGACCTTGAGAAAAGACCCTGGAGTCGCTCAATTACTCCAGACCAAAGTTAACTGCAAGTTTGCAATGTTTATATCACTGTTAACCTACTTAACAGTGACACTTTCATAGATCATGTCAAAAAAGTTTTACTCACAACAGCCTAGGAGATTTTGGGTAAATAACAAGAGAAAATTTAACTGTGGGTCACAAACAAAATCTTAGATTTATATGACATGAGAGAACTAAAGAAAAAGAAGCACTTTAGTTACAAGGCCCATTCTCAATATCAGGAAGTTCACAATGAAGTGAAGAAGAAAAAGAGGAGTAGATACAAAATAAGTACAAAGATATTGCGGAGTGTACGTTCACTGGTAATAATAAACATGCTTATAATACTCTCAAATCCCTCACCAAGACCATCCAGCTGAGAGCAATGGTCATGGAGAACAAAAGTGGTCTATTAGTAACAGACAGTAAAGAAGTCCCCCATAGATAGACTCAATACTCTATTAGTTTATACAATTGCCAGCTCCACCCAGATATCTCCATATTGCAAACTGACCAATACTCCACAGAAGTCGCAACAAGTCCATCAGTATTGAACGAGGAGTTTGAAACCTGGCAAATCACTTGGAGTTGACTCTGAGCTGATCAAAAAGTTGAGGTGAAGAAACCATCAAAGCCCTAACAGCACTATTTTTGGGAGCAAAAAAGTGTTTGTAATACCTCTGCCAAAGAAGGGAAGTTACAGGCAGTATCAAAATTATAGGACAGTAATCCTAATCAGTCATCCTGCTCCATATAATCTAAATCATTTGAAATCCAAGAGTGAAGAACTGCTTCAGAAAAAGAAGCAGGTTTTACAGCTAGACAAAGTACAGTGGAGCAGGTCTTCTATTACAGGATCATCATGGAGGAACAACAGCAACATCAGATGGACATGTTCCATAGTTGTCGATTTGAAAAAAAACATTTGATCATGCATGGCATGACGGTTTTGACTTATCCTTAAGGATTTCAATGTAGAAAACAGAACTGTCCAAGTAATCCGGGCCGTTTATGATGCTACCAGTGCAGTTCTTTTGGGAGAACAAACAGGAAGATTCTTTGACGCAACTGTTGGTGTGAGGCATGGATGCATACTTTCACCCACATTGTTCAACTTATTTTTGGAGTGAATCATGCAAGAAACCCTGAACCATCATGATACTTCAATCTATTGAGGATAGATCCATCTGTAACCTACATTTTGCATAGTTATAATAATATAATGCTCCAGGACTTGACCAACAAACTGTTGAAATAGAAGGAGCATATGGAATGCAGGTCAGTTAAGAGAAATCTGAAGTAATGATGACTAGCACAAATAATAACACCTTAGTTAACATTACCATGAATGAGAATTCACTAGAGGAAGTATCCAGTTATAGATATTTAGGAGTAGTCTTGTCTAAAGATGGTACCTGCACATGGGTTGTCACTGCTATGGCCAAATTGGCAAAAATATGGAGGAGCAAAATCGGCTTTCAAATGAAATATAGATTGTACAAATCACAGGCAGTCTTCATTCTCCTTAAGGGATGTGAAATGTGGACAATTTTGGCTGAAACAGAGAATGATTCAGGCATTTCAAGATAAGTGCATGAGAAAACTCCTTGGAATTTTCTATTGAGAACATAAAATCAATGAATATATGCAGAAGAGGTTTGGATATTTTTTTTTTTTTTTTTTTTTTTTTTTTTTTTATCACCAGGAACCTTCTATCACTGTCAAATGGAGAAGAATCAGTTTTTTTTGGACACATCATGCAAGGCACTATTGAAGGAGGATATAGGAGAGGACATCAGTGCAAGAATTGGTTGGTTGAAGGAGAATCCTTGTTGCTTTTGCATTCAACTCCCTCCTATGATTATTAAAGTCAAGTGGATGATATTATGTATATGATTCCTTAGGTTGATAAGGAATTGTTAAATGTTCTTAAAAACTTTTTTAATACACATATAAAGATTAAAATGGAATTCAAAATGCATTTATTTAGTTAATTGCTTTTCTGGGTGACTGCTCTTGTATTTTCTGTTCTTTAGTACTAATACTGTAATAATACTACTAGTATAAGTAGTAGCCTAAGAAGAGCCTACAGACATGGACATTACATAGTTGTGATAATTGTGACTAAATTAGCCAATCTTGTTTGTCAATGATTTCTTTAATAGTCAAAGTGAATTAAATATTACTTACCTCAGTTGGAGAAATAATTTGAATTTCATTCAAAGATAGTTTTTTCCTCTATTGCATTAATGTTGATTTTTATTTTATTTCGTTTTTTTTTTCAGGGGTGGGGTTTAATATTAAGTCCATATCTTGTTGGCATACCAATTCTTATACAATAACTGAAACTAAGCAATAGTAGGTACCTAGATAATACCAGGTGCTGCAAGCTTGGATGTGCAAGTGGTGTAATTTACAACGGTTCGAAATTGGAAATCACAGAGCCAAGTTCTATTTCTACTCATTCATTATATTCACTTACTCTTGAGAAAGGTATAAGTCTACCTACTCCCCCCCCTATTTATGTGTTAATTAGTAGGATTTGTATAAGTAAATCATTATTACCTTAAGAAAAAAAAATCTTACAATATAAAAATATTTTCTGGTTTTAAATAACCTGCAAATGGTTGATATGCCATAAAAAAACTTCTTTTTTTTTTTTTATCAAGACATTGTTAAAATTATTCCTTCTTAATTGTTATAATTTATTTTGATTTTATATACAAATGCACAATATGCTACCTCAAAATCAGGGAATTTGATCACAAAAATAGATTCCTTAATGCAAAACTTAATTTTCACTATTTGGACTTTTGAAGAGAACTAATAAGTCTGTAACCTAATAGTTATTAATTTAAATTTGATCTTTAATTTTCACTATATAATATTCAGTCTGTAATTTATAGAGATGTGTTAGATTAAGTGCATGGACAAGCTAGGAGATTGTTGATAAATAAATATTTGTGTAAAATTAATTTTTTTTCTTTTTTTTTTTTTTTTGAGGAGGGGCTCTATTATCAGGCTACGGACTTGATTTAGCTATGTATATAGCAATCTCTCAAAAGTCTCTATTACATTAAGTTTGTCTACCCTGTTCAAAGTCCTTTAATACTTTTAGCTAGCCTTTTGGGCACACACACACGTACACGTTCATTTCTTCTCTTGAATCTAATCCTTTTTTAAGCAAATAGATTTTCTTTGCAATAATAATAATCTTTTTATTTTTTTAAAAAATGCTTAGTTATTGCTTATCAATTGTTTTATTCTGCTTAAATATAATTAGTTTTTGCTGCATCTCCAACTTTTCTTTGTGTATACATCAACCCAATCCAAACCCTTTCTATTTTTTATTCTCTGCATGCAAGCACTTGTCGGTATCTGCACTTGTTTTTAGGTGATGTTGATAGGGGACAGTGGTGTTGGAAAGACATGTCTCCTCGTACGGTTTAAAGATGGTGCTTTTCTTTCTGGTAGCTTCATATCCACAGTTGGTATTGACTTCCGGGTGAGTATACAATGTTTCTTCCTTTTGTTTTGTTCTACTCTAAATGTAGCAATCCAAAGATGCTGGTTGCTTGTGTCCTTGTACAATATACAAGATGAGGTAATGGGCAATAACAAAGAAAGAAGACCCTTGTTTATGTGACAAAAAATAAAAACAAATTGCAACCATTCAAGGTGAAGTGTAAAGCCCAAGGTTGTTGCTGGATTATTTGCTTTCTCAATAATGCAGTAAATGATTGAGGGAACGTATTTCTCATCTCCATAGAGATGACTGTCTGCTATGCTCTTCAGTCTTGCATTTCTCTTCTTTTTATCTTTAAAGAAGAAAAACTCTTCTATACCTAGAAAAAAAAATCCTGTCTGCCATTTTATTTGCTGCTTTGATTTTCAGTGTACAACACAATTTTACTGTCTTTGTTATTCTCAAGTTCATTAAACATATTGTGTTTTTATCAATAGTTATAATAGGCTATTAAATTATAAGTGGTATTTATTATTAAGTTTTTTTTAATTTTTCATCTTAATTTCAGTTGCTATTTATTGCAACTTCTACATTGTCATTCTAAAATTGTTAATAAGCAGATTGAATTGGAAATAAAGGATGATAAATCTTTATTCTTCATTTCCAATTCAAATTTCTTATTAATTATTTAAGAATGATAATCTAGAAATTGCAATAAATAAAAAAGATATTCAGTTGAAAGAAACGCTAGTCAAAAACTTAGTAATAACTGACAATGCATAAGAAATTCAATTCAAATACTATTATGAATGGCCTTGTCAAAAAAAAATAAATTTTAATATTGACAAGGGATGGTATTTTAAAATAATATTTACCAACTAAGGTTGGATTTGAAGAAAAACTACTTTATAAATAGTATTTTATATATCTGACTTTGGGCTGACTTTTTCATTCTTTTTTTGTGCCACTGTATGAAACACATATGCATATAATACTCTATAAAACATATAAATGGACCTTTTTCCATTTAAATTATTTTTTAATAGGTTTAGATTTGTAAAATGCATCTTCCTTTTGACAATGTTATTGATTCAGATTCCTTCATTAAATTGGCTGTATTTCATAGTATTTCATGGGTTATCCTTCAACTGAATGTTTTGTAAATGATCAAATAAGATTATTCTTTCTCTTATTTTATTTCAGTTGTTTTTTTTATCATTATTACTGAATTGTAAGTGTTGTATATAAAAGTGGATAGTGTAAAACTTGTTCAAGTCTTTGCAAAGAATTTTGATTTATCAAATCAAAAAGAACATTGATTTTTTTTTTTTTTTTGTGAGCTGATGTATTTTATTATTCTGCTTGTTTTCTTTGTTGCTTACACACATTTCAGTCAATACATTCAGGTCTTGTTTGTTCTTTTATTAATGACACTTGGTCATGGAGTTCTTTTTGGACTGGCTTGTTTGGGTTGAAATGGGGGAAAGACTATTTCTAAAATCCAATTATAGCAAGATACATGAAGAACACCGAAATGTGTTTTACAGCAACAAAAATGAAAACATGAATGGAAAAATTATTTATAATAGTAGAAAATTCACATTTTTATGTAAAATAAATTTTAATATCAGTTTTTCAAAGCATTATTAAGATTACTTTGCCATTTTGTAATTTTTCTATTAGAAATGAAGCCATTTTTAATAATCATGAATGATGTTATCAAATAGTTATGGTTATTAAAATCTGTTGCTTTTAAAATTTTATTGGAAAAGAAATAAAAAAAATAATTTTAAATCAATAAATTAATCAATAAAGGCAATTTTTATAAAGCTGTTTATTTGTAGATTCAGTTTTTTGTAAAGCTGTTTATAGCAACTTATGTGTGTGTGTGTGTGTGTGCTTAAATAATAGTTTACTACATTTATCAGAATGGGTTGAAAGTAAATTTACCTTGATTTAATTTCAGAAAAGGCTATATGAATCTCTGTCTTTCAAGCTATTCTGAAAATAAGATGAGAATTTACCTTAAATGCCATCCAGAAAAACTGGGAGAATATATAAATAAACTTGACATGAGCTAAGGATTATAAAGAAAAGATACAGAATAAATATTAATATATTTTTTAAATTTATTTTCATTCTTTTCTTTCATCACCAGAAACACTAGCTAAGCAGAAAAGCACTAATGTTTTATTATTTAAGCATACACACAAATACACCTTTCTTTCGTTTTGAATCTGATGAAGCCTAGAAAGGGGAAACACATAATCAAATGTAATTTCAACAAAACAGTTTTCCATTTGTAAAATTTCTTCAAAACTTTATCGGGATTCTATTTTATACATATATATATATAGTATGAAAAACACAGCAGCTCATCTTCAAGTGGATTTCTTTTTTTCATTTTCTTTCCTCAGATTCAGTTCATGAGCTGAATCTGAGGAAAGAAAAATAATTTTAATTTGATCTTAGATTTCTCCATTTTCAGAAATGTGAATTCTTCAAAATTTTCTGCCGGGTTTATTACCAGATTTGTTTTTACAGGTCATTCTCTCCATACAATTGTTAAAATTTTTCTTTCAACAGATTTAATGTTCTTCGTTATTATTTCTTAATCAAATGTATTATCTTGGAATGAAAATCTTCCTAAATAATTAATTGCTTGGCTACTTCTTAAAAAAAACTGAAAATAAAATAATAAAATGAAATCTCTTAGTTTAATTACAGCTTTTTATTTTCTATTAATTAAGCAAAAATACTTTATTATTACATTACAATTAATGCAATGTATATTTGCTTTTATAAAAGATCATTTGTCCATTCATTTAACTAAATCTTCTTTTGAACAATAGAAATCTCATTTGTTACTCTTCTTTTTTTTTCTCTCATGATTAGTGATAATAGCAGAAGTGCATTATGATGCAGTGGATATTGGCTCGGAATGAAAGATCAGAGTGCTGAGTTCAAATTCCTGTTGAATTTGTTACATCCACTTATGCACAAATACTCTTTGGAAAGGTATGACTCCATCTCTTCTCCCTCCAGCCATGGGTTAAAAAGCAGGACAGATTAGATTCTATAGGTTTGGTTGGCCATCAAAAAGCATTAAAACCTACTACGGGAAAATATTTTGCCAAGTCAGTCATGCCTCTTTCAAGACATGATTGCTCAAGCGTGTTTCACATGTGGCATTTAACTGTCTGAGTGATAATAGTAGGAATATTATTTCTTGGTGAATAAAAGCAGATGAGAGACTGCATTTTGTCTGTTTCTTTGCTGCAGTTCTTCTCTATCAGAAAAGTCTTCACTGAGCGTCTCTCATAAAATTCTATGCCTGTTATTATCAAAGTCGTAATCAATATAGAAGCAGGTCGAATTTGACGTAGATGCTTGCTTCTCATAAAAGCAAAAGAAAAAATTAAGATAATGATTTTCCAACTAATTGTTTAAGAATCTTTCCAATTTTGTAAGAATGAACTTTTCTCTGGTTAATATTGACAACATTAATTTTATAAATCGTTGGTGGAAAAAATAAAAACTAATTCAAATGATAGTGAAATTCTTTATTACATAAAGAGTCAAGTATTTTATTGTAAGGTAAAAGATTCTCTGAAGTTCTCTGCCTAAAAAGCTACTGAAAGATGTCTGACTCATTTCCAATATAATTATTATGAGCCAAGAAATAGGAATTTGACTATTTTTTTTTTTTTACAATTCTTTACTTGTTTTCTCATGCTATCCAAAAATATAAGAAATATTTAAGTTTTTGAAATTTTTTATATTTTTATCTACAAGTTAAAAATAATCAGACATAAATTATCATATTTTATTTACTAAGTTTGAAATAACAGAAACTTCTATTTCCACTACATCATTCAGTCAGTCAGTTGTCATACGTGAGACACACTTTGAGACATGACTAAGCAGAAGATTTTCCTGCAGTAGGTTGCCATTACTTTCTTTAGTAGATCAGATGCCAACAAAGCTTGCTTACAAACGCAATATTTAATCTATTCAAGCTGAAGGGAGAAAAGGTGTATAAATACATTTGCCAAGTGTATTTGTGTGTAAGTGAATGAAACAAACTTGACTGGAATTCAAACTCAACTCTCATTAGAAGTGCTAAATGCAGAGATGGGTTATTTACCAATCTTTATGTAGTGGACTCTTCTAGTGATGTAAAAGTATTACAAAATTTATACACATATGAGGAATAGGTGAAAAGTTCTTAGCCTAATCAAGAAGCCTTTAAAAAACAAAAAAAAAACAAATTTGATGTTTAGTGATTTGGTTAGGCAAAGTGGGTTATGACTGACTACAAGTACAATCCAGTTCCCAAAATCTTTTCAAATAACCAAACATTTATTTTTTAATCCTTTCTTAACCCAGTTAAGAACTTTTCAGCATTCCCCATTATATTTTTGTTTAATTTAATTTATTTTTGCATTTTAAAGTTTTTGCTTTTATAACGAACATACTATTAATTATTTTCTGTCTGTTGTCATGATACTTTTTTATTTTTATTTTTCAAGATATTTCAATGTAATCTCTCAGTTCTTATTCAGAAATATTGCATACATTATGAATGGAAATAAAAGTATTTAATCTTCTTTCACTTGACCTTTGTGTATATGATATCAAACACTTAAATTTAGAAAAAAAAAACTTCATGAGAGTTAATGACCAGTGCTTTTTTTCTCTCTCTTAATATTTTTAAGGTACATTGTTATTTCAGTATATATATTATAGGTGTGAGATCTTTTGGATTTCTTCAATTCCCAAGAGTTATAAAAAAATCAATTCTTCTCATTGTTTCCAATACTTACCTACTGTTTAATTGCATATTGTTTATTTTGCAAAAATTATTTTTGTATGAATAAAATGATCTTTCTTATTTAGTGAAATATTCAGATGAGTGTCATCTTTTGTAACGTATATTTGTGTGATTTCCAGGCACTTCAACATGGTGTAAATGGTTAGCAAGCTTGTTGTGTTAGATCAATTATGACCAAATAGTGAGCTCAGTTCTCACTGGGTGTCTCAAACTTTCAGTGCTGTTCCACATCTAAGCTATGCTTAGAAAATCACCCTCACTGAAATCAGATAATGGTTAATCATTGTTAACATACTCCAGAGCTGGAAGCTACAATAATTTATTTCCCTTATTTTAGAAATGATTTCTAATAAGATTTGAAACTCGATCTCCTCTAATTTCATCTCCTGTAGTTATCTAGCAGCCTGTATATATTTGCTATGAATTTTCCCATTTACAATAGTGAAAGAATATGATAGCACTCTTCTGTTAAAAAGTTAGAAAAAAGCAGAAGTATAAAAATAATAGATAATAATGTCACCTGAAATTTCTACATGTCCAGATTTTGTCTTGAAAATTCAGACACAGAATTATTATATTTTATTAAAATTACTGTTATCTTAAATTATTATTGATTTCCTGTAAAACTCCTCTTTTACATATAACTTATTCTTTTCTGTTTTGTTGATCATTTCAGAACAAAGTGGTTGATGTTGATGGCACAAAAATTAAACTCCAGGTCAGTGACTTCCTTTTTCTTTATCCACTACACAATTTGACACCAAAGTTTTGTGGTAATTTTTGTTTCAAATTACAGTTAGAACATTTTCCTCCTCCTTACTGCTGTTACCATCATGATCTATTTTTCAGCATTTGTTGGGTGGAAATCCTCAGATAAAAATTTCTTGTTTTTATGGATTATCCAAAATATTGTGGTAACACCATCAAGAACATGGGGCAGAGGTTCCATATTTAAAACAAAATTATAGACAAGACAATTTTTGTCCATATTTCAGAGATTATAACTATTTACAGTATTTGAATTGTTCTTATCTTTACTGCCAAGGACACATGGTCCAATGGATAAAGTCATTGGTTGATTGATCTAAAAAAAAGTGAGTTCAACAGAAAGAGCAAAAACTTGTAGTAATCAATTGAATTAACTAAAAACAAGATATCCAAAGGCATCATACACAAAATAGAACAATCTGCCCTCATGGAATAAATAATGGGTTCAGTTCAAAATTCCAACAGATATCACCTGAAGAAGGCTGGGAATACAATGGCTGAAACATTGATAATGTGACAGTAAAGATCGAGACAATGTTATGAACAACATAAAGAGTGTAAAGAATATTTTCATTGAGAATTTTTATTATAGATAAAGTATCATACTGGGGAGTCTTGCATGATTCTCTGTAGTTGGTTTTATTGGAACTGATTTTATTTGTTTTATAATCACCCCAATTATGTTTTTTATATTTTTATAATCACCCCAATTTATTTGTTATATTTTTTTTTTATAATTCACCCGACTTAATTCAATTAAGGCAGGACTGCCTCTGGTTAGTGCAGGTGGTTACAGTGAGATAAAAACAAGGTAGAGGGGATGTCAAAGGAAGGATAGAAGATGGCAGTTGAGGTTGCATTAAAACTTTTAGAGATTGTAGCTATCAGGGAAGCAAGTAAGAAGGGAGTTCCACAAACAGGAAGTGCAAGAAAAGAAACTCTTAGAGTATAAGAGATGGTTACTTTTAACTATTTTGACGGTGAAAAGGTGGAACCCTGAATCCAATCTCGTAGCATGTGTAAATACATGTGGTCAGGGAACCATGGTAAAAAAAGCACATCAGAACAGTTGCCATAAAAATACCCGTAGAAAAGACAGAGGGAAGCCACATTATGTTGTTAAGAAAGTGACTAAAAGCAGGCTGCTAAGTCAGGATCGGTTATATTGTAGATCTTCCTTTGGATTTTGTCGAGAACCTCTTGTTTTATGGGAGTCTAATTTAGAGATGATTAGCATCATAACCCGGCATTGCCCGGGCAACTCAGAACATTTTAGTAGTAAAAGAAAAAATCTATTTTCTTTTGTTTTGCGTGATTTGATGTTTTGTGTGACCTTGTAAACAACATTGCGTTTGTTTTTGTTTCAAAATTACAGGGGGAAATATTTACATTTTTTGTTGACTAAATGAATTTAACATAAAAATTATTTATTTTGTTTTACTGAAATTAGAAATATAAAAACTATTACACTCTCAGTTCAGAAATTTTCGAAGAATATTTAAATGTAGACATTTAATTTTAGAGGAAATGTTACATTAATATCACAGGAATTACAGACAGTTGATTTCCTGCATGAAATATTTAGCAAAAAAAAAAGCTTTATTTTTTTTAAATTTTATTTTCTGAAGTATGAAATATTAAATCTGAAAAAAAAAAAACTTAAATAATTCAATTAACCATTAGCACTTTTTTTTTTTTTACATATTTTATTTTTGTTTGAAAAGTTTTTTTTTTCTTCTTTTTTTTTCTTTTAAATATTTCTTTTGTTTCAAAATTACAGGGAAAAATATTCACATTTTTTTGTTGACCAAATGAATTTTTAAAACGTCCAAATAAAAATTAAATATAAAGGCTTTTATTTCTTTTTTTTTTTTTTTAATAAAAAAATATTTTAAGTCGCGTTTGACATGTGTGATTTGATTTCTGTGATGTAATTCAGCAACCAGCTTAGATCTTAGATGTTTTATGGAGCAAATGTAAACAATCAGCTCCATTGGCCAAAAAATGTGAAAGGGAAAATTGCTGAACTTAAACTCAAAAAGTATGTGTCGACCTGGCTTCCCTGTAGATATGTGTCCCTAGAAAGTTTGAATGGTGTATCTTAAAAAATGTAGGCCTGCATAGGGAACAGTCACACACAGACTCACAAATTGCCTTTTATATATATATATATATAGAGAGAGAGAGAGATAGATATCTGTGACCAGAGATTGGATTATGCACATATCACTCGGTAGAGCCTTAGTTCTAGGTGGGAAAATTGGATGTGGATACTCCAGACAAGTAAAGTATGGAGTTGTCTGCTGTAGGCTTTGAATTGATTGAATAGAGGAGTGACCAAAGGTTTGCTGTTGTTCAGTACACTTTTGCAGAGCCACCAGTAATCTTTGGAACCAAACTTGCAAGATGCTATATGCTGCTTTATTCAATCAGCAGCCAACAGCTTAGCATTACTTAGGACACGCTTACATTCATTACAAGCAAAGACAGAGACACCTACTGGGATCAGATGTGTTGCGTTGTTAAAACTGGAAGAAATGATTCTTATGGGCGATGGCACCTGGGCAAACAGGTGAGAACCAAGGAGATGAAGGAAGTTTAAGTTAGAATTTCCTAGCTAGGATGAAAGCATCACTGCCAGCTTTCATCTAAAAGGAGATTTTAGGTGCAGTCTTGAACAGGGAGACTAAAAACTTTGTTCCAAGAGACATTCTAAAAAAAATCATGGAACAAGTCCCAGTCTGTTCATTGATAGCAATGAGATATTCTGCTGATAGGAGGTCTATGAATGGAGGGGAAGTAGAAAGAGGTATTTACAGCGTGATCAGAGTTGCCAAGAGGGCAGAGCTGCATAACATGGCAAGAATCAGGGATAGAAGTAAGGAAGATAATCTAGAAGAGAAGTGTGTCCATCATGGTTACTGTGGAAACACATGGAGAAATCCACCACTTGCATGAGAGACTGAGTGATTGAAAAGTTCAGCATTTGGACTCCAGCAAGATTGAGGAGTTACTGAGAGTGATGGAAAATAAAATTTTTACAAAGAGAAAGAACAGTAAAAGAAATAGGATTCAAAAAGGCAGAAGATGACGACTGTTATTGCAGTGAGAAGTGCGATGGAAGAAACTGTTAGATCTTAGCATTACATCTAGCAATTTCAATAATAGAAAGATGAGACTTAGTTGCCAATCTAGTACTGCACTTAAACCTGTGAGAACTAGGTAACAAAAAAGGAAGCTTATCAGAACAATGATCATGAACATATAAAAAAGGGTCAGAGAAACTACATTACAGTGGTGAAAAAGTAACTAAAGCTGAGATGCCAAGCCAGGACCAATAACATTGCATATTCAACAGGTGTAGATAAGTTTGTCTATGGTCCGGTTCACACTCCTCCTCAATCTTTTGAACAGGAATAGCGGTTTATCCTTTGTTTTGTGTTTAGGATTGGGTTTTTGGTTCCCTCTAAAGTCATTTCATTCTCTTTCACTTCCGGTGACCTCTTTCGTCTCTGTGGCATTATAACCTTGCTTAGAGTGATGCCTCTACTCTGTAACCCTGTACCATGAGTGGATCTTGAGGCTTGTACATTATTGTTAAAAAAAAAAATTCTTCTTTGGATTTTGTCAAGAATCTTTAGATACATAGTAGAAGCACCAGACCAGATATGACAGTCATATTCAATGCACATATGAATGGCAGTAAGGTAGATGTTGACTCAATATCATCTATCATCAGAATTAAAACTTTGTGGCACTCACTTTTTTAACATATCAAATTGCTCATGAATTATAAACCCAACACATTTTCTGGATATCTTTAGTGTCTCAGCAATTCTTTTAGCTCAGATTTGTCAGTCAATAAAAATTTGAGCATGAGGAAAACAATTTCAGAAGATGGCACTTATAGATCTCCCAGATTATGCTGCATCTTGGGTCTCAAAATGTCTACACTGGAAGTTGGCAAACTAGTTCAAAATCTAATATGATGGGTACTTGTCACTCATGTTTGTATTATAGAAACATGAATTTCCTTTACTGTTTTCTTCTGTAGTAACAGGAACTTCAACATTTGAAAAACTCCATGCTTTTTGTTAAGGTTCAATCAGTCATCATCATCATTTAATATCTATTTCCATGCTAGCAAAGGTTGGATGGGGTTCTCTTGATAGTTCTTTTCCAGGTTGCCCACTTTATGTGTAAACTTGTGTAAGGCCTAGCTGTAATCTCAACTTTTTTAAATCAGCATTGATAAGCTGGGTCCAGGTTTTATGTTGTTGGCCATCGACTCTAATAAACTTACAATTGCTAACAGAATTTTTTTATGCTCATTCTCTCGATATGCCCAAACCATCTAAGTCTTGCTTGATGCATAGCATCTGTTGGCAATACCCAGCCTATTTCCCAAATAAATTCAGAACCAAGTCCAGTAATCCTATAAATTGCTTCTTCATGATAGAATATTCTTCTTAGCTACAAAGAAAAAAAAATAATGCTAAGATTTTAGAAAGTGAGTCCTACCCAGAACTTTTCAGCACCCCCTCATAAGAAATACAAATCAAAAATGAAGAATTAAAAAAAATTCCCAAGAATAAAGGGAAATGTGCTTGGCGCTTCTACATTTATTTCAAATTTACATTGTTTATTGTGAATTTAAAAAAATGGACTAAGAATAATACAAATATGATGATGAAATTCATTCAGATTAACTTCAGAGGGATGTTGAAAGATTCTGACCAAGAAACTGTGCCCTTCAAAATTTAGATGTTTTGTTATTTGGTCAAATATTAAGAACTGTATAAGGCTGAGAACTTTTCAGCACCCGTTTCTATATGTACCGATTAAAACATCATATTATGACATTTAGTTATATTCACTTACGTCAAATACCATTGGGGGGAAAAATATGGATCTATATCTCCACCAACTATGAGTTAATTAGTAAAACTTGTATCAGTAAATCATTATCTCCAAAAAATAAATTGTTACAATATAAGAATATTTAAAATAACCTGCAAAGGGTTGATAAGCCATTCCATCCATCCATCAATCAATCAATATTATTTAAACAAAAGTTATGTATAGAATTTTTTATCTAAATCACAATTTTATATTTTCTCTCTTTTTTTCCTCTGGCCATCTCCATCAATCCTTATCAGGATGTATTTGTGTCTTATGATTTTGACAAAATTTCAGCTATTCATAAAGAAAAAAGCAATATCAATATTATGCAGGTTTTCTCTTACGTTTTAAAAATACACTTGTATGTAATAGTTTATTTCCTATAGATTAAATATAATATTTTTTATGAAAAAATAAGTTGTTAATTATTCTCTTAATTGTGCAAAGTTTAAGTAGTCAAAAACCCTTTGCATATTTTTTAAAAATTTGTTTAACCTTTCTTGAGGAAGATATCTTGAGATATATAAAAATTGTTTTTGTTTTTTTTTTCTCAACATCTTAAAAGCTTGTGTATGGTGTTAGAAGCACTTGTCTTTGTGTTAGATTTAATATCTTTTGATGAAAAATTTTGAACTCTTGTGATCAGGTTCTCTTGCAATTTAAATCTTCATAATTGATAACTGATTGTTGTCCATTTATCACCCTTAAAAAGCTAAAATCAGTTTTGAGCAGTATGGTCAGATACTTTTTCATTTTCTTCCATTTCCTGAATTCTATCAATGGTTTATTGATCCAGTTTTAAATAATACAAAATTACCAAACCTTCAATGTTTATATCTGACATTTTAATATCTGGAACACTAGTTATTGCTGTTTAATATCGATAGTGATCTCATACATATAATAATAACAATGATAATATACTAGGGTCATAAATAGTTATGAATATGAAATAAGCTTTGTAGTAACAAAAAAAAAAGTAAGATAAAAAAATTATAAATTTCATGAACTCTAATTTATTCACTTTTTAGCCCAAAGCAAACTTTCAGTCTCAAGATCATTTTTATTGCAGTATCAGTTCTCAAACTGCTTGGTAACATTCTTATTTATATTAAAAATAATATGTCTGGTCAGTATGTAAATTGTCATTTTCTTGATGATTCAGTTGTTGGTTCTGCCTTAATTAGGTTGGATTAGTGGGGTCATGTTTCTTGTGCTTGTTTAAGCCACATTGGGTGATAATTTCTGGCCGTTCTGGTTGACTGTATCAGTAAACAATATACTAAAAATAGTCAAGGCATTGTTGTAAAATTGTGTTGCAAATCACTCTGAGGAAGACATTGTGGTTTTTGATGATAATTTTCTAAGTAACTAAATACTTCAGCAAGTCTCGGTTTGAATTTTAGCAGTCTTGGCTCACTTTCATTCCAAAGTCAGATTTTCTGAGTAAAAAATAACCCAGTCTCATAGATTATAATGTTTACACTGAATAGATCACCTAGTTAGCTCCTACTGGTAGTAAGCCATGGTTGTAATAATTGAGCAGTTCAATGGATTCATTCTTGGATAGAGAGTCCATGAAGGGTCAATTCTGTAGCTTTGATGTCAGCCTAGTAAAAAATATTAAATAAAAATTGATTTTTCCACCATTTAAAAGTTTATATTTAGATTATTTTATGACAGATTATATAGAATTAGTATTAGTGTCAATCATCTTTATGAAAGAAATTTTTGTATACAGTTGTATACTGATCTGTTGACTGTTTGATATCTTCAGTGACATTTCTAAATGAAATAGCTTCAGAATGAATTGATGCCTGAGAGAATAAATGGGTAAAGAGCAGAGAAATCTTCTAATCAGAGGTTTTAAATTTCTGACCTTTTGAAATCTCCAAGAAATACAGGATTTGAGTGGATTGTATTTAATGGACACTGATACAAAGGCTGATATTAATCACAAAAATTAAAAGGAAAAATAACATTTTAGTTCAAGTATATTGAAATACAGGATGTGCATTGTGGTGCAGTACATATCGGCTTGGAATGAGAAATCAGAGCTGAGTTCGAATTCCAGTTTAATTTGTTGCATTCACTTATACATAAATACACTTGGGAAAGGTATTAATTCGTCTCTTCTCCCTTTCAGCTCTCTGAAATAAAGAGAGTAAAAAGAAACCTGGAGAAAACTGTGTATTGTTGATTAAGTCTAGTGATACAGTTTTTTGGTCCCTACTGAGGAATTTCTGATAAACCACTAAAATCCAGAGACAACATATAACAATATGACTAACATACCTTGTTCCCACTGAGTAAACTATGCTTTTAAATTTGTTTTTATTGTTATTATAGTGATTTTTATCCCCACTGGGTTTGTCATAATCATGACCTTGTGCCAGACAAAATGTTTAAAACTTAGCTGCTTGATCGCATGTGGGTCTTTCACTATACTTGTAAATTGAAAGAGGAGCTTAATCATTACTTAGGTTAGATGATGCTGTGTAATTGAAGTAAATTTTTATTTTTACTATTGTCTCACAATAGCAGTGTCAAATCAAATTAAGCTTAGTAACCACCAACAAATGGTTTTCCAGTTTTTAATTTTTACTAAGACATTATTTTGTTTTTTGTTGAAAATGTTTTTAATTTTTTTTATGTAAGATTTGATTTTTCCCTATTTTCTTTTTCCTTTTTGTTTTGTTTTCTTTTTCCTTTTTGTTTTGTTTTCTTTTTCCTTTTTGTTTTGTTTTCTTTTTCCTTTTTGTTTTGTTTTCTTTTTCCTTTTTGTTTTGTTTTCTTTTTCCTTTTTGTTTTGTTTTCTTTTTCCTTTTTGTTTTGTTTTCTTTTTCCTTTTTGTTTTGTTTTCTTTTTCCTTTTTGTTTTGTTTTCTTTTTCCTTTTTGTTTTGTTTTCTTTTTCCTTTTTGTTTTGTTTTCTTTTTCCTTTTTGTTTTGTTTTCTTTTTCCTTTTTGTTTTGTTTTCTTTTTCCTTTTTGTTTTGTTTTCTTTTTCCTTTTTGTTTTGTTTTCTTTTTCCTTTTTGTTTTGTTTTCTTTTTCCTTTTTGTTTTGTTTTCTTTTTCCTTTTTGTTTTGTTTTCTTTTTCCTTTTTGTTTTGTTTTCTTTTTCCTTTTTGTTTTGTTTTCTTTTTCCTTTTTGTTTTGTTTTCTTTTTCCTTTTTGTTTTGTTTTCTTTTTCCTTTTTGTTTTGTTTTCTTTTTCCTTTTTGTTTTGTTTTCTTTTTCCTTTTTGTTTTGTTTTCTTTTTCCTTTTTGTTTTGTTTTCTTTTTCCTTTTTGTTTTGTTTTCTTTTCCCTTTTTGTTTTGTTTTCTTTTCCTTTTTGTTTTGTTTTCTTTTCCCTTTTTGTTTTGTTTTCTTTTCTTTTCTTTCTGTTTTGTTTTCTTTTCCCTTTCTGTTTTGTTTTTTGTTTTTCCTTTTTTTTCAGTTGTAAATTTATTCTATTTTTTATTAATTTTTTTTTTTCACCCAAAGCAACTAAGACACAAGGGATTACTTAACAGGAAAAAATAAGAAAAAGAAAACATTAAGGAGTGAGAAAAATAAGAGGAATCAAGATGATAATGGATAAGAATTGATATTGCATGTAAATTTTTGAAGATCAAAGATGACCGGAAAGCAAGAAGCTAGAAGAGTTACACAAACAAGAAATATGAAAAAAGAAACTGTTAGCAAAAACTTATGGTTAACATCTAGTCATTTTAACTGTAAAATGATGAGACCTTTGTTGCCAATCTATACATTTATAAAGTCTCGGTACCAAAGAAACAACTACCATGGAAATATTTATAGAAATGGCAGAGGGAAGCTATGTTACAGTGGTGGGAAAGTGACTGAGAGTAGGAGCACTGAACCATATGTGGCAGCAATAATAAATATGTAAGATAGATTTGGGTGAAAAAACTTGTCTAGCACAACACAGTAAACCAACTTTCCTGGCAGCTAACCTAACAATTGTTTCAATATAATCTTTCTGCATCATGTTAGCAGAAAACATTACCCCAAGAAAGTACAATGAGTCACTCTCCTGGAGGTTAGTATCAGCCATGCTGATGAAAGGAAGAAAAGGGTATCTCAGATTATTTAATAAAAAAGCTATTTTTCTTTCAGAGCCATTAAATTAACAAGTCATTCTTTGCCCCAGTTAACTGAAGATTTTTGATCACTTTTGGCCCTATCACTTTTGGCCGACTGCAAATTTGACCCTATCGAACTGACCAGATTAGATTAACAAAAATTAAATGAAGTATTTAAATTTTTTGTAATATTGGTGTTACTGTTTTGAGAAACAATTTAAATACAAAATTATGCAAAAGTTAAAAACCCTTAAAATGCTTTTCTTCTCCAAGAATACATAAGATCTACATGAGGCACATCATATAACAAGATCTAATCAAATTTAGCATCTAAAATTGTACTTGCAACTTTATATATAGTGTAAAATTTTTGGCAGTGCTTAAAGCAATTGTGCATTGTGTTACTATAACAACAGAACCACTTTAAATTACTTGAAGACATGAGTTACTTCCTGTATATTCCTATATATACATCTAAAGGTTAATGTAGTTTAGGAAGAGATTATTCTCAAGTCTTTCAAGAAGTGTGGGATAAGTAATTATTTAGATGGTGTGGAAGATAAAATGCTTTTACTGAGGCTGAAGATAAGATTTTTTTTATTTTTTAAAATTCAAAGATTTTAAGTGGGAATAAGGTTTATCTAAGAAGTGGAATTTTTCTACCTGCATGTGTGTGCGTGTAGAGAATGTATAATAGTTTTCAATTAATAATACATTCGACCTGAAGAAGCTGAACAAATTGGCAAAACACATAAGACTTTCCACTTTCTCATCATCTTCATATTTAGTTCTAAATATGCATTGCTTTTTTTAAAAATTTTTCATGAATTTTAACTTTATTAAAAAAAATCAAAATATTGTATATATTTCAGTAAGTTAGTGTATTTCATGAGAACAGTCTGTAATACTTATTAATGCAATTTTTAACAAGTTATAATTTTGATTACACAAATTTCAGACTCTCAAAATTAGTTTGTCTTAACTTGAAAACTTAACTAGCAAAATATAACTGGAAAAAAAAAAGCTTTCTTCATGAGGGTATATGTTACCTTTACATCATTTGCTTTTCTTTGACCAGTTTCCAACACTTTTTTCAGTTTACCAACATTCTGTGACTTAAGTTGGATGATAGTGACCTCCTCACTTTACATGTACAGTGGAATGTTAGGAGATTGGTCATTGTTGTAATATTTGTTTAAAATGTATTCGTGACACTATATTATTAAGTAGAAAAGAAGGAGCAAAGAGTACACCACCTTTCGGTAACTGGTGATAAAGTTTTATAATAAAGCTTCTCATATATATATATATATAAATTGTAAGAAAGCAGTTTTTGTAGGTATTACTTTTGTGTTGATTCACTTAGTAAAAATTGTGATTTGATGACTTATCAGTGTTGGATTATTTGCTTAGAAGTTTTAGCTGTACAATTTAACAGTGCCAAACTTTTTTGTTTCTAGAATTTCTTTTGTTTAGATGCTTCATTTTTGGCTTAAAAAAGGTCAATATGTCTGTGAAATTAGACATTTTGGCTTATGTTGAGCAAAAAAAAAAAGCCTCATCTGTACAGAGAAAACCTGATGTGGTGGGGTGGGGAACGGATTTGATTTTTAGAATCAGTGTGAAAAAATAGCTCAGAAACATGTGCCTATTGCCCAATAAGATTTGAGTTTAAAAAAAAAGTGTCAACCAGTGTAAGCTAGCCAATATTAGGCCACTTCATTTATCTGGTGGAATGTTTGCCACATCTTTTCAGCCTGGAAGCATTCTTTGTTGGCTATAGGTCTTCCCCAGATTAAAGGGAATAGGCTGTTACCCTACCACACTAGACCAATGCCTATTACTAGCGATGAATATGATAATCTTGCACAATCTCTTCAATTCATGATCCCTCAAATGAACCTGACTGGATTTCAAACTCTGCTTTCCAATTCATTATACTCACCCACACAGCATGCATCCAAGTTTATAGCACCTGGTATTTCCAAGCAGTTACTTATCTAGATATTGACTTGGCTCAACATTGGTGATTGTATGAGAACCAATGTTTCAACATGATATAGCTCTAAGTGATATACCAACTGTAAAATCTGTTTAAGGAGGAAGACATTGTAATAATAAAAGGAGGTGATAAAAATGTAGAATAATGTCAGCTGCATGTGAATATTTTGAATACTTATTTACTTATGACTGAATTTATTTTATGAGAAAGGAATTTTGTAAAAGAAATTTAAAGAAATTTAAAGCCATCTTAACTAACCTTTAATTTTTTAAAAATCTTAAATGATATTTTGGTCATTTAATATTAATATTTTAAGGATAAGTTTATCAGAGAAATCAAATTGATTGGAAATTTAAGTTGCATAAAATTATCTCCCGAATCAGAAAATAAAAACTAAAATATTGATTTGATTTTAATATTTTTAATTACTTTTTTTAATAAAATATTCTGTAACATTTTGGGTGTAAAAAAAAAAATAATATTAACAATGTTTTTTTTTTTTTTTTTTTTTAATTTATTTTCACTTATTTAATTACTAAATGCTTTTTAATATTTTAAGTTATCTATTCTGGGCAATTTTGATTCAATTTTCTTCAAAAATTCAGTTTTAATAACTTAGAAATATTATGTTTAACAAAGAAAATTTTAACATTTGCAGGCACTGCAAAAAAAAAAAATGTCAAAAAGAACTGTTTTTTCTTTGACACCTATTATTTTTACTATTTTAACTTCTCAGCAATGTTTTTTAAAATTAATGATTAAAATTGTAATAAACCTTAAACATATGAAAGTGAATTCATATATTTTCTTTGTTTTTGAGAATTTAAAACAACAATATTAAACATTATATTTTAAATTTTTTATTGGGATGGTCTGCAAAACATTGGCTAAAATTGATTTGAACTTTATACAGTAGAAAATAAGGATTTCCTTATAATTGGTTCCCATATTTTTATAAATTTAGTAAATGTTTACAAATATATGTATAAAAGATTATTTTCTTATTTATTTCCTTATAAATTGGTAAAAGATAAATATTGCATTGAATTAGTTTTAACACAATGGTATTATTTTTTGAATATAAATATAAAATTATTTCTGTCAATAACCAATCTAATATATAGCATTTAATATTTTTGTTGTCAGTTCTCAAGAATGAAGAAAATATATAAATTTACGTTCATATGTTTAGGTTTTATTAAAATTCTAATCATGTCTGTTTGAAATGGCAAATGTTACTGAGGAGACAAGGTAGTTAAACTCATGGCAGTCTCAAAGGAGAAACCATCCTTTTGACACGCTGTTTAGTTTTTTTTTTTTGTTTTTTTCAGGCGTGAAGATTAAACATTGCTGACATTTCAAGATATGTTTGCTGCCACAATTAATCAATAAATATACCTGTTTTAATCTTTTATTTTCTATATATATATATATATATATATATATATGTGTGTGTGGGGGGGGAGGCTGTTCTGTATTTTTACTAAGAAGATTTAGTTTTACAGTTTTTTTTTTTTTTACTATATACAATGAACAATTCATAGTGAATTTATAATTGTTTGGCCAGAATTACATAGATTTAAATGTTTTTTTGATTTAACTGCATTTTAACCTACGCATTTTATTAGAGATTTCTTTGCACTTTTTCTTCATGGTTTTGGTAGAGTGAGTGGCCATCGTTAAATATAAATAAACAGCAGAACTGCCCAACAAACAAATTTGACAAAGCTTGCAATAAACAATTACAAAAAAATTAAAAAAAACAAACACACATAGCCAAAAATAATACAAAGCCAGCAAACAATATATGCAAGTCGAATTATCAGTAATAAGGCAAAACAATAGTATAAGGCAAAAAGTTCGCTCAAATAAGCGAACATAGCATTCTGACTTTAAGACAAACCAGGACTTTTTTTTCTTTTTTTTTTAATCATTTCACCCCAAGCAAGGCATTCCACTGCCACTATTGCGCTTGGGGCTACATAGGAGAAGGTAAATAGAAAGAGTGGTTAGATATAGAAAATGTCAGAAGTGGGGTGATAGGTAGTTGGGAGGATGGGAAGAGTGTTTGAAAGAATGGAAGCGAGTTATTGTGTTAGGAGGTGTCTATTGACCTTACATTTAAACTCCTGGAGATTGTAGCCATTGGGGAAGCAATCGTGTGGAAGGGAATTCCACAGTCAGGAAGTACAAGAAAAGAAACTGTTGGAGTAGAAGTTGCGGTTGCATTTTATCGGTTTCACTGTAAAAGGGTGGGATCTAGTTGCTAATCTAGTATCTCGTGCAAATTCGAACCTAGGGGGCACCAGTGATCTAAGTTCATCAGAGCAGAAGCCATGGAAGTATTTATAGAAGAGACACAGGGAAGCCATGTCGCACTGGTGAGAGAGAGACTGCAGGCGGTCTGCCAAGTCAGTATCGATCTCATTACAGACCCTCCGCTGTACCTTGTCGAGAAGCCCAAGGAGAACAGCAGGGGCACCCGACCAGATATGGCAACAGTATTCAATGCACGGGCGGATGGTAGATTTATAAATGTGCAGGATAGATTCAGACGGAAAAAACCTCCGGGCCCTGCACAGAGAACTGACTTTCATAGCAGCGGATTTAGCAATGGATTCGATATAGTCATTCCACTTGAGGTCCGCTGAAAGTGTGAAACCAAGGAGGCACAGTGTTTTACTCTCTGGAAGGCAAGCCTGTTCCATGCTAATGGGAGGTAGGTATGGTTGTCTATGATGGTTAATTGATAGTAGCTTCGTTTTAGAAGCATTCAAATTTACAAGCCATTTCTTACCCCAGTCCACTATGGATTGGAGGTCCTTTCCAAGCTCGACTGCAAGGTTACCTTTGTCGCCCACACCAGATTTTTGATCGAGGTGAGAATAAACTGTGGTGTCATCGGTGTACATACCTACTTGGGATATTATGGTATCGGGGAGATCATTAATGTAGATCAGAAAGAGCGTAGAACCTAGGATAGAGCCTTGAGGGACACCCGTGTTTGTATGGTAGCTCTGGGAGGTATGTCCATTTAATACCACTTTCAATGTGTGGTTAGATAGAAATGACTGGATTAGTTCAAACAATTGTCCAGCTATACCATAGCTCCGCAGTTTGCATAGAAGGCCAGCATGCCAAACTCTGTCGAATGCTTTAGAGATATCCAAGGTGACAGTTCGGGCTTCGCCATTCCTGTCGAGTGCCTGGTATATATACTCGGTGATGGTTGTTAGCATATCGGCAGTAGACCTGGTGAAGCGGAAACCATACTGCTTGTCTGAGAGGAGCCTGTGTTCTGTGAGGTGCTGAATGAGCTCAGCATTGATAATGGCCTCAAACACTTTGCCAAAGATCGGAAGAAGGCTGATAGGGCAGTAATTTGCAGGGTCCAAGGGTTCTCCAGAGTTTTTGAATATAGGAACTACAGAGAAAGATTTCCAACAGGCGGGAAAGCAGGAAGCAGAGAGGCAGTAGTTGTAGAGCTTAGAAAGGACAGAGGAGAGTTCAGGGGCACATTTCTTTAAGACTATGATTGGGATTCCGTCCCCTCCTCTCGCTTTGTGGGGGTCAAGTTTTGAGATTATCTTAGAGACAAGCAAGGGTGTAATGTGGACGTCATTCAGTTGAGCCTCAGTTCTAGGTGAGAAGTCGGGTGTAAAAATCCCAGACGAGTCCAGACTCAAATTGTTTGAGAATCTCCGTGCAAAGCATTCAGCCTTGTCCGCTGAGGAGGTGAGGACCTCAAAATTATTGATTAGTGGGGGTATTGTGGACTTGCTCTTGTTAAGTACTCTTAAGTACTCAGTCGCCAGTAGTCTTTGGCGCCGAACTTAGCGGATGCTATGCGTTGTTTCATTCTGGCAGCAAACAACGTCTTAGCTTCGTTAAGTATCTTTTTACACTTATTACGAGCTGAAGTGAAAAGGTGCCTGTTTTGGTCTGACGAGTAGCTACGGTAGAGTCGGAAGAAATGATTCCGGTGAGCAATGGCGGACGAGCAAGCAGGGGAGAACCATGGAGACGAATGAGACTTAAGCAGAAATTTCCTGGCAGGGATGAAGGCATCGATGCCAGCCTTAACCCAGGAGGAGACCTCAGATGCACATTCTTTGATGGGAAGACTAAAAACGTTGTTCCATGGGATGTCACAGAGGACGTCTCGGAACGAATCCCAGTCTGCCCTTTGGTAGCAGTAGGATATTCTACTGGTCTGGGTTTCTCGGGTCGGGTGGGAGAGGAATGAAATGTTGATGGAAACTACGGTGTGGTCAGAGTTCCCGAGTGGACAGAGTTGTTTGGTAGTGCAACAGTCTGGGATAGAAGTGAAGCAGAGGTCTAGTAATGAGTCCCTTCCATTGGGGTTGTCGGAGAAATGCGTGGGGAAGTCCACCACTTGCGTGAGGGATTGGGTTATTGAAAAATTCATGGTGTGGACACCAGCAGGGTCGGTGACAGAGTTCTCCAGCCACTTGGTGTGGTGGGCGTTAAAGTCACCAAACACAAATATGTGGGCAGAGGGATGGGAAGAAATGGCTTTGTCGATATTGTCAGAGATGCTGTCAAGTAACGAACAGTCAGAGGAGGAAGGGGAGCAGTAGAGAAAGAAGAGATAGCTAATCGAGCTTAGAAGTGAGAGACGGAAGCACATGAAAGAATGATCCAGGGATTCAAGAGAAGTCACCCTAGCTAGGGGGAGGTGTTCGCTGACATACACACCAAGCCCATGCATATGAACATTGCGGTCCTTCCTGAAGAGAGGAAGGTAGCCAGGAACGTAGAACTCAGAAGAGGGGATAGAAGGGTTATGGTTAGTTTCACATAAGGCTAAGATATCAGGTGAGTTAGTGTGAAGGAATGAATCTATGCTGAGGAAGTTAGATGCAGACTGGTTTGGGCGTTTTCAGACTAGCTGGTTTAGTATTGCTATTATGTTTGCTTTTTTCCATAGTGATTCAGTTGAGGAGAGGTCTTAGAGTAGAATCAGTTGTTCACTTGTTTGCAGCATATAAAGGATGAAGACTGGCGTGGCCTACAACATAATGTGGCCTCGGGGTTGCCCACCGAACGTTCATGCAGGGACGCCCGTCCATGCGCGATATGGCACTACAAGAACCCCGGTATTATTCAACTGTTGATCAGAGCAGCCTCTCAAGACGCTACGCAAGAGTTTGGGCTCCTAACTACCAGTCGGAAGCAGCAACCAGGAAACTGCCAACCCGGTACCCTCAGAATGTAAGGCGTTGCCACCATACTCCGTAACTGCAAAGAGCTTCCAACTGAACTAACACTAAGACCAAAGAAGAGGGATGAGTCGGGAACCCCTTCCTGAACAAGAAACAAGGTGATCACCTCTACTCTTGTTCAAAAGAAGGGGGTGGAGTGTGAGACCAGGTGATAGTAGGAACTATCTACTCCAATTAAAAAGAAAAGAAAAAAATAAACAGGAAAGTAACTGAAGTTTACTAAGTTTTAACTTAATATAAGTCGAAAAGAACCTTGGATAGCAAAATCATTTACACAAACTACTTCAGTTAGTGACAAAAGAACAAATAAAATAAACAAAGGGGAAACCAAAAAATATTAAAAATTAATTATTAAAATTCAAACAAAAACACTCATTTCCATTCACTTACCACAAGCAGGTAACACACAGAAAAGTTGATTCAAAATAAATTTCTGAGGACAGACTGAATCATATAAAAGAGAACAGGCCTGTTTTATTGGCTAAGTCGTAATCCCAGCATGCATTTGTGTGCTTCTGTCTATAAATTTGGGAGGAGAAAGTGTTTTGCAGTCATTTCCAGTATAGATTGGAACCAATAGATTCTATGAATATTGACCAATCATTTACCTGAGTCAGGACAAAAACTTAAGGATGAAGCAGGAGTATATTTCTGTTTGACTTCTCACTAGTGAATTCCAAGTTAAAATTTAACAGAGAATAACTCAGGTTCTTCAGAGATGATTTACTGTTGAGAATAAATAAACTTAGCCTCTAATGCCTGTGTAGGCTGCTGTTGTTGAAGAGCCTTCATCAGTTATCAGCAGAATATCCATTCTGGAGATAAAAAGAACCTTATACTTTGCTAAGTAAATTTGTCCTTCCATATCAAGGCTGAGTGTTCAATCATTGATTTTAAAAAAGAAATGCAGAGTATGTCAATCAATAGATCCAACACAAGTGCATTGGCAAAAAGTCAAAATTAAACGACATCTGGTACAAGTTGGAAATGATATGCATTGTGGTGGTAGATATTATTTGACACTCATTGACTGCAGTCTTGCACATTTCTCAATTTAGTGACCTTTATTTTGTTAGGATTTTGCACTTGAATCTGTTTTGTGAAGACGACCTGTTACTTGAGTACTTTATTCATAATAACATGGTATTCTGCAGCAAGGTTTTTAAAGACTTTCAAAATAAGTCAAAGTATAATAGCAAGAAAGACCCATCTTGGAAACTTATTAAATATCTAATTACCTTTTAATGAAAATACTTCATATGAAGTTCCGAAGGGATTGATTATTTTGATTGAAATAAGATTTTTCCCAGGTTTCTTTTCTTTTCTATTTGGTCTCTTGAAATGTTTTTTTTTTTTTTTGTGTTCCTTTGATTCAAGTCTGCAAATTCTGGAAGCAATTTCTTCTAATTTTCTGCCAGTTGTCAAGAATTTCTAATTATAAAATATCAATACAAATTATTTGTAATATTTTTTCTTAAATTGTAACTAGCTGTGAAAGATGCCGTGTTTAATATTTTGTCAATTAACACTGTTCTTTTCTAGTAACGCAGTTGATTGCTTAACAAGAAGTCAAGTGTTATGTTCATTGAGTGCGTTTATGACTAGCTAATTTTTAGAGATTTGAATTTCAAGATTAATTTTGCATTTTTATTTGATGCATTAACAGTTACAAACCCTGTTTGTGAATGGCTGCCATTTTTCCACCTTTTGACTTTACTTTATTAACTCTCTTATACTTGTTGTATTTGAACACAAATATTCATTCTTACTCTGGCAAAAACAGCAAATAGAAATTATCACTCAATTTTTGTAAAGTTAAGATTGTTAAAATCAGGGGCACTTTGTTTTACACATGCACACAAGGTGCTCTGCAAAGCTTTAGAAAATTTGAACAGTAGTAGTAGGTCTGTGTCAGTCAATGTCAACTATGGAGGAGGCTCCTTGGTGCCATTGGTGGTAGATGGTCATGAGGTTGTCTACATAGAAACATGCTTTCTACCTTGCTTTCTTTATTCATCATTGTGAGTCCATGTAATAAATGAGTAACACAAAACTGACATTGGGATTTCTGGGGGTTGATTAAAAAAAAAAAGGAGAGGGCGGAAGGAAAAGGAAAGAATCTACTAACTGGATGATGACTGTTGACAGGAAGACAGATTGAAAAGTTAAGAAAATTAAAAATGAAATGTTAAAAAAAAAAATTATGTCAAAGTAGTAAGTAAGCTCCCAAGCGGTTCCAATGAAACCAAATTAAACAAGACTAAATTCAGTAAGATTGAGCAAAACCAAGACTACCTGCCCTTCTCCACTTCCCGCCAATGAGAAGAGAGACATTAGTATATCCTCAAGGATGTTCAATAGAAAAGCGTATTGTTGATAAAGAAACCTGGGTGGTCACCAAAATAACATTTAAATCTCTGGACAAAAAGCCAGGAAAACCCATCTGGCTTGAATCGGCCACCCACATGAAAAGCATGTATTAACAAAAGTATTGAAGAACACATTTAAAGACTAGTTTCAAAAAGCATTTAAATTAGAGAATGTGTGTTTTTGTGTGTGGGAAATTTGTGTAGGCCTACATGATACACACATGTGTAAAGTAAGACATTTGAAAATGAATTTGCCACAGTAGGTGACACATTTTTTTTTTCCACATGCTACCATATCTTATAGCCAGAGTTGTAAAAGAGGAAAGACAAGAAGTTATAATATCATTTCCTAGCTATAAGTTTAGGGTGCATCCCTTGTCAACATTTTTTTTTAAAGGAATGTGCAGAATTTTCTTTGGGATGCAAACATCTTCCATCTGGCATACATGGCCAATCCACTACACCCTTTTCACATTTCTAATTATATCTAGCATACCTATCTATATATAAACATGTTTTATTAAAAATGACCGACAGGGAAGATTTTATTAACTTGTGATTTGATTTTCCCAGTATTCTTACATGTTTCCTTTTGCTGGAGATAAGGAAGGTAAAAATGTTCTATAATTTTCGACTTTCCAAGTGTTTCAGCCTCTTCACATGATGTATAATGTGTGTGTGTGTGTATATATATATATATATATATATATATATATATATATATATATATAATGCCTGGCCATTTGTATCTGAAGATACTTGAACACTAGCACAGCTAGCCACTCTCTGTCAGACACATTTGTTTTTCTTCAGTACCAACAGAGCCCATGTGGTTTATGATGCAACTATGCTGAGTGAACCTTAGTTACAGTTTCAGGAAGAAAGCGTGTTATCTAGCATGATTAACAGTTTGAACAAGACCAGTACACTCAAATCCTTAGTCATGTGGATGTGCAGCTTCATGCTAGCACAGCCATCAGCAGCTCCCAATTAGTTCTGTCTACAGAATTTCACTCATAAGTCATGGGTGAATTCATGGTGTAGCTTTCAGGTACTTTCCAAAGGATCATCGCCCCAAGACAGCATCAAGAAGCAACCTTTCTGACAAATAGACCATGGTGAGATTTAAACCTGGGTCTCATGGCCAGAAAGTGAAGAGTCTAACCACTCATGTGTGTGCAAATATATCTCAGTAAAAAAAATTCTGGAGAAGATTGGTAAATAATCCCAGAGGATCCTAGTAATATCACGTAAATATTAAAACTGATCCAACAGAGATCTTAATGTAAATTTAATTTACAGAGCAGATATTCATTTATTTCATCTGTAAATTCAGATCATATTTACGAGGGATAGCTTTTAACATGTCAGTTCAAGACATGTGTTGTCAACTACAGAATGGAGAAAAATTCTTGTACCAAAAGCAGGAGTTAGTAAAAGAAGGGGTAAGGGATGTTGGTTAGGTCAATAATATATATATATATATATATCTCACATTTAATTTTAAAAAATGCTACTTTTAGTAAAGTGAGTAACCCTAAAAGGTTACTGCATGAGTAATCACCAAAACGGAGGTTGGGAATAATAGTATATCAACAAATACAAGACTTGAATGCCGCATGAAGTAGATACACAGCTAGTGAACTGCTGGTCAGTATAATCACTCTTCTCTACTTCAATTGTGTCTACCTATTTAAGAGCATAGGAACATCCCATTCCACTATAAAGGTAGGTATACAACTTAAAGAATAAACACAACCTATTTTAGAGAAAATATGTAAGAGGAATATTAATAAATGATCAACATACAATAAATGCACACAAGAAAATACTTCTTCATTTCACCAATTTTTATAAAAGCCTTGCTTAGCAAATGTAAGCTCTAAACATTTGCAGATTGTGTTATCTAATATTATGCAATCATTTCCAATGTTCATAATATTCATAATGCAAATACAATATCGGTGAATGCTTGACAATCTATTTACAGACAAAGAAGAGACTTAGAGCAACAGAAATGTGGTTTTGCAGAATAATACTGACTTTACCATGGCCCGAATATGTGAGCAACAACGACAAGTTTTAGAGAAAATGGAAATAAAAAGGAAACTTATACGAATTGGCATGGCGAAGGAAGCATTCCAGAAGTTGAATAAAGTATTAAGAAACAGGACAATTTTGCTAGAAACTAGGAAGAGAGTACTGGATTGCTGTCCGTCCTTCAATATGGCAGTGAATGCTGGACAATACCATCAAAGATAAAGGAAAAACTTGAAGCAACTGAAATGTGGTTCTACAGAAGGATGCTGCAAATATCATTGATCGAGCATGTGAGCAATGATGAGATCTTGGAAATGATGGAAACAAAAAGGAAATTAATACTGAGCATCAGGAAGAGACAGCTGAAGTTCCTGGGACATGCAATGAGGAAGGAGGGCTTGGAGAATCTGATACTAACAGGCCAGATAGAGGGAAAAAGAGACAGGGGAAAGCAACGGATAACATATTTGAAGGACCTAATCAGGTGGATGACGGAACAAGGTGTAACAGGAGAAGGCGTGCTCAGAGCCGCCAGGGATAGGTAAAAGTGGAAGGCCATGATCGTCTACGTCCTGAAGGGACAAGGCACATAGAAGAAGAATACTTAACATCAGAAAGAGTTAATATTTCTAGGGTGCATAATGTGGAAAGATGGTTTGAAAAATTTGATACTCACAGGATATATTTAAGGTGAAAGGGACAGAGGAAAACAATGCATAACTTACCTAACAAGCTTGAGTAAATGGATGGCAGAACAGGGTTCAGGAGGGATAACAGACAATTTATAGGAAATCATGGTGACTAATGACTGCCGACATTCTGAAGAGACATGTCACATAGAAGAAGAATTTAAAATGCCCACTTAAATTATGGTTACATTTCAAGAGTTAAACACATGCAGATGAGATGAGGTATACACATGACACCCACGTAACCAATGAAAACAAAACATGGAGTTTAAAGACTGAAACGTACCTCTATCTTTCACTTCCAAAAAATTTCTGATAAAACTAAATATGAAACCTGTTAAATTTATACAGATTTTCATACTTGATCCTTATTTACTCATTCTTTTAAATTTAATTCATATTTTCAATTTATGTGAGGTTGATAAAAATTCTTAGCTTGAATAATACATTTTGATATTTGGGAACTGGGCTGGGCTGAGGACTTTTCAGCTCCTATCTATATAGATCATATTTTGATATTTTCATTTTGCATAAAAATTTATACATTTAATTATAGCATAGATAAACAGTGTTTCATAATCACTTGTAAGTTACATCAGAAATATTGAATTCCTGTTTCTTTATTATATGCATGATAGGGTGCTGAAAAGTTTTTATCCCAATGCACTTCCCAACCAAAACCTAGCTAAACATAAATCATATAAACATACCGCCAGCTTTGAGTGCGTGCATGCACATGTCTCTCTCTTTGTGTGTGTGTGTGTGTGTGTGTATTTCAGCAGCAAGAATTCTCTCAAACATGTTTTGTGAAATAATATCTCAATTTTTTTTTATTAAATCTTACAAGTTTCTGGTTAACTTATTTTTTTTTATTACTAAATTTGCCAAAATTCATATTAACTTTTTTGTTATATTATCCCCCCCTCCCCCGCCATCTACCACCAAGTACTTTTGAATGATGCTCCATTCATTTTCAAGGCTTGGTTTGTGTGTGGTTATGCAAGTGGTTTTTAATTCTCATGTTTGGTGGAATCAATTTCATTTTACTCAAGGTGATGTCATATAAACAGCAAACCGAAATTTTTATGTGTGTGTTTTGTTTTGCTTTTTTTCTCTCTCTCTCTCTCTCTCTCTCTTTTTCTCACATAAATTTTAGTTTATAGGGCATCATCTTAAGTTGAAATTGATTCCATTGAACTGGAATTAAAAACCAGTTGCATAACTATGCACAGAGTAATCCTTGAAAATCAATGTAGTATCATTCAAAAAAGTACTTGATATATATATAAGAGGAAAACTTATCTTAGCTGATGCATTTCAGCCACTAATATACTTTATCATAGTAAATATAAGGATTTTATTTTGCAACAAGTATTTATAAATAGATATGGGGAAAAAATGTATAATTTGTGGGTGCTCAAGATTCAAGGAGGGATGATGCATTTCTAGTGGATTTCAAATCTTACTGAAAAACCAGAAACTTGGAGTTTAACTTTGAACCATGAATGAACATGTCATCTCTCCTTGAATTTGGAATGCCATAAATTATGCTGGCATTAGTTTAACAAGTTGAATGCACATGAAAATCAAACAACAAAAGTAAAAATTCTAGAATCCTCTTTTTCTTTGTATCTCATTATCTGATGAAGCTTTAATAAAACATGTTAGCTTGATTAACATTTCCTTAAAGTATTCCAACTTCCAATATCACTTCTTCATTGGAGCCAAATCTCTTTCCCTGAAGTATTCTTTTGAGATCTGCAAATAACCAGTAGTCACTTGGAGCTAGATCTGAAGAATAGGGTGGATGCAGAAGCAATTCGAAGTGCAATTCATGTAGTTTTGCCATTGTTATCGACTTGTGACACGGTGTGTTGTTTTGGTGAAAGCTCACTTTTTCTTTATTTGTTGCCGTTTTTTGATGATTTCTTCCTTCAAATGCATCAATAATGCTATATATTATTTGCTATTGATGGTTCTTCCTTTCTCAAGATAATCAATAAACAAAATACCATGCACATCACAAAATACGGAGGCCAAAACGTTGTCTGCTGTCCACGCAGCTGACTGCCAATTTGACTCTGGAGTGAAATGGTGGATACATGTTTCATCTATTGTCACAAATGTAATAGTCTTCAAATAGTCTTTTTTATTTTTGAAGCAGTGGCAATTATCATTAATTTTCTCTTCCTAATATTTCTTTCTTATTATTCTTCTTGTATTACACTTTATCTATTTATTTAACTCCTTACACCCAACTCGTCAGGTATATCCTTCATTAGCTCCAGATTCCAAACCTAATACATATGACTATAATATTTTTGTATCATAATTTGTAACTCCTATGGCGCAAAAATATTGTAGTCCAATGTATTGAGCTTGATGCCTGAAACTGATTCAGACTTTACTTGGACATCATGTATAAATAGGTTAATAGATTTGATAATTTTAAATGGTTCAAATTTTCTAGATGAAGCATTGGCAGTTATAACTAATTCTTAATGAGTATTTCTTTCATCTTAATTTCAGTTGCTTTTTATAACAAATATTCAAATAAACAAACAGTATGGATCAGGAATAAAAATTATTTTCAGCAAGACTTGCATTTTTATTTTTTTTTCTCCTTATGAAGTCTGTCTTAGTGCAACAGCTGCTCTGTCACATGAACTACAAAAGCCAGCAATTGCAAACTATCAAAACTAACCACACAGGTTTCTTTATTGTCTCCTCAATTTTATCTCTATTTTCAGTATTTTTTGTAAAATGATGGTTCGTGTAGATGTGATAAAAATTAATTGAAATTAGACTGAAATAAATGCTAGTCAAAATCTAATATTAAGCCCATTATTTCAATGAAACCTTTTAAAATTGAGGACATTTAGAAGGGGAATATTTTCAAATCAGCTGACATTTTAAATTGGATTGTTAAATACCAGTCAGCATTAAAATAAAATTCTTAATAATATATTAATATCAGCTGTTGCAAACAGACAGTGATCTGTCAGTTTTTTTCCTACTAAATGGTTGATAGCCATCATCATCAGGGAAAGGTTGAACAAGAGACAATGTTTCTTTTACGCTGTCTTACCATTTCCACCTGTGTGAGTTGCCGTGACATTCACAGCAAGCATTTGAAAAGCAAAAAAGAGCTTCATAAAGTCTTTTTTTTTTTTTTTTTTTAAATGCTTACTAGTTGCTTTGTGAACTAAATCTACACCAACATCTGATGCATTTTGTGATATCATGTCTTCACATAATTCTCTCATGCAATCAAGTATAAAAGATGCATCTTTTGATCAAGCTATTCTGGAGAATATATGACAATAGACGATTTTTATTTTTTTTTCATGTATAGTACCCTTTCAGGACACAGACAATCATGATTCTCCACAAATTCCTCTCTTATTATTCCAAGCAACATTTGAATCTTAACATCCCTCCTCATCTCTGCTCTGATTATCCATTCCCCTCAAACTCATTAAGCAGTTTAGTACTCTTTTCTTTGCCAGCCCCTCCTTTCATTGAAACAATCAGGACCCTACAGAGGAATGAGAACATGAACATATTACCAGCTGACAAAGGCAATGCAGCTGTAGTAACAGACAAAACAGAATAGACCGAGAAACTGGAAGACCTCATTAGAAGTGGTAGCTACAGCAAGATAAAGAAAGACCCCATGTTAAAAATGGAACAACAGTTGTCGCAGATCCTAATCAAGAACAAGGATTCCTTCCAGCCTAAGACGTACAGTCAGTTGTCTTAAGGCTACAGCAAGCTATCTCACTTGTATGATCTACCTAAGATTCACAAAGTTGGTGGCTTACGGCCTATCACGTTGAATACACCGGTTCTCGCTCGATCACCGAAGTTAAGCAACATTGAGCCTGGTCAGTACTTAGATGGGTGACCGCTTGGGAATACCAGGTGCTGTAAGCGTATAGTGATGGATGTGCGTTGTGGTGCAGAGGATATCGGCTCGGAGAGAGAAATCAGTGAGCCGAGTTCGAATTCCTGCATTCACTTAAGCACTGGTACCCTTGGGAAAGGTATTAATCCATCCATTCCCTCCAGTTATGGGTTAAATAAAAAGGATAGGACTTGGGGACCCTGCTCTTAAAAACAAATCCCAATGAATTGTGAAAAGAAAAATGTAAAAATAAAATAATCTTACCCAAAATCACTGGTTATGACCTTAAAATGATCCCATAAGGATTGATAGGTTGTTAAGCCTCAAAAACAAACAAACAAAAAACAAAGATGGTTTTCTGCTCAGGGCAGTTGTTAGCAGCTAAGGCTCAATGTGCCACCCTCTGAGTCGCTTCTTTGTAGATATAATTAACCCACTCGTAAGAAAGTCATCACCATACATTCGAAACTTAGCCCATTTCATAGAACTTATCAAAGATGCTCCCATTCAATGCAATCAAATTGTGAGCCTGTTCACCAAGGTACCCACAGTTGAGGTACTGTTGGTAGTCAGGAACATCCTAGCCTTGGACTCATCCCTAGGAGAATGTATCAGTATTCTACTGGATAACCTGATGGAGATGCTGACTTTCTGCACAGAAACAACACACTTCAGAATGAGATCAGACGTATATTGAAAAGACAAAGGCTTAGCAATGTGCTTGCTATTATAACATTAACTGGTTAACATGTACGTGTAATACTTTGAAGAGGTGGCATTAGAGTCCACAGCTCTAAAGCCAACTTTATGGCTGAGATACATTGATAATATACTCTGGCCACACCAGGAAGAGGTCCAGATGCTACTGGACCATGTGAACTTAATAAAAGATCATCGCTACAGTTCACTATGGAAAAAGAGTGACAACAAACTAGCATTCCTGGATGTACTAATATCTTGAACATCCATATACTGCAAGCCAACATTCACTGGACAATACCTCAACTTCAACTCCCACCACCCATACAATGTAAAGGAAGGGATCATCCACTGCCTGCAACATTGAGCAAAAGTCATAAGCACCAACCTGGAGACATATGTACAGGAAATGGTCAGTATAAGTAGGACCTTATAACGTAATAATCATCCATAATAATAATCATCATAATGAAAACAGCCTCAGTCTATCTCCCCTATGTAAAGGAGTTATCGGGGGAAAATACAAAAGATCTGTGGTCTATATAACATCAGGACGACCTTCAGAAGGGATTCTATACTTTGCACATACCTCTCTTGAATAAGACCTCCAATAGAAGAAAACATTACTTAGGACTGTGTTTACATCATTCTAAGTAGCTGTGAAAAGAAATATAAAGGAGAAACAGTCCACTCCCTTAAGATAAGGTTGCAATTAATTGGAGTAGACAGACTGAACTCAATTGGAGTAGATAGACTGAACTATCGCCCGGTTCACACTCCACCCACGTCTATTGAACAGGTGTAGAGGCTCATCCCTTGTTCCCTGTTTAGGACATGGTTTCTGGCTTTCTCTTTTCCAATCTATTCACTCTTACGTAGCCCCCTGCACACCAGTGGCCTTACCGCCTTGCTCGGGGTGATATGATTAAAAAAAAAATAACACAAGGGGAAATAGAAAAATCAGGTGTAGCTGACCACATATAGAGGGAGAAATGTGATCACCGCCCCCTATAGGATGAAATTAAAATAATAGATAGAGAATGCCAGTGGAAACTACGTAAACTTAAGGAATCGGCACATATTCCAAGCCGACCAAGCATAGAAATAAATACAATATGGGAAACAGTAATACGGAGTTCTATAAAAAATAATTTATGTCAAAGATTACAATATGAGCTCTGGTAAAAAGCAAATGCTAAACAAAATCATTAGCATCAAAGATTGCAATTTGAACTCTGATAAAAAAAATGGTTACTGAGACATTAGGTTTATAAGTCCCAGGAATTCACTTACTGATATTCTCAAGGACACATGGCCCAGTGGATATAGGTGTTGGTTGGTTCTAGTGACTTGACCTAAAGAGTTGTCATTTCAATACCAGGCTACAGCAGTGGTGAACAAATAACTTAGAGGGGAAAGGGAGGTAACTACATGGCTACCAGAAGTGGCATATACAATCACTGGGCTATATTTTGAGAATGATATACCTCGGTGATTGTAATAAAGAGTTTGGTTCAAAATTTCTAGCACTTGAAGAAGGCCAGATTGTACAATGGCTGAAACATCATAGACATAGTGGTAAAGATGAAGACAATAGTTTGAACAATGTAAATGATAAAATATATTGTGTTTTAATATTTTTTGGAGGACTTCTTTCACAATTTCCATGTACCTTAAAATTCCTGTACCACATTTTTCATCACCTGTTATGAAACTACCCAGATAGTTAGATTTATGTACCTGTTTGATTTTTTTTTTTTTATCTCTAGTTCAAAGCACACACTTCTCTTGCTTTCAGTATGTCTTTTGAGTGTTAAATTCTCCAAACTCTTCTTCCTTGTTATGTTTAGCAGAAATTACAACTGCCTCTTTCTGATTGTAAGTATAAGTTACCTTTTCAGTCCTATTTTCTTTAAAACTTCCTTGTTGCTCACATTTTCTTTCCATGGTATTCTCAGCATCCTTCTGTAGGATCAGGTCTCTGTCACTTGTTTTATCTGTAAAGAAATAGTTCAACAGATTTTCTTAAAATTCTTTTTATGCAAATACAATCAAAGAAAAAGTATCTAACATGAGCTTGTTGTCAGGCAAAAGAACTTCTTGAAGCTTTAAAATATCAGTTTCAGTCAGTTTAGTGCCATAGGTGATACACGTTTTGGGTGATCATGTCTTGAAAGAGGCATGACTGACTGGGCAGTAGATTGTCATTGCTTTCTGCAGTAGACTGGTTGCCAGCCAAGGTTATAGAACTCAATCTGTTTTATTATTTAACCCATAATTGGAAGGGAAGAGATGGATTAATACCTTTCCCAAGGGCATTTGTGTGTAAGTGAATGCAAAGAATTTAACTTGAATTTGAACTCAGCTCCCCAATTTGTTATTCTGAGTCGATATCCACTGCACCACGACATACATTAAAATACCACATAGCTGAAATCTATAATGATGGAGAAAGCTACAAAAAGCAATCAGAATGATTTCGAGTGCATGTCTCCACTGTGCAACGAGTTATTTATAAATGTAGGCCTTTGGTATGATGCCATTGCATTCAAGAAGAGGTCATAATAAATAACTGCAAAAACAAGTAGACATCTAGTTCAGCAAGTTCACTTGAATCCTGCTGTGATTTCTACAGTTCTCTGAGGCTCCTTGTCAGAATCTTTATGCATATGTCAACAGTGTGATGAAATCTGAGCAATGTCAGTCTTCATGGCAGAATGTCTAGAAAAAAGCTACTGTTTATTAAAAAGCACCAACAGGCCTGGCTCAACAATTCCAAAGCTTATATTAATAAGCTAGACACATTCTGGCTGGATACGACCAACCTAATACTTTTGGGAAGGAACAATAGACAGTATGTCTAGTGAGCTCCTAATATGGCTTTTGAAGAGAAGAATTTAGTACCAACAGATAACATGGTGGTGGGAGCAGCGTTATAATTTGGGGGTGCTTTGCTGCAACTGGAACAGACAAAATCGTATGTACTGATGGCACAATGGACTTTGCAAGAAATTTTGAACAAAAGTGTCTTGCCCTCAGTTTAAATGTTGAATTTAGGACAGGGCTGGATCTTCCAACAGAACTATGATCAAAAGCATCAAAGCTAACCACAAAAAAATGGCTTTGAAAAAAATATTTCAAGCCATAGAGTCCTGACCTAAATCTAGTTGAGAATCATTGATTTAAGTTTAAGAAGGCAGTACATGCAAGAAACTCAGGTAATATTGAACAATTGTGAGGGTTTTGCCAAGATGAATGGTCAAAAATTGATGGTCACTACTGCTGGAAACTTCTTAAAAATGATAAAGAAAGATGGGTCAACTTCATGACCTCAAAAGTAGAATTCACCAAATATTAAAAATATGGGTGCACTTATTTTTGCGCATCTTAATTTTCAATCAAAATTTTTGTTCCAGCTTCATAAAATTTTTTGAAAGTGGCTGTAATTCATTTAATAAAGTTTTTTTTCTTAATGAATATAGAGTTTAAAATTTCTGGATTATCTGGAGAAAGGAAATAATTTTTTAAAAATATAATCTTAGGGCTTCACTTACTTTTTTTACAAGACAGTACAGGGTTTGAAGAGTAAATTGTCACCATTTTATATTTTTAATTTCCCACATGCATATTGTTTATTTTTATTTTGTCAACTGCTCAGTATAGTAGGGTCAGTTGGGCACTATCTAATAAAAAAGAGGAGGATGACAAAATTCACTATGCCAGAAATTTAGAAACAACATGCTATAATGCTTGTAATACTGGAAGCTCTAATATAATTATTTTCAAGTGTTTAAGTGTTTTTCTGAGAACAGTGCAGAGAATTTGGATGAGTTTATGTAATGATGATTACAAAAGTACAGCAACTTTGAAAACTGATTATTCTGATAAGAAAAGAACTCCCGAATCTGTTGGGGAGATTCAAGCCATGATTGACAACAATCCTCCCAAGTCAATCAGGTCTACAATCAGGGAAATAGGATTTTCTGAATTTCTTATCAGGCGTGTAGTGCATGAATTCATTTAGTATTTCTCGTACAAGATGAGAAAGAGCTAATTTCTATCCTAAGACATGAAGAACAAGAGAAAAGACCGCACAACAATGCTTTTGAACAAACTCAAGCATCTCCTCCAATCAAAAATGCTTCTGTTTATCTTAGACAAGAAACATTTTTGCCAGAATAAGATGGTGAACACTTGGAATGCTTGGCTTGCTGTGTCCTCAAAAGATGTACCGAGAATGAGGAAAAAAAATATTCAGTCAACACCATGGTGTTTGGAGTGATCACTAGTGATGGCGACATTATGCCTCCATTCATTTTCCCACAGGGCATCAGCATCAACACAAAAGCCTTCATCAAGTGCCTTGAGGAGGTAGTGCTGTCTTGGGTCAAGAGGGTGGCTGCTGGAAGATCCTATGTTTAAGAACAGGATTCTGCACCATGCCACACAAGCAGACTTAGTTATTATTGTCAGACAATTTTTGCTACCACACCACCCCGTACATGTGGCCACCTGACTCCCTATTCTGCAACTGACTTGATTATTATGTGTGGGGTACAGTTAAATGAGTGACCAACAAAACTTCTTGTAACACCAAAGATGAACTGAAGGTAAAGAGTATAATAGCATTCACCAACTTAAACAAAACGACTGTCCAGAAGAGTTGCAGGAGATTCCAAAGTCATGTGGAGGCTGTGATTGAAGCCAATGGCAATTTTATTGAATGAATTTATTTTTTAGTATTTTAAGATATTTTTGTGTAATTTTAGTAAATATATCTTTTAAAATGAGATGTCAGTGTTATTTTCATTTTTGCTTAATTTAGACATCAATTTATTCATCGCACTCTTTATATATAAAGGTGGTGCAGCAGAATGCTCTTTTGTCTGAACCACTTACAAAATCTAAACAATTAGTCAAGCATCTAAAACTGATATTCTTGATCTTGATTCTAACTTTTCAACACTCCTTTGTATATATGAATGCATTGATACACATTACTTTAGGTTCATACTCCAATATTGCAAGAAGTGTGTCTGTGTAATAATTATTGGCTTGGAAAACAGAATCAGCAAACCTAGTTTAAATTTTGGCTGAAACTGCTTTTGCTTGGTACTAATGTCCTTAGGAAAAGCATTTATCCTCTTATTTATACAACCTATCCTATTGCCAGATATCTAGGCAGAAATCGTCTTGTTTCAAGCATGCCAGTAACCACTGCAGTTGACAAAGATGAATATGACTGAGTGACCATTTAACCAAACCAGTCTCCAATAAGTAATGCACAAACAGTAATAACCTTAAAGTTATTACAATTACTGTAAACACTGGATTGAATATGTAGTCATTATTATATACAGTATTGTTTAAAGCTATTTAGTGTCAGTTCACTGTTTTGATAGCATTAATGAATAGCACTCAATGTTAATGAGTGTTTACAGTAATGAGTATTGAAACAGCAGTTCTCATCTGATCACCAAAGTTAAGCAATGTCATTCTTGACCAGTACCCAGATGGGTGACCAATGAGGAATACCAAATGCTGTCAACTATATCACAGGCCTAGCAAGTCAGCAGTGGATCCACTATCACTATTTATACTCACAGATGACCTCAATATGTTAAGGTGTTTCTGTTCTGTCAGGTCACAAGACCTACCTGCAGGTGGTTGTGTGGGGATCATGAGTAATGAGTACAACATCTAAAACAATAATAAGGGAATCATTTTCAAAAGATTTTGGCCAAAATGAATGATTCTGTAAAATATAGTGAAATTTTGCAAGCACTCGATCAGGGCATTCACAAAAGAACTAAAAAGATTTTTTTTTCTTACATTATAAAAATACAAGGCTGCAAGAAGCCATGCAAACAGTGAGAAGTCTGAAATTCACATGGATTAGACACTTACAAGATGACACAATTTATCCCCCGTCAGACTTCTAACTGTTCCCAAAATTGAAAGAAGCATTGAAAGGTGAACATTTTTCATCTTATACTGAAGTTGAAGTAACTATGAAATTGAAGTAGCTTACTCTTGGGAAAGATATGAATCCATTTCTTCTCCTCTCAAGATATGGGTTAAATAGTAGAACTTTTATCTGGAAGAAATCATTGTTATCTCAGAAAAAAACATTTTCTTTCCTTTTGTTGTTAGTTTAAAAGCAAAATGTTGTCCTGTTTGTAACTGTCTTTCTTTTTATCAGTCCTTTTAGACTTGTAACATTTGTTCTTGTCTTTGACGCCTACACCTTTAAATATTTATTTTACATTAAAATTCTTTATAGCTGCCATAATTATTGAAATGCCCAAGCCAATATCTGTCACTGTTCTGTCATTACTTCTAATTTTCTTCTTCCATTTGTTTTAATAAACCTCTCTAAATTAATTTTTATTTTGCTTTTTACCGTGTCCAATCCATATCTTGTCACCAGCATTCACTTTCAATTCTGCTACTGTTTGTTTATTACATTCAGCTATGCTTGTTTTTTTTTGTTTTTTTTTACCAAATTCAAACAATTGAGACACTCAGTGTTGAATAATGATTATTGGAACACTCATAAATAAATCTGTTCTCTTGATTTTCCTGCAGATTTTAATGGCTGAAAATTTTGTTGATGAGTAATATTTCTGTCTTATGATGACAGCAGACAAGATGTTGATTTTGCTTTAGTTGTTATAGGTTTTTATTTATTTATTTATTCATTCATTATAATAGACCTTTTTTTTTTTTGTCTATGGCACTTGCATTAATTTTTTACCCTTTTTTTTTTTTTTTTTTTTTTTTTTTTTTTTAAGGAATTTTTCATTATATTGGTAAAATTATTATGTTGGTGGGGATGTGTGGGCGTTGTAATGTATAGTTGCTCCGAATGAGAAATTAGAGAGCTGAGTTTGATTTCCGGTCAGGTTCATTACATTCACTTATACACAAATACCTTTATGGGTTAAACAGAAGGAATTGTATCTTGAAAAATCATTGTTATTCTCAAAAAGTTCTTAATGCAACATTCACACATAAAAACAAAAAAATTACAAACTAAAATATGTTTTGGCTTAAAATAACCTACTTCTCACGTTTTCAACTGACATGAAGAGGATTGATTATATTGAATCAATTGCTAGGTCTGCTGCTAAAGTTGATTCAGTGTATCTTGGCAGACAATTTTTCTTATCAGAATTTATCTTACACAAATATAAATTTACCATTTATACACGCATTTAATATGGCCGCCATATGTGATCTGGTCTTTCAGCTGTATATCTCAAAATTCTCAACAAAATCCAAAGAAAAGTCTGTAATGTTGAGTCTGGCATCTCAAAAGTCTGTAATGTTGAGTCTGGCATCTCAACTTTAGTTACTTCCCCACCACTGTGACATGGCATCTCTTTGTCTTTTATATTTTCATGGCAGTTATTCTAATGAGCTATCCTTCTTAATACCTTGACTGCATGAATTTAAGTGAACTACTAGATTGACAACTAAGTTACATTATTTTACTATTGAAATAGATGTAACCATAAGTTCTATTTTAATGGTTTCTTTTCTTGTACTTCTCACGTTTGGAACTTTCTTTCAGTTTCTTGCTTCTCTGCCACTGACAATATTAAAAAAATTTAATACAGCATCAGTTTTCATCTTCTGCCTTCCAGAAACCTGTTCTTTTATTGTCCTTTTTCCTCACTAAATCCTCCACTCCCCAGCAATTCCTTGCATCTTAGTGGTATTATCACCTTGCTTTGGGAGGAATGATTTAAAAAAAAAAGTGGGAAAGCTGAATCACAAATTTTACACATGGAAAAAAAAAGTTGAGATGTGCAATTTACATGTTTAAATCAGAATTGCAAAGCTTTAAGCATAAAAATGTTGACTACAAACACAAATATCACATCTCAAGGCATAAAAATTAAACTTTAAATAAGATTTAGATTTTTAGTTTATTAATCTTTTTTTGTATCAGTCATTAATAACATTAAGGAACTGACACCTTGGACATTTTTCTATGAATGTTTGTGTCATAATGCAGTTACATTTTTTTTTCTCTTTCACTTCTTTATTTTTTTCTGTCTTTCTCTTTGTGTTTTTTTTTCCATTCCTCCTCATCTCCCTCATTTGTTTTCTCTCTCCTTTTTCCTTCTTTTGTTTTCTCTCTCCTTTTTCCTTCTTTTGTTTTCTCTCTCCTTTTTGCCCCCCTGCTTCATTTGGCCCCCCCCCGTTTGCTCGCTCTCCTTTTTGACCCCCCCCCTGTTTGCTCTCTCTTCTTTTTTCCCCCTTGTTTGCTCTCTCTCTCTTCTCCTTTACATTTCCCTTTTTTCTCTCTTCCTTTTCCTTTTTTCTCTCTTCCTTTTTGCCTTTTCCTCTTTTTTCTCTTTTCCTTCTCCTCTTTTTTCTCTCTCCTTTTTTCTCTCATTGTCTGCATTTTTAGTTTACTTTCCTTCTGATGACATTTATATTCACAGTTGTAATATTTTTTATATATTTTTTCTTTTTATTTTAATTTTTGTTACTCGCTCTCCAGTAATTTTTTAAAAATCCCCTTGCTTGCTTTTTTTATACAAATCTGCCCATGAATCTTGATTATGCATTTTCAGTTACTATTATTTTCAGTATATTTAAATTATTATATCTTGTTATTCTCTTCTGTTCTCTCTCCATTTTGACTAAGCAATGATATAAATCATGATTGATCATAAGAAGAGGCTGTCTGTTTTGAGGCTTTTCAAATGATATTGCTTTTCAGATCTGGGACACTGCTGGTCAAGAACGCTTTCGAAGCATTACTCGTGGCTACTATCGTGATGCAAATGGTACGTGCACTTTGCTGTTTCTGGTCAAGTATTCTTGATAATCTAATTTTTTTCCCTGTTTGTCGCTCCTTGCAGATTTGGGACACTGCTGGGCAGGAACGGTTCCGAAGTGTTACACATGCTTACTACAGAGATGCTCATGGTATTGGCACAACTATTTCAATGTGTCTGTCTGCATGTGCTGGCAATGTTGTAGCTAAATCCCTTCGTAATAATCTATTCATCTACCTCAGATGTCTGTCCTATTTTTTTTTTTTTGTTCTAGTTCATTTTTTTTACTTTTTCTTAAACTAAGCATGACAATGAAACAGTTATCTCGAGTTAAAGAATGTTATTTGAAAAATTGATTAGATTACTTTGCATTAAGTGATTATGCAGCTTGTTTGTATTTTTTTATTACTTTCATTCGATTTTGGTACTAAAGCTTAAATAATTTCAGCATTTTTATTTCTCTTTTGAAAGCTGTATTTTTTTTTGTAAAATAGTTTATTTGTAGATTATAAGCTAAAAACAATATCATGTGTAGTTAGTCATTTACTAACTTGTAAATAAATATTTTCTATATATAAATGTCAAAAAGAAGGAAAAGAAATATACTGGCTTTGTATCTGTATTGTTTATTGAATTTTTATTATTTTTGAGTCATAGGGGAAAAGTTAGTGATATCTTGCAAAAAATTGTTCTTGGGCCTTTTTATTCTGGCAATAAATTGAATGAAATAATGGACACTACTTAAATTGACTTATTCACTTATAAGATAAGATTTTTTTATTACATTTTTTATAGATTAGGATCATTCAAGCTACAGCATTCTTCAAAACTGAAAAATATTAAATTTTTCATTTTAGAAGTAGAATCCTGTTCATAATATGAATGGAATGCCAAATCAATCATGGGCTTCTTAAATAGTTACATATACTTTGTTTTTTATTAATAAATGTCATGTTTGAAACTGTGCTTACATCCTGGATAACTATGGACCATTAAAAATTAAGAAAAAAGGCATCAGTGGTCATTGATGTAAGAACAGTTTCAAACCTGACATTTAAAAAGA
>JBBBDQ010000965.1:0-167500 GCA_037127315.1 Ascarosepion bandense
TATTAATTTGGAAATTCTTGCAAAAATCAAATAATCAAAAAAGAAAATCTAACAATTATAATTTAGTATAAATTATAATTGTTAGATTTTCTTTTTTTTCTATTTTGATTATTTGTTTCAAAAATATGTTTTAAAATTTTCACAGCCTTGTAACAGTTATTAAGTGAAGACTATATTTACTAATCAAAAATTGAAAAAGCTTAATACAAATACTTAAGTCAAAAGATTTTTAAAATAAATTTTTCATTTTTTTTTTTTTGTGTATAGGAAGTTTTTTTTAAGTATAGTACTTCATGTTACATTAAAAGGTCATGTTTCATGGATTCTTCCCTTGACAGGAAAAAATTGTACAATTATGCCAATTCTGGTCAACCATACTTAGCTTATCAATCTAGCTGTATTCACTCATCTAACAGGTCAGAAAACTATAACCTCCAAAATTAATCCATTTCTTCTAAATTTCATGCTATAAACAATACTTGTGTAAATCAGATTAAATTAATTTTTAATTTGCTAATTTTCCAAAAATGACGTCACATATGTATATTTTATTTTTGCAAGATTTTAAAAAATTATCTTTGTTTACAAACTTATCAAGCTGTCAAAATGAGGGGAAAAAAAATAACTGAAAACTCTCAAAGAAAAATTGAGATTTCATTCAATATAATTTCTATTTGAAATACACCAGAGTATTCTACTAACTGGAAATAGTAAATTTAATCATTTAGCTTTCAATTAAAGCTTCAAGAAAATTTGTTTTATTATTAAAAATTCAATTTAAAACTTAGGTGTTGAAAGTGAGTGAAGGTACCTAAAAAGAGTATATAAAAAATATTTTTACAAACTGTGGGTGGGTTCCTCAAACCAAAACAAGTCCACATGAACAAATTCTTTGTTTTTGAGTTATTAAGTTTAAAGTTTATGGTAGATGTTGTTAAATGCCCAATCCAAGATACAATCTCAGAATACTTTTACAAACTTTGTGGGTGGATATTCTGGACATGAAAACAAGGTAAAATGTCCATATAAACATGTCTAAGAGGCCATCATTGTACCTCAACACAGTAACTCTCATAACAAATGTTCAAAATGTCCTTTGCTTGCTTTTACACATGAATTCATCTATCAGATAAAAAAGAGTACCAAATATATTTATTACATAACTAATATACAAGAGCTCAACATATTATCTAAGATTTTAATATTATATCCATGAGATGGTTACCACCATGAAGAGAACATGTATGAACTTGCTCTCTTGTTTTAAACACACGCATTATGACGGTCCCCTGTCAGCAAAAGAGATATCATACCTGTGGGAAATAGCAAAATCTTAGATATGTTAAATGCTTGTATATCAGTTATGTAATGAATATATTTGGTACTGTCATTTTTATAATCCAAGGTACTTGTATTTAATATAGGTCCCATCATTACGGGACACCTTGTATAAAGACTCTACCAGTAGTCTATTTTTCACACATGCTGTACAGTCAGTAAATCAAATGTACACATTCTAACCTACCCAGACTCATGCATACACTCAGTTGTTGTATGAGTTACTTTCTTTAGTAAAACCTGTTGTTCAATAAGAAACATACATTTTAATTCACTGTCTTCAAAGATGAATATTTTGTATCCTTTGTTAAAAAATAATTATTTGAACTTTTATCTCCTTTTCTTTGTTCACATGTTATCTTAATCTAATTTTAACCTTTTCTTTTGACTCAATTATCACAAGGCTACATTTTTAACAGCAGAAAACAATTTATCTGGAAACGAAATTAAGTGATCATTAACTTGGTTACAAGAAAATCAGAAATAGAATACTGAAAAACTGCAATAAAAACAACACAATTCATCAATAACAATTGTTTATTTTTATAAAGAATATAAACAAGATTCATGTTCATGCAAACATATTGGTTACAAGGAATAGCCACTTAGTAGGACCAATCATGCAAGAAAAGACTCAAGCTTCTTTTCAGGCAAATCTTTTCAAAAGGAACGTTCACTTTAAGGACTGAAATTAGTGGTTCTGATGTGTTCTGCTTTCACGCAATCCTATAAACATGTTCATGGGCAAATATGGATTTTTGTGCCAGCTATAAGAATGGAGTGTCAAAAGAATAGTTCGCCCCACCCATGACATCAGTATTATTTGAACTACTTTCACTCCTTAATTTTTATCATTTTAAAACGTGAGGATTAGAATTATAATAAAACCTAAATATATGAAAGTGAATTTATACATTTTTGTTTTAAAGAATTGACAACAAAAATAAATACTATTTATCAGAGTCTATTTTCATTATTATTTCTTAGATTGTTTATTGAAATGGTTGGCAAAACATTAGCTAATTGCCAACTGATTCAAACTTTATAAAATGGTAAATAATAAGAATTTTTTATAGGTATTTCACATACACTCCTAGTCAAAATCTTAAGACCAGGTACAATAGGGTTAAAAAAAAAAAAAAAAAATATATATATATATATATATATATATATATATATATATAAAATACTATTACTTTAATCAAACCATATTGTGAAACATTTACATTTCATTAGAAAATGTAGTTTATCAACAAACAAGTGAAAATTTTAAACTTTTAATTCAAAATTTTCCCTTGTTTGTTGATAAACTACATTTTCTAATTAAATGTAAATGTTTCACAAATATATTTTGATTAAAGTAATAGTATTTTATATATTTTTTAAACCTTTTGTATCTGGTCTTAAAGATTTTGACCAGGATTGTATTTGAATAATTTAGTAGATGTTTATACATTTATGAATATAAAATTGTTTTCATATTTATCTCTGATAAATGATAAATATTGCACTTAGTTTTAATATATTTGTATTAGTTTTTAGAATGCTGTAAATATAAAATCATTCCTGTAAATAAACAATATAATAGTATTTAATATCTTGTAAATTTTCAAGAAGAAAAAAGGTAGAACTCTCTTACATCATATATTTAGGTCTTATTACAATTCTAATCTTTGCTTTTTAAAGCAATAAACATTGACAAGGAGTAAAGGTAGTTAAAATTATAAAAATTATAAAATGTAACATGAGAAAAACTGTCCTTTTGACACACTGTTTTTCATGGGCCCAAAAGACCAGCTTTACCTGTTCATGAACATATATATATATATATATATATATATATAAAACACCACTGTCTACCAATATATCTTCTGGCTTGATTTCTCTCGCTTCAGAATCAAAGGGTCCTGATTCGTTCTGCTTTAGCACAATCCCATAAACATGTAAAACATAGGTCAGCCAGTTGACTCACTTAGCATTATAAATAATATCAACATCTGGAAAGCCAAGCCATTGCAAAGGGACTGATATGCAATAAATGAAGTGCAATATGTAAATCCTTTGCAGGTTTAATGAGACATCATCAATGACAAGATATTTAAACATAAGCATATACTCAATGTAGAGAGAGTGTGTTTGTGCTTGTGTGTGTGTGTGTGTGTCTCTATATGTGTAATTAACCCTGAAGAGTAAAGACATTACAATAATGCCTTCAGAAAACTTCAAAGTCAGCTAAGTGACAAACTTCACCACATTAGTTCTATTAACACTATCCTTATCTTGATATCAAGCACTTTATGACAAAAAAAATAAAAATAATGCTTTTTTACCAGTAAACTACTTTAAAAAAATTTGGCACTAAGCATATTTACAATTTTACACACACACACAAACACATGTGTGGGTTTCAAATATGCCTATTCATATATAATGATGCCTATTACAGGAATTAACCTATGCATGTGCCTTGAATAGAACAAAAGCTAACAAACTGGTATAATAAACAGCCAACCTAGTGAGCTTGATCCCCATGAATGTCTTAATACTTTAACATTACAAAAATAATATTAACTGAACACATACACACACAAAGATTCATTCTGAGCATGTGCAGACAATGTCAAGAGTTCCACCATGATTGCAAACCAAGTCCAGGCTCACTAATGGATCCCTGAAAGAAAAGAAAATTTTTATCAATATACGCAATAAAATTAATTTATCATTTTTTTTTAATTTGTTATATTATTTATACATTAGAATTAGGAAATTAAATATTACAAGAAATCATTAACAGAAATAAATTTACGAATAAGTTCGTTTATTAATTGGTAGAGATAGTTGCAAATATTTTTAATTTCCAACTTCTAGTAGTCTGTTTCAGGAACAGGTTCATTGCTAGAGTGCTGTGTGTGTGTATATATATATATATATATATATATATATATATGATGTTGTCCAACAAGTAAGTCTGAGACTGAGAGGTACAAGTAATAATTTGCAAACTGGTTAAAAAAAAAAACCAAAAAAAAACCAAATAACCCAAAAAACATGTAAATAGAACAGAATTTGAAATGTTGATTTTCAAGGCAAGCAGACTGTCCCGCCCTACTTGGAATGCTAGTGAAACAATTTTCCTATGCCTCAGTTTCCATTTGAGTTTGTAAGCTTGGTAAATATCGAGAATAAATTTGCCTTGAGTAATTGAAAATTTATCATTACCAAAAAAATGTGTGAATTAAGTAATGATAATTATTAGGTATGTGTAAAAGTTCCCAGCATCCACTTTTTCTGAACACAGTATAAAAAAAACAAAAAAACAATGTTTTTTTACTCACTATAAATGCTCAAACATTTGTACACAACTATTAACACAAAACATATTCTACCTAATATGAACAAATGTGTAAAAATAAAATGAATAGAGATACTAATATAGATGTTATTACAGATACAACATTTTGACCAAGTACACTCTGGTCATCATCAGGTATCCATTGATTGGCTGATATGGATTATCTGTTGATTATTGTGATATATCCTGTGATATCAGTTATTGTTCATTTCAAAAGTTTCAAGGTTGCAGTTCTTACAATAGTGCAGAAAATTGATAATATATATATAATGTTTGTGCGTGTGTGTGTGGGTCTGTTTATCTGCCTGTATGTCTGTATTTTTTTTCAGCCCTTTTATTTTAGTTTTTGCTTCGGGTTTGGCTCTAAGTAGGTATAATTGTAGTTCTTAGTTTCAGCCATGATACCATTTAGCCTTCAAAATTCAGTTTACAAAGAAAAAAAACTTATTTGATATCAATACCAGGAAATTAAAATTTGACTTACATCCATTCATTTTTCTTTCAGTCTACGGTTTCGCTTTAACTGGAAATAACTATTGCTTTTTAGTCTTTCGTGCCAACATCCAAAGAGTCTGAGCTCCAGGACCATGGATTAGTTTTAGTTTTAAAGCTTTCATTACACCCAAGCAATGCCAGGCTATACTGCTAATATATATATATATATATATATATATTATATATAATAATAAAACCGACTCTGTCCGTATCCTACTCTTAAAATATTACACAAGAATCTTTTAAAGACTATGAATAAGCAACAAAAACAGCTACTCCATACGATCGAGCATGTTTTACGAAAAACAGCTACTCCATAAGATCGAGCATTTTATTAGCAGGTTAAGATGGAGGGCATTCTTCTTTCTAAATAACTTAAACGATAAAGACGACAAAACGTACGGATTTAAAACACATAGGCACCCACCATACTCTAAAGAGTTGGAGGCTTTTGAGAAAGATTTAATTAACATTATTAGAAAAATTAAGTATAGAAGGTTAGGACAAAACCCTTTTCAAAATCAATTAAAGGATACGTTAAAAGCATGTAAAAATACCACTAAAATTTACGTTAAAGGCGATAAAAATACAAATATATACGCTATACCTAAGGAACAATTCAACAAAGAAGTTAAGAATTCGGTAATTAGGCACTATAGAAAAATAGCACCAAATGTTATGGCTAGCATAAATAGTGAAGCTACATCATTAGTAGGCAAATTTAACTTGCATAACAGAGTGGAAAAGATAAAATTAAAGAATTGCTTCCTCACGGTTAAGGATCACAAAAATTCATTTCCAAACAACCCAGAATTTAGGCTCATAAATCCTACTAAAACAGAACTTGGTAGGATAAGTAAAATTATCATTCAAAATATTTGTAACAATCTGCGCATGTATCTTAACATTAACCAGTGGAAATCCACTGGTGACTGTATAGAATGGTTTAAGGCTATAAATCCCGATAAAAGATCTGCATTCATAAAATACGACATTAAGGAGTTCTATCCATCGATAACAGCTAATTTACTTTCAGAAGCATTAGAATTAGCGAAGGAATATAATGAAATAAAAGAGGAGGAGCTGGAAATAATCTGGCACTGCCGCAAAACGTTGTTATGGTTTAATGATGAAATTTGGATAAAAAAGACTGATGCCCAAGGGTTTGATAACCCAATAGGGGCGTATTAAAAGGAATTACGCTCCAAATTATGTTAATAAAAAGTCCAACCACCCTGGACACATCCTTAAATGTATTCCTAGAGGTATAGAGGTTAGATTGTCCACAAATTCGTCTAATAGGGAAGTTTTCGAAAAACACAAAAAAATTTATCAAATTGCATTAAAAAAAAGTGGACACCAAGAAATGCTAGGATTTTCGGACCAAAGCAAAAGCAAAAAAGCCAGTAAGAATAGATCAAGAAAAATTATATGGTTCAACCCCCCTACAATAATGAAGTTAAATCCAAAATAGGGAAAATGTTTTTTAGGTTAATAGATAAGCATTTCAATTCAAATAATAGACTTAAACAAATATTTAACAGGAATACTATTAAATTGAGCTATTCCTGTTTACCCAATATCGGTAAAATCATTAACAATACCAACAAAAGTAAATTAAAAGATAAGACTGTGGCCCCAAGTAAAAATAACGTTAATAAACATAAGTGTAATTGTAGAACTAAAAAGGACTGCCCAATTAGAGGTAATTGCAATCAGACAAGCGTAGTTTATAAGGTTAAAGTTTATGTTAACGAAAATGACAAAAGCCCCAAGACATATATAGGATCCACACATGATAGTTTTAAAAGTAGGTTTTATAACCATAAAACTTCTTTCAAAAACGAGAAATATAAGCATAGCACTGCATTATCTACCTATGTATGGGAAATAAAAGCCAAAATTAAAAAGGATCCCATTCTGAAATGGGAAATAATAAAAAAATGCCCTAGCGATAATAAAAACAATAAATTTTGTAGGGTATGTGACGAGGAGAAGCTAGCAATAGCTAAATTTGAACCTACCAACAAACTCATTAACGCTAGAACAGAAATACTAAATAAGTGTAGAATGCACAAAATGAAGTTTCTTGCGTAGACTATCGGTGTTACTGTAAACCCCGCCCCCAATATTTTTTTTTTTTTCCTTTCAACCCCTTCCCCCAAATGGGTTAGTCTTAATAGAGGTCTATTTATTTGATTAGTCCTTGGTCTGCCTTTGCCCTGACGAGCCGTTGTGCGAAACCGCGGTAGGTCTTGGCGATCTTGCGATTTTTTTTTCGTATATATATATATATATATATATATATATTTGTCCTCCTTTCTGTGTTCCTCCTTTTGTTTTTTATTTCCTCTATGTCACTTTTATGATTCCCCATTCTGGTTTTGGTGCTTAATACACCATTATCAGGCAGTGAAATGTGGTTAATTTACTTGGTTATATATAAAGGGAATTCAAAAAAATTAAATTAAAACTAAAATAAAGAAGGTCATCAAATGAGATGAATAAAGTGAGGTGGGAGGTTATTACATTTTAAAAGAATTTGTGAACTCATGTACAAAATGTATCAATGTTTTGTCAAAGAAGACATGTCAAAAGTTGAAACCAGAAATAAGACAGAATACAAAAAGGATGAGAATAATATAAAAAAATAAAACATTTTCTTTAAAGGATTTTGTTAATATTAAAAAAAAAAAGAAAAAAAAAACATAACTAGATGAGAGAGAACATAAATGAAGTTTTAGAAACATAAGTACAAGATAAATGATGACAAAATATCAGTTAAATAAGTTAAATGTTAAGGTATATAAATAAAAAAGGGGCAAATTTTATAGAAAAGAGCAAATAGTAAATATATTGAAAATTTTTTTAGATATATTTAAGAGTATAGAATATTCTATGGTAGCAAAAATTAGTGATTTCATTATGTTGGTTCAACAAGCTAGCCTTTGGGAACCTAATTATATGGATTTTTTCTTGTCTATATGTAATGATTTGTAACAGAAAAAATATTTCACTGTCTAACAAGGTGCTAATAAGATAGTACCAAAACACAATGGCTCTTGTGTTGCAGTAAACTATGTTTTTATTATAAACTTATAATAGAAATATTAACATATATATATATATATATATATATATATATATATATATATATATCTCGTGCAGTGGACCAAAATACAACATTGGCATTGAATATTGCGCCATTAGCAAAAATACATTTTGGCATGAAGGTTTACAGCTTTGGTTAAAATCAACATTCCAATAACAAAGATTGTGGTGTTCACCAAAACAAGATTTTGGTGACAAGATTTTTAGTCACAAAAATTTTGACTGACCTTAAGAAACAAAAATCACCAACACAATGCTTTTGGGTCGTACTCAACTAACTGTTCACTCTACAAACATTATCGACATAAAAGGCACAGGAAAAAGTTACCAAGTGAAACAAAGGTCTTCAAATAAAATACACCAAGGAACATTGGTAAGGGAAGATCAAAAGTTAAAAAAATATAAAGCATTTTTTGGGGCTACAAAAGATCTTCAAAGATTTTTCTTCTTCATGTGCTTTGTCCCTTCAGGATGTAGGCGATCATGAACTTCCACTTGGCTCTGTTTCTTGTCAATCTCAAAATTTTCCTCTTAGAATCTCTCCCAAACTAGGCTCCACTATCCATTTGCTCAGACCTATCAAGCAGATCTCGCACTCTCTCTTTCCCTCTATCCTGTGATTATTAAATTCTCCAGGCACTCCTTCCTCATTACGTCCCAGAAACCTCATCTGTCTCTTATGTTAGGTATGAGTTTTCTCCTCATTTCCATCCTCTCCAACATCTTGTCATTAGTCACATGCTCAGTTCATGATATCCTCAGTATCTATCTGTAAAACCACATTTCTACTGCCTCAAGCCTCTCCTTCATCCTTGATGAGATTGTCCAACATTCTGTCATACAGAAGGATAGGCATCAAATAAGAATCCAGCACTCTATTCTTTTCTAACGAGATTTTCCAGTCTTTCAGTTCCTCTGGTTAGCTCTTGAAATGCATCCTTGGCCATGCCAATGCGTCTTTGAATCTCAACATTGCACTTATCAGCATACTTCCCTGAGTGTGAGGAATTCAAATTGGCAGAACTAAGCCCTAACAATTTCAAATGATTAATGTTTGCACAAGATTGTAATCGGAGGTAGAGATTAAATATTTTGTGCAATACTGTGCGAGAACTACTGTTAACATTGGAGGATATAAAAAAGAAAGCACTGGATGACAAATTCATTATTGAAATGAAAAATAAATTAAAAGAAGACTGCAGTTTATGTGACAACGTTCTTATGTCTGGTGAAAGGGTAGTGATACTTCTACAAAAAAGGATCCTGAAGGAATTCCATGCAGAACATTCTGGTGTAACCAGTATGAAGAGCATAATGAAAAGCTATGTTTACTGGCATAGCATGGATAGAGACATCGAAACTTTGGTAAAGTATATCTGGTTAAAGGACCAGAATTAGTGCATAAAAGGCGCTATAATCAAATGAAAAAGAGGTATGAAGTTCAAGAGAATGCGCCAGATGAGATGGAATCTATGGATGTTCTCTTGGATACAGTCGATGTGCCCATCTTGCACAAAGCTCCTGAAATAGAGGTCCAGAAATGATGTAGTAAGAAGAGAAAAGATATGGAAAGGATTGTCATCAACCCTAAAAAGAAAAAATATTGACTGGTAAAAAAACCAATCTAAAAGGTGGGTGTTGTATACTTACCTGTATAAAAGAATACTGACTAGCAGTTACTAGCTTTGTATCTACTTCACAGTGTGTGCGAGTCTCGTATTTGTGATATACTGTTATCCTCAACCTCTGTTTTGGTGATTACTCATGCAGTAATCTGTTAGAGTTTCAACACACACACACACACACACACACTATATATATTTATTTATTGAGGATAAAATTTAAAACAGAAAACAACTGGTTTTGCTCCATGCTCGTCAAGATTTTTAATTGGGACAACTTACTGTAAAAACCTTGATGAGTGGGAGTGAAACCATTTTTTTCCTCTTTTGAATGTTATTCTTATTATACCCTGTAACTTAATTATTACTTTTAAACCAATACTTAAGTTCTGTACCACAAAAAATCTGTTTAAATATTTAAAGTTAAGGTACAGCTTTAATTTAATTATGAAATTAAATAATATGTATATTATATAAAAATTAGTTGTAATATGGTAAATTGTGTGTGTGTGTGTGTGCATATATATATACACACACACTTACCATATATTACAATTAATGTTTTTGTAAAGGCTAAAAAGTCATGCATTTTTGGTGACCAGTTGCAGGTAAATTTTTTCTGAAGGGATTAAAATTAATGCAAAAAAATTCAGAGGTAGCACTTATACATGACTATATACAGTATTTTTTTTAATCAATTCACCACAAACAAAGTAATAATCCCACTAAGATGCAAAGGGCTACTGAGAGTGTAAGAAAAATGAAAGACCTCAGAAGGAACTAGAAATGCAATCCTAAACAGGAAACAAGTGATAAACCTCTACTCCTGTTCAAAAGACCAGGAAAGAGTGTTAACTAAATGATAAGTGAACCTACCTACTTCTATTGGAGAGGAAAAAAATAAAAATAAAAAGAAAGAGTAAATAAAACTTCAAAGATTAAATGGAAAAAAAAAACACTGTGGACTAAAAGTTATTGTCTTCATTCCATTGGTCCTTAAAATGAGTATCTTCATTGTTGAGATGAATGATTAGTTTACTCATCCGGAAAGGATTTAGAAAACAATTGAAGTTAAATGGGTGGCAGTAAATGGTATCATGTATTCATCTTATATTGCTTGAAAGAAATCCAGTTGGTGTATGTGCAACCAACTTGTGTTGATTAAAAAAAGAACAAAAAAAAATGTTAGGTAATGGGAGGGGGTTAGAGAAAATGCTAAAAATTCTCAACTTACAATCAATGTGTAAGGCACTTTTTTAGCTTCTGCATCAGAAACATCACTTTCTTCAGAAGTTCCATCAGGTCCCGTGGGAGTTGTGTCAACAAATGTCTCATCTACAATTCGAAACCTTCAACAAAGTAAGTAAATGAGAAAGAAGAAAAGTGTCGAGTGAGGCAAAAGAAGTAGAAAAAAAGAAAAACAAAATAGAAAAGAAAAAAGTGCCATTGATTATTTCAACAAACTAAGACAACAGTTTTTGTGGCCTTTTAAAAATAACCAGATTTGTCCTTTTCTTGATAATATGACAACAAAATAAATTCATTATATTATGTTAAGCTTTATAAAACTTTTGATATTTTAATTGCTGACTTTCTCCTTCAAAGAGACTGGGATTTTCAATTTTCAACAAAAACATTATTTGGTATTGTAAATATCTTAATTCACTGCAATGGGATCTGGGTTGGGATGTCTTTGTGGTCGAAATGTCAGATCAAATGGTGGTTTTCTCCTACAAAGTTGAGTGCAGGTTCAAACTGATAGAGAGACCATTTTCTTTAAGAATTGAGTGAGCAAGTCAATAGATATAATACACACTGTGTAAAGTAAAAATGGGGTGTCTATTTCAAATATGCATATCCATTAAAAAGTAATTTGGTGTGTGTGTGTGTGTGTGTGTGTGTGTAAGGGAAAGGATGAATTTTTTTTAAATTCATTTCTTTCACAGATTTTTTATTAATTAAATGCTATTTTTAGTGGATACTTGTATTTTAGTAGACACTCCATTATTTATTAAACAGTTTATTTATTTTCAACCACTGTCCTGAATGTTTGAGAAATCTTATTAGTAGAGAACTTTTTTTTTCTAAAATTTCTCAAATATTTCAGGCCGGTGAATGAAAATAAATATACTGTTTACTCAAATATGAGTATCCACTAAAAATAATGTTTAAGTAACATATATGTTTATATTTCTGAGATGAGGTATTCTATCTATTTACATTGTTCAGGTTGTTATCCTTATCTTTATTGCCATATTCACAATGTTTCGGCCATTGTATGCTCTGGCTTTCTACAGGAGATATTAGTTGGAATTTCAAACTGAACTCTTTATTTAGTCTACAGTAGTAGATTGTTCTAATTCCACATGCTAAGCATTGGGATGTCTTAATCTACCCCTGTGGACTAAAAGTATGAGTGGGTCAAGATGTTTAAGGAATCCATAGTTAACAGTTATACAGCTTTTTGAGATCATGTTGAGGCCGTAAATGAAAATAATGGAAATTACAAATTGTTTTGATATTGTTTATGAGTTTTGTTAATAATCCAATTTATGCTTAACAAACAATTTTCACAGGTCACAACAATTTTGCAAGTTTTGCTTCCTAACTGATTTGTTTACATAACACTAGATGAAGACTGAGATATATATATATATATATATATATATATCTCCGAGTGGGTACAGAACGAAGAAAGAATTTTTTCTGTCCAAAACATTAATTTAAAACAGTGCTCAATATATGATGTATAGAGCTGTGAATATTTATTATAAATTATGTTTTAGAACATGTACATTATTTACAATCATGCTAGGAAATACTAGGAGTTTGACTAGATATTCTTGTTATAAAAGACTAAAAATACTACAGAAAAATTGATCTAATAAACCCTTAAAGTAAGATCTAATACCCACAACAACATCTAAATAAATAAAATGTAAAATTAAAAGAAATGAACAGGCTCCCAAACTATAATCTAGGAATAATTAAAAATTAAAGGAAAACAAATCGATCCCCTAAATTCAAAATCAAGATTAAAATATACAAATTAAGATAAATTATAAAAAACTGATAAAATACAAATTTACATTTGCCCTCTAAAAAATACAATTTTTGATTTTTTATAAATAACCTCACCTAAATACAAAACAATCCACACTTAAATAGATCAAATTACAAAAGTCTACAACAAAGTTTAATATTCCAAAAGAAAAAAATAACTCCCAAATTAAAAGGAAAAAAAAATCGATCTTCTAAATTCAATATTAAGATTAAATATACAAATTTAGAAACATTATAAAAGCTGACAAAATAGAAATTTGCATTTACTTCCGAAAAAATGCAAGTTTAGACTTTTTAGAAACAACTTTGCCTAAATACAATAATACATGAATAAACACCCTGATCCCGCTAAAATAAAAAAAATAAAAAAAATAAAAATAAAATACAAAATATGCCATACTGAAAAAAAAAAAAAAAAAAAAAAAAAAAAAAAAAATCAAAATTAAAAAGAAAAAACACCCCACCCCTATCACGTCTATATAAGGAACCCTAAGAAAAACAGCCTTGCCACTAAATGAAAGAGAATAAATAAAATTTGTCTGGTAACAACAGACACAAATAAATCAAGCGCTAGCTAAGCAAGACGCCTAAAAATTCTTAAGGTCAACAAACAAGTCCCCAATCACACACACAAGAAAACCCCACGCAAACACACAAAACTGACCAAGTAATAACCCCCCCCACACACACACACCAATCTCTGCGAAATTCTAACCAAAAGATATATCCAACAGATAAAAACCTACACTCCAACAGATAATACCATTAATCAACAGTTTAGCACTTACACACCAGGCTCTTCAAAACTCTAGAAGACACATTCCCTTCATTATCAATAACCCCAACCAACCTCCCACAACAACAATGAACCAAATATAGGGAGCAGACGAATTCAGTTTTGCTTTTACCTCCCGAAGAAACGTTGGGCACCCAACGTTGAAACAAACATATGATTGTCGAGGACATATATTAAAAAATAATGTACATGTTCAAAACATAATTTATAATAAATATATATGAGAGAGAGAGAGAGGGAGGTCCACTTGTGGGAGAGAGAAAAAAAAAAAAAAAAAAATTTTTGGAAATAATTTTTATAGATTAGCATTACTAAAGGTGTGACATTTGTCAGAATTGAAAAATACTAATTTTTTTTTTTTTTTTAGCATTTTAAAAAGGTGGGGCGCTGGGGGGTCACATCCATAATATTGATTTTTTTATAACAGCTATCTGATACAAAAAAATTTTTTTTTTTTTTAAAAAAACAAAAAATAAAGGTATATACATTTTTAATTAGAACAAAAGTTTACTTAAATTAATAAAAGAATTCACTTCTTCAATTAAGATAAATAACTGTCTGCTAATGTTTTTGCATGTGTTCCCCCCAACCAAAAAAAAAAAAAAAATTGCAACCCAACTTTTAAAAGTTTTAAAAAATCCAGAAAATTAAACAACACATACCATTATCAATAACGTCAGCAGTTTTAAACTTGATATTTATAAATAAAAGCTAAGTCTAGTATTGTACTGTATTTATATTGTAAACAGGATCCCCTTTCTAAAACTAATAAAAAAAAAAAAGTAATCAATATTTTTTTTTTAATTCTGACAAATGTCGTGGCTTGAGCTAGTCTACTGAATGCTAATCTATAAAAATTATTTCTTCCCAAATATTTCCTTTTTTTTTTTTTAACAAGTGTGCAGAAAATTTTTTTGCAGAGGGTACAAAATTTTTATTACAGCAATAAAACCAGACATCTTAAAAGGATATACATAACAAAAATAAAATGGGTGGCATAACAAAAAATATATATTATTGTATATTGGTGATATGAAAATATAATAATTAAAAACAGCTAAACTGATTTATCAGCAAAAATCAAGGACAAAAATAGAAAGAAAAAAAAAAGACTAATTTTATATACAAAACAACAAATAACTATTTACACACTATTTTCAAACTGTTGTCTTCATCTTTATCGTCATATTCATGACATTTCAGTTATTGTACTCTCCAGCCTTCTTCAAGTGATATACATTGGAATTTCAAACTGAACCCTTTATTTAGTCTACTGGAGTAGATTGTTCTAGTTCTACATGCCACATTTTTTTTGGATATCTCAGTTTCAGTTATTCTCCTTTAGTAACTCAGCTCCCAACTGTTTGGGCCAAGTCTACTACAAGTTGACTACTTCAACTAACACTTTTATCCACTGAGACGTGTTATGGAAGCTGGAGCATACAATGACCAAAACATTGTGAATATAACAATAAAGAAGAAGATAACTGTCTGAACAATGTAAATAGCATAAATAGTTACAATACCTCATCTCAGAAATATAGACAGATGTTGAACAAATACAACATAAAAAGTTAATTACCTTTAAGTTTGCTAACCACTCCTTGTTTACAGAGAGATGGTTGGTAGGACTTAATAGCTGTTGATTCCCAAATCTCCTGGTGAGAATATGTCTGAGCTATAAGACCAAACACATTACTGGTTTTTGATCAAATGTTCAACCTGATACATTTACACAACTATGTCAATTGCTCACCCTTCCTTGCAAATATTGATTGGAATATTTTGGCTAAACTGTGTCACTAAAATCTGACCACTTCTGACTACATAGTCAGCATTGCATTAATATCTGAATTTGGTTCTGAAATTACAGAACCAATATGATAAGGTAAGCAGAACAACCTTCCAGATCAATATGTGAATTGCCGGGGAAAAAGTATTTTAAATTTTTAGCATTTTACTCAAATGAAAGGATGCTCAGATTTTAATCGGCGACACAATTAACCGGTGTCTACTGCATAAATTTGACCCTTAAAACTAAAACTGGAAATTTCCAGATATTATTGAACCATCATAATAAGACTAAGTTATTCCCCAGTTATTATGATGGATCCAAAATAAGTTCTTCCCCAGGTGCACGTCTTGTTTTTTAAAAGTTGAGCATCATTCAATTTGAAGTATGTGTGGTCCTTCTCAAAAATCTAGTGTCCACATTTCTATAGCCTCAAATGCAACATTTCTTTTCTGATCTGCAACACCAATATATTACCAATATTTAAGATCGACTTGCTGATAACATGATTTGAGCAAAATATGAAGGTCATTCCGCTGAAAGTAATGCTATCTATTTCATTATGCTGGCTCAGGATGTTAGAGGCAGATGTTGGGGATATGTCAATAGAGGTTGAACCTTTGCAGCAATAACTCATTTTTCTTTTTTTTGCCTTGTTGACTGCTGAGCGACATAAAAGTGCATATGAAACAGAAGTTACTGAATTCTTCCATTTAAAAAAAAAAAAAAAAAAATTTAAAAAAAAAACAAAAATTAAAAAAAAAATAAAAATAAAAAAAAAAATTAAAAAAAAAACAAAAATTAAAAACAAAAAAATATAAAAAAACAAAAAAACAAAAATTTAAAAAACAAAAAAACAAAAAAAAAAAACAAAAAAACAAAACTGTACTTAGACATTCAATATTTGATGAATATTTGTGGAGACCAAATAGTGGATGGGAGCACATTTAGGCAGTAGATAATGCATTTTAGCAGTGGCACTGATGTATTAAGTCATGTTTCAGGCAGCCAGGAAGTGAAGAGCTGTTCCATCAGCTCACCTGTGCAAAATGTTAGATTATGAGTAGGAACCATATATAGAGATGAATGTAGAATTCAATATATTGTATCAGGTGGGCTACCACAGTTAAAAACAGAAGAATGACCAAATGCAAATCTGTCAGGGGTTGCTGAACAAATAAAAAGTTGAGGGTGATGTTCAGACCAAAACATTTTCATGTCAATGATAGTCTCATAACAGCTGAGAAAAAGCAAGTTGCTTCTGCAGACAGATTTTACAAGCATTATATACCAGCTCTTGTTCATTGTAGATGAAAACTCACAGGCAATGGTGGTGGTGACAATGAGGAAAAATGTTTTGTAGAGATCTCGTTTTACCAATATTAATGCAAGCTTTGTGTTGGTTTCCATGGAAATAACTCCGAGGCATTATTCCCAGTGCACTTGTCATATCTGTACAAATTCCATCACCTGTTTTTTTGTGTTGCTCCCTATTATTTTGATTTTATCTCAAAGGTTGGTGAGCTAACCAACATTCCTACAAACACAATCAGCCATTTCTGATTAAAGGTCTAAATGTATTACAGATTTCAAAGATTCTTTAAAAATCTCTAAACAGGTTTTAATAATTTACATTGTACAGACTGTTGTCCTCATCTTTATTGCCATATTCATGCCATTTCGGCTATTGTATGTTCCAACCTTCTTTAGATGACTAGAACTTTAAACTGAACCCTTTATTTCGATCACTGGGGTAGACTGTTCCCATTTCATGAGTCACGTGACCTCAAGGACATATGGCACAGCGAATAAAAGCTTTGCTTGGATCAAGTGATTTGACACGAGTTATGAGTTCAATACCTGGCGACAGTAGTTGCAAACAAAAATTAGAGAGTTGAGTTAAATGAAGATAACTAAGACATCTGGAAGTCGCATGACTCATGGAACAAGAACAATCTACCTCAGTGATCAAAATAAAAGGTTTAGTTAAAAATTCCAGTCACCTGAAAAAGGTCAGAGTATACAATGACTGAAACGTAAATATGACAACAATGAGGACAACAGTTCGAACAATGTAAATACTGTAAATACCTAATCTCAGAAATATAGACAAATACTAAAGTTTTATTAAATTCAGCCAACAAGGTCTGTCTGTTTAACTGCATTTCTCTAATTTTCAAATAAGCTGTTTTATATCAGGATCAAAATTGTGGATAAGTTGTCCAAAGATCATGTTGATTATGTTATTTTTGTTCAGCTTTGATAATGGCTATATAATAGTTAATACCGGTTACAAAAAAATCTTTTTGAAAATCATGTGAAGGCTTAGCCTACTCCTGTAGAGTCATGAGCAGGAGTCAGATTTGACTGGGCAAGTTGGGTCACCCCCTCAGCACATCACAGATCTGCTTCAAGTTGACAGTTGGACTCAAAAGTCTCACTTACCCCTCGGATTGTTATATACCAGGAAGGCTGATTTGTAGCAACAGGTTCCCAGAGTTGATGTTGGCCTGTGTCAGGGATGTATTCAACTGATCCTTGAAATGTCCTTTTGGGCCTCCATGTAGCATCTTGCCACTGGTGAGTTTTTCAAACAGGATGATATGTGGGAATCAAGTGGGGCACATTCTGGACATGTGACCCACCCAGTGGAGGCAATGTTGAAGGATGGTAACCTTAGTCATGGGGAGAGATGTCCAGGAGAGGTCCTTATTGTTGGTGATGTAGTCCTCCAAACTGATATAAAGGATTTTTTTGAAGCTTTATTTGCTGGAAACACTCTAGATGTTTATATGACAGCAATACAAAGTCCAGGTCTTGCAAGCATACAGAAGGGTAGAGAGCACCATGGCCCTGAAGACCAACCACTGCCAATGGACTTGCTGAAGGGTGGTAAAAAGCAAAGTCAAAGAGTGTTTGATGAGGCCATTCACATGAATTTGATTTTAGGGAACAACTCTGCATAATGTAAAAGCCCACACACTTAAGCAGAAGTGCCTCCATTGTGAATCAAAGGGGATTGAAACAGGGGAAATCTGGCAAACCTGGTTGCAACAGGCTGTCTGATGTTTGGTTTTGTCAAGGTTTGCCTTGGTTATGCCAGCCCAACAGGGGCTTGCTTCTTCCACTGATTTGTTTGATGAGATTGTGTAGATCTTTGCCTATTCCACCTTACTGCCATGGGAAGCCCTATAAGAGATGGAACTCCAGATGGCTTCAAACTTGGAGGACATAATTTCTGAATTTGTAGGAAATACATTTCAAGCCCTAAGGTTTGTTTTGTTTATCTGATTATTGGCTCAGTATCACTGATTTCTATAATTTTCTTATTTATAAATTTCTTTTTTGAGGGTGGGGTGGGGTGGGGGGGCCCAAGACATACTTTTAGGAAAAGCTTTTCAATTCATAACGTTTCTTTTATTTTTTAATTATTCATTCAGTAGTGAATCTCTTCTTTTATTAATTTTATACTCATTTTATCTATTGATTTGTTTCTATTATTGTTATTAAAGTAATAAGTCAAATTGCTACATTTGATAAACTGTTCACTGACATCCAGTAAAAAAAAAAAAAAAAATGTATATATATATATATATATATATTCTCATCACACACAAGTTCATTTCCTTCTTATTTTTCTACCAAGATGCATTTGGTACTAGATCTATTTTAGCTTCAAGTTGTAAAGACGTTCTGCCCCCTCATCAAATAAATTTTGTTATTTATAAATATAACTGTGGCTACAGTGTCAGTTACATAGGAAGAACCACTCAACAGCTTGACAGTAGAATCAAACAGCATGTTTCACTGAAAATCAGGATCCATACCTGGCATAAAAATTAACTTATCTGTAACACGTATTGTCCCTCAATTTGTGAACATCTTATAAAAAAAATAGAAAGTGTATCATGGAGTTTAATGTGGATTGGTTTTCTGTATTGGCCAATTCACTTTTCTATTTAAAAGTGCTTGAGTCTGTTTACATCAGATCTTGCAGACCCTCGCTGTGTCAATAGTAAGAATGTTTGCTTGGCCTTGCTGTGATCAGTCTAGCAGTTCATTCCTCCTTCCCATCATTGACCATTTCATTTTTCACATCTCTTACATTAAGTTCCTCCAATTAAAAACTTTGATGAGTTGGAGCAAAACCAGCTTTAAATTTTATCCTCATTATACCCTGTAACATAAAAATTATTACTTCTAAAGCAATACTCAAGTTCTGTACTACAAAAAAAAAAATCTGTTTTTATATATATATATATATATATATATATATACAATTCTTATTAATCAGTTGTCAGTTTTGTCAGTTGTATCAGTTGTATCAAAAAGTGCTCAATACATATTTAAAGAAAAAGAAAAAAAATTAACATGTATGGTTTTTAAATATTCTAATTCATTATGCATTCTAAAATTCGTGTCATGCATTCAAAAAAACGTTGCATAATCAGTTAATGTATAACACCTGAACTTACTGAAAGATTGAAACCAAGGTAGCATAATTGGCTTATCTTCTGAATTAGAAGATATATATATATATATATTGTAATTTTGTTATTACAATGGTTTATAAAAGCAAAATATCACTACACAAAAATGTTCATGTTTTACAATAATACTGTTCTTCAGCTGTGATATTTTAAAATAAATGGTGAAAAATATATATATATATATATAGGGAGAGAGTGAATGAGGAAAACTCAACAGACAATTATAAATCAGGATTTATTTTGACAATTTTTTTTTTTCAACAGTCAATGTAAGTAAATTTATATTGTCAACGTAAATCCTGATTTATAACCGTCTAAACATGTGTTGTGTTTTCCTCTCAATATTTTATAATGTTCTGGATAATACCCATCGAGCTCTCTATTTTTATCTAATTAAAAATTTACATTAATTGGATAAAAATCTTTTCGATTATTCTCTTTGTCTTTACGAGTCTGCCACTCCCCCCCCCACACACACACGTATATGCATGTGTGAGTTTCTTTAATACATGTTTCAGTGAGCAAGATTAACATTACTTTTGTTTAGTTTTTTATCATGTATATAAGCCTTTTCATTCATAAATTTAATAAATATAAAATCTGTCCAAATATTTGTTGATTCTGAGTGCTTTTGGCTAAGGTATTAATCTTTTTCAGAGATTTTTGTTATACATCAATAACAAACTGTGTCTATGGTTACTGAAAGTAGATGTGCTCTTAATTTCCAAATATGGCCATGTTCATAATTGATGTTATTAAGAGCTGGTTTCTTGTTTTTTTTTTTTCATGATAAGGACTTCTATTACTTTTAAAAAATCTTTGCAGTTGGGAGGTGCATATCATTTTTGCATTTTTGACAAGTAAAGATGAAAAGTTAATTGTCCTGACAGGCAAGTGATAGCGTGTTTAACATAATTTAAACAAAAATACCTTGACAACCTTGAACAAATTTATATATATATATATATATATATATAAAAAATGGGAAGAGAGTTCCGCTTTTATTTAGAAAAATAAATATTCTAATATTTTTGTATTTGCTTGGCAAGCCTATAGCTGATTAATGTACAATAAAATCTCCTTTAGACCAGTCCCGAATTAACCATTAAGCAAAATAAGCACATGTTTAAGGCAATAAGCGAAAGTGGGGCACTACAAAAATTGTTATAGGATAATGTTGCACACATCTAAAGAAATAAGTCAAACATTTGAATCTTCTGGACACGATTACAAACGAAGAGACAATTGACCAGGCAAATCTTTATTGCGATTCAGATTGGTTAAGTGAATGAGCCAAGGGAGATAATGATGTTTGTATTTACTCAGTATAACACATCTCCCCACTTGAATAAGCTAATATTTCTAATTAACTTTATGGGATGTAATTTTTGTGAAGAAGATAGACTATGTTCTTGTTCATTTTGCATTATTGTAGCCATATGCTTATGTGATTCTGTACCATGCTGGTTTTTGGATCACACAACCACTTCTAGTCACAGGTCATTAGAATTTGGGCATGGTTCATTTGACAGTGACTGCTCAGCCGTTATTGGTTCTTTTGAGCCTCCATACTTGTATAGTTAACTCGAAAGTTTGTTGTGCCACCAAAATCTTTTAAATGCTCAAGACCCGAATGGGTTTTAATCCAGCTCTGCTTTAGATTTGACTGCCTTATTTAATATATCCATAAAGAAAGTAATGCAATAAATAGAGCATTAATTTAAATAACTCTCCAAAAGAAGAGTGTTTCTATTTACATCACTGCATTAAAATAATCATGGCAGCTATAAAAACTAAAGGAAAAAGAGATAGAATTTTAGATTTAGAAAATTAAAGCAGTTGTTAAAAAAAATAAAAAATAAAAGAGAAATGTTGAGATGATACCTGATCTCTTCCCCAATATCCATAAAAAGGTCATGTTTTTCATCTTCATTTTCATATAGCCAAACCCACAATTGTTCTTGTTCATCACTGTCAGTAAAATTAAGGAAAAAGTAACATGCTAGAAACAGATTTCATACCAGAAACACAGAAACATAATTCCCTTAAAAGATGATACATAATTAGAAACTTACCAGATTGAATAATGAATCCATAGAAAATTGCTAAAATAATATAATTAAATATTCTTTAGTTTTTTTATGCTAAAAAAAAAAAAAAAAAAAAAAAAATTAAATTAAATATTATGGTTTAAAAAATAATACATTTATAATGTTATAATAATATAAAATACATAAAACTTGATGTCTGGAAAAACGATCCTGTGAAACTAATTAACCAGCCTTGTAGATAAACTAAACATATGATAGAATTTACTTATTAAATGGAAACAGTACTTTACCTTTCCTAGATATCATGTTCTACTGCATTAAAATTATCTTAAAACTAAGTGTCCATCACAAATTAGCTAATAAAAATGATCTCAAATTTCTATTCTCACCATAACAAAGTAAAATTTGTAATAATCATTGGATTCCTTTAAGAGCACTCAGAACTTGTAGTCCTCAGTATTTGCATGATAAGAAGAAGTACACTGAAATATTTTTAAGTGCCTTCAATACTCTAATTATTTTATATTCAATGTGAAGCAAAAAGCTTTTAAAATATTTAAAAATAGAAATATGGACCCTACTGACAAACCCAATGAATCAAAATATATTGTTCTAACCACCAACTCAAAAGAAACACAACTGAAAAGAATCTAAGCTCAACATAAAATTTGTTGCAATTACTTTTAAAATAATAAACTTACTACAAAACAAAATAAGCTAAATCTTGAAGAAATTTACTCTATCACCCGTAATAATTTCCCCAAAAAATATATAGAAGAAACCTCAAGGAATCTTATACAAAACACATGAAATGCATTAGTTACTCACTGTAACAAGATGGACCACAATTTTCTACAGTAAATTTGTGTTCAGGTTCTTATATTTCACCTTTTTTTTGGCATATTTCTATTATCATGATGTATGTTAATAACAAGCTAAATTTAATTAGCTAGACTATATACCCAAAACATATTTAGAAAAAAAAAATTTAATTTAAAAATCCAAGGATCCTCTTTCTTTGGTGCACATGTATAGTCACATCAACATAAACATCACTTAGTCCAAAGATGTCACATCAAGTTTTTTCCTTATAAAACTTCATATCTGTAAATACTGGCTAAGTATTTTTTTATACAAGCAGTTTATACAACCCAAAACCTAACAAGAATAGTTTATTAAATGATGTCAATTTTTTCTTTTATACCAATGATTAAATATACAAATTAAATATACAACCAGGGGCAAAAGATTAAATATACAGTAGGGGGTAAATTGAGACCATAGCCATGATTGTAATTGTCACCTTCCCCAAACAACATTCTGGCTTTTCCTATCAATGCAATTACATTGAAATCATGCTGAAAACACTAATTCTTGACCAATCACCGAAGTTAAGCAGTGTCAAATCTGGTCAGTAGGGGACTACCTGGGAACAATAGGCACTGTAAGCAATCTCCTACAATCCAAAATATATTCTGGTTTTAAGTAATCCATAAAGGGTTGATAATCCATAAAAGATCAAGCAATTAATTCCTATCAATGCTCAATGACTTTTCTGATACTCTTTCATTAAGTTTAACCCATTTTCCGTTTAAGCAACTAATCCTGAATTGTTCTATTTTTACGGAAAATATTTTGGCACAATTTTCAGCACTTAATCTGTATGCTATTCAATGAAAATTAGGTTAACTGAATAGTGAGAAGTCAAGCAAAGTGTTAATGACAGAATAGGGCAATTTATTATGCATATAATGGCCTTATATATAATTGACTATAAATATGCAATGAAAACAATTTTATTAGAGAAATAATTTATATCTGATTTGTCAAAGGTATTGCTTGACTATGATATATATATATATATATATATATATATGTGTGTGTGTGTTATCTCCCTTACACTGTAGCAGTATCATTGATTTTGTAAAAAGTCAAAGATATGGAAAACAAAAAACTATAAAAGAACGAACTACCATGATAAGTGGAAAATATATTTAAAAATTGAAAATCCAATAATTATAAAGATAGCAAAATATATAGTCATTTTTTCATAAGTAAATTTATATCAATATAAAATTCTATTGTACATAAAGTAGGGGACCAATATTCAATGGTTAAATAATAAAATTAATCTTTGAAACCAAATTACCACATTCATATATTTTTTTAAAATCATTTCACCCCCAAGCAAAGCATAATTGCCACTGGTGCAAAGGGGGCTACAGTGAGAGAAATGACTAGGTACAGGGGCTATTTAAGAAAGGATAAAAGATGAATGGGATTTAAGAACATAGAAATTAACAGTACATTTAAATTTTTGGAGATTGTAGCTATCAGGGAAGCAAGTAAATGGGAGGGGACAGAGATCCACAGGTGTGAAATGTGACAAAAGAAACTATTCGAGTAGAAGAGTTAGTTACATTGAACTATAAAACTTTAAAATCTCACAGGTATTTCTGCATATTTATAGTGGGTAATTTAATGACAAAAAGAAAAAAAAATCCTATGTTTCATCCTTCCAGAGGACTTCTTCAAACAAAATGCGTAATGTAGGTGTTCTCTCATTTTGTCATTCAATTACTCACTATTTGTTTCATGTACAGCATTGTATATCATATCTTCTATATTTATTTATGTACATAGTTAAGCCTCACAAATATTTAAACTCATATGTAAAAACATTCTGGTAATATTCGAACATAGAATATGTTGTCACTTCTTAAGGCCTGTATAATTTTTCCATAGAAAAGCATTGAAAATCAGGAATAAAGGGATTGCTAGGTATCAGCCATCAAGTTAAGTGTTACTGACAAGACAAGACTATTATATGTAGAATGTAAATGCATTGCCAATGATTTTAATATAGAAATACATTGTAACTGAAGAAGATTGATTAATTTTATATGGCTTATCAACCCATTGCAGGTTATTTAAAGCCAGAAAATATTTTTAAATTGTAAGATTTTCTTTTTTGAGATAATGATTTAGTGATACCTATAGCTGGGAGAGAAAAAGTGGATTCATACCTTTCTCAAGGGTATTTGTGAATAAATGAATATAACAACCCCCAGCTGGAATTAGAAATTGGCTCTTCGATTAACCATTCTGAGCTATTATCCATTACACTACCTGCACATCCAAGCTTCCAGTGCCTGGTATTCCCAAGCAGTCACTCATCTAGATACTGACCAGGCTCAACATTTAACTTTGATGATTGAATGAGAACCAGTGTTTTAATATGATATGGGCATAAGCCCACCTGAGGAAGAAAATGATTGTCAGCAGTTAGGAATTCAGTCCAAACATCTTTCATATAATATAAAACAAATAAGGTTTGCCAGTTTTCATCAGTCATAAAGGATACAATCTGGAAGGGTATTGAAGTGCATCACTTGGGATCAAAATGTCGTCAAAAAATCCAAGAGACACTGAAAAAATAAAAATAAAATGGATGTAACAAATACATAGACTTTCATTCACACTATTACAGATATAAAGACAGTCAATACAAAATGAAACCCTCTTGGATTTAGATTAGATATCTTTGAAAGACAATGGAGTTGTGATGTGGATGATGTTTCAAGTGCTGCATCTTGACTGTTGTTTCATTTCTCTCCAATGCACAAAGCTTGGGTAGATAATTGATTTTCTAAGCACTGCTTAGACGTGGCACAAAGCCGAAAGTATTGGATACCCAGTGAGGATCAAACTCATTACTCAGTTTTAATAGGTTCTAGCAAGTCAAGCTTGCTAACTGTTACATCACGCCAAAGTACCCAAACTTGGGCAGATAGATTATGGAGTACAGACTGTTAAACAAAGCAGTAAGTCTCCTCTGTTTCTGTATCACTGAAACGGTCCAATAGAAAGGCAAATAGTTCCAGCACTATTGCAGGAACTGCCAGGACATTATGAAATACAACCAATGAACTGCATTAAATCACACGAAATGTCAATGCAATCACACACACACAATTCAATATAAAAGCAATCATGCACATAATGACAATCAATACAAAAACAATTATAACAGTTTCCCCCCCAACCTTTTTTTGTGTCATCACCCACTTTAACATGGAATAAAAGATATGTTTTGATGGGTACTTTTCCTGCCTTAATAAATTTGAGAAAGTCTACATTACAAATTGGAGTTTGGATGCACATTTAATAGACCTATTTTCAAATTATCCTGAAATAACTTTTTACTGACAAAGTTGTTCTTGGTCTTTCCTCATCTGAATTTCAAAGTTGAAAATTGTCTGATGATGAGATAAAAGCTTTGAATCTCAAAACACAGAAATTTGTGTCACAATGTAAATTAATTTTAAATAAAAAAACAATTTAATTATATTACGCTCTGTGACCTACGTTGTATTGAGCACTTTTAAAAAAAGTAAATGCCACAAAACTCTGGATTCTAAACATGTTGGTTCTCTTCATTGGGAGATATATAAGTAAAGAACAGTAGGAAAAAAAGTGTCTTTAATCTAACGTTTCACTTTAAAGACACTTTTTTTTTTCCTACTTGTTCTTTACTTATTCTATTCAGATCTATATCTTCGATTTATATATATATATGTTATTTCATCTGAAGAACTATTTAAATGTTAATGAACCTCCTCAAGCTCAAAACTATAAAGTACCAAAATATGCCTTGTTTTGGGGAATGTTTATCTCATATCTTGAAATGTTATCCAGTTATTCCAATTTAGCCTCCATTTTTTTTTAGATTCTTCATATATCACCTTTGAATAAATTTTGTTTTGGTAGTGTATGTTGAAATGCCTTTTTAAAAATCAAAATTGTATATCATTTTCAATCCGTCACCATTTCCTGTTCAGTTTCTCATTACCCAACAACAATTGAAAATCACTAAAGTTGGGAAACACTGGTCAATATGAAAAGCCCATATAAGAAAGTGAGCTGATGCCAAAATCTCCATACTGTATTTAGTAGAGACATAGTGAATTAAATATAAAATTTATTCAATATAAATTGAGCATTTAATGTTTATATATGAAGCATACACTCAGAGGGTACAAAAGTTATAAAACATTTTATGATAAACATTGTTGAATGTTGATGAAAGATCATGAAAAATGTGAAGCTTCATAGCCAGGAATAAATAGCCCAAACAAAATTCAATTCTTGAAAAAAAAAAGTGAAATTTTGATAATTTACCCACAAATTTCTTGAGTAAGTTTGTACACTGTACATTGAAAATCAGGAAAAAAGAGATTGACAATGTCAACAATAAATGTATTGTGGTTTAATGGATTTAACTTGGAATGAGAAATTGGAAAATTGAATTCATTTCATTCCCTTATGCACAAATATCCTTGGGAAAGGTATTAATCCATATCTTCTCCTTCCAGTTATGGGTTAAATAGCAGAACAGATTGAGTTCTTGGTTGGCAACCACTTTACTGCAGAAAGTAATGGTAACCTTCTGCAGGAAAATCTCAAGCATGTATGACATATGGTGCATAACTGAAAGAGTCAACAGTGATTGAGGTTAAAAAAGTTGTGGAGAAACATGATTGTCCAAGCATATACCACATATGGCACTAAACTGACTGACTGATATGTATATTTTAAATGTTCTGCTAATGATTCTACCATAGAAATGTATTGAAAATCAGAAAGAAGGGAGTGTCAAAATCATTTTTTTAGTGACTGAATAACAAATTTTTGTAGACTTCACTGATTTTCCAGATACAAGTCCCTTTATTGTGGATATCATGGGATCTATAAAATTTTCTGTTACTCATTTCAATAATTGACAATTCTATAAAAACATTATCTTCTTTCAGTTTAAAAATTAATTTGTATATTTTAAGATGTTTTTTGATATTTTCTAGTATAGTTTAATGGCCATTACTGGAGTTTTTTTTTTAAGTTTATCAATCCTTTATAAGTTATTTAAAGTCAAAACATTTTGGATTGTAAGAATAATACTTTTTTGTGATCAAGATTGCATTAAATTTTTGTACATAGCAATGATTTAACCAGATACAAGTCATACTATTTAACCCATAGCTGGTGGGAGAAGGGATGGAGTTAGAAATATTACTAAGGTGCAGGAACAAAAGAAGAGTAATTAGGAAGACAGTAAATAGTGATTGACATTGCATTTAAATTTTTGAAAATTAAAGTTGGTTAGGGAGCATGGAGGCGAAAGGGAGTTCCACAAATGAGAAGTGCAAGAAAAAGAAACTGTTGGCTAGATTAACCATAAATTTTATCCTAACTCAACTGTAAATTGAAGAGACTTCATCACCAGCCTAGTACTGTGCTTAGATTCAAAAAGTCTAGGCACCATAGTGAGAAGCTCATCTGAACAATTACCATGAAAATATTTATAGAAAATTGTACCTAGGCTTTTTTAAATTTAAGTGCAGCACTAGACTGGTGATGAGATCTCATCAATTTAAAGTTGATTTGGTTAGATATAAATTCTATTTATTTCCTCACACTTCTCACTTGTTGGACTCCCTTCTGGCTGTATGCTTTCCAGCCAACTTTAATCTGCAAAAATTTAAAAACAATGTCAATTTCTATCTACTATACTCCTGATTATTCTTTTCTCTTCTTGCATATGAGTAATGTTTCTGTCCCTAATTCTTCCACACCCAATAACCTCTTGTGTCTTAGTGGCTTTACTGCCTTGCTTAGGGTGAAACTGATTAAAAATAAAATAATTTTTAAGTTAATGATTGAATAAATTCAACAGTTATAGAATACCTGTGGAACTTCCCCTCTTGCATCATTTTGACAGATTGATTCATTTTTCTATGGCTTATCAACCATTTGCAGGTTATTGAAAGCCAGAAAATATTTTTAGATAGTAAGATTATTTTTTTGAGATAATAATGATTTAGTGAGATGAGTTTTACTAATTAATCCACAGCTGGGGAGAGAAGAGGTGGATTCATACCTTTCCCAAGGGTATTCGTGTGCAAGTAAATGTAATGAGCCCTACTGAAACTGGAACTCGGCTCTCAGATTAACAATTCCAAGCCATTATCCATTACACCACCTACACATTCAAGCTTACAGCACCTGATGTTCCCAAGCAGTCATCCATCTAAGTACACTACCGGCCATAATTATTAGGCAACCCCAGTTTTTTTTTAAAAGAAATGATGTATTTCATACTATTTTTAGTACTTATTGCCAAATGAAAATAGAATGGTTCTTTTGTTATTATTACTTTGCAAAATTTTACGAGGCAAGGAAGCAAAGATGAACTTGTCTGAATCATCCTAAATTGTCTTCATTCTTTCATTGATGAAACTGCAATATAGGTAATTATTAGATATTTATAAATTCATTTGATGCACATGTTATTGTGCAATATTAACAAAAGAACCATTCTATTTTCACTTACAATTATTCAGTTGGCAATAAATACTAAAAAATAGTCTGAAATACATCATTTTTTTTACAACACTGGGGTGACCTAATAATTATGGTCTGTAGTTTACTTACCAGGCTCAATGTTGCTTAACTTTGCTTAAATATTTGAGCTTAACAACTCGAACCAAACATTTCAATAGCAATCATATGTATGGATGCTGGTTGTTATTTAAAGGAGTCAGAGAGTACAAATGAAAAGATTTGAAACTGGTCATTTTTTTCCATTTCACTGAAACAGACTTTAAATGCTATGAGAGCTTTATCACTTCCTCTTTTTTTGATTCACTGAAACCAAAAAGCATCTTTAATATATTTTTTCCATCGTTCCCTGTCAAAACAGAATAGTCTATTGTGAGCGATTGGCAAGGTCTAACATAAGTGCTAAGGAACAAGCAGAATTATGATGATAATAATAATAGTAATAATCCCAAATACATGAAAAAAAAAAAAAAAAAAAAAAAAAAAAAATATATATATATATATTACCTTGAACTCCATCTTTGCTACTTCCTTTAATCCTGCCAACGAGTATTTCGTCCATGTGTGGCCGGAAGACAACATAACGGAAATGAACTTAAAATAAAAATAAGAAATTTTCAACTTTTAGTTAGATATTCAAACACAATGTACACATTTCCAAATTCTTTAAATCAATTCAAGAATAGAAAGTATTCTCTGTTATAGTAAAGGCCGTTGTGTATATAGTTCCCTCCTGTCACGCTCATGGAGAGAGATAACGGCAAGGCAGTGTCGGTTCAGTTCATTCTCTTTACTACCAGTCATGAAAGGTCTTGCCATGTGTTTTCTCTTTAACAGTACCTTATTATTTTGTCGAGTAGTGAAGATATATATATATATATATATATATATATATATATATATATACACACACACACGTATGTATGTAATGGTATCAAGTCTGAATGGTGGGGATAATCCAACAAGAGCTACTCAATATAAGATATGATATTTATAAAGGAAAACTCAACACATCATTTAAAGTGGTTATAAATTATAACTCTAAATGATGTGTTGAGTTTTCCTTATATATATATATATATATATATATATGCTATTATTATAATAATAATTGTTGTAATATATTTCCCTCCTGTCATACTCAGGTGTTTGAAGCATTTTGTTTTTTTATATCTTAATGCAATGTACTCAATATATATATATATATTGCCGTCATTTTAGATGGCATATTGATATAAACATTTTGCTGTCACTGGCCCACTTGTAATAGATAATGCTTTTTAAGTAAGTAGTAAAAGTCATCATCACTAATTTCTTTATAAAATTATTATTTTGCTAACTGTAAGTATGTAGTTTCTCAATGCTACTAGCAATATATATATATCTTCAAACAAGTTTAATTAAAAAGAGCTGACAAGATCTGTGTGTTTAGTTTTTTTTATTATGTTTTACCAATTTTCGGATAAGGTGTTGAGTATTATGCTTGAAGTTGTGGATAAACTGTCCAAAGTTCATACTTCATTGTTTTTTTCTGTCCAAAGTTCATATTTCATTTTGTTCAAATACTTTTGACTTTCACAGTCATTATCAAAAAACAACGTCTGTGTGGTAGGCATAATTCCATTGTCTGCATCCTGGTATTCTTTGGGAAGCTGGATGTTTGACAATCTAGTGTGACATCATGTGCAATGGTTATAGGGAACGAGGATAAAAAAAAATGCTATTTATTTAAATGTTTATTATTATAATACTGAGAAAATATCTGTGCATATTAATTATATGCACTTCAAGATACCTTCTGTGGTAAAGGATATTTTATTTAAATTTAGCTGTTTATTTTGTATGATAATAGCTTCTAGAGTTTTGAGTCTTTCTTTGCATTTGATGCTGTAGAGTATTTTGATATCTATTAATATTTATCTTATGTTGATAGTTGTATTTTGGTTGTGTGCATGGACTGCAGTGAATTTCAACAGGTGACAAGTCCATCTATGAGAGAATGTGGTTCACATATACCCAATGTAAGTATTTAATTGTTTTTATTATTAATGTTCAAGATGCAATCTCAGAGTTTCAGACATGTGATGACTTTCATGTTAATAGGTCAACCATATCCACAAAGAAGCAATTCGGATCGAACAACAGCCAAAATGTTGTGAATGTCACAGTAGATAGGAGGACAACAGTCCAAACAGTCTAAATAGCCCAATTATGGTGAAGTAGATATTGACTCCGAATGAGAAATTGGAGAGCTGAGTTTAAATTCCAGTTGAGTTCTTTGCATTCACTTATGCACAAATATCCTTGGGAAAGGTATTAATCTATCTCTTCCCTCCAGTTATGGATTCAAAAGTAGGATAGACTGGGTTCTTTAGCTTTGATTGGCAACCAGTCTACTACATAAAGTAATGGCTACCTACTGCAGGAAAATCTTCTGCCCAGTCAATCATGTCTCTTTCTAGAAATGATCTCCCAAGTGCACATCACATATGGCACTTAACTGACAGATACAAATAGCCCAAATAGTTACAATAGATACAATTGCAAGTGAATATTAAACAAATGTTTTGGAGATAATGATTTTTTTTCAGATACAAGTCCTATTATTTAACCCATATTTGAGAGGAGAAATCATGGATTTCTACCTTTCCCAATAGTATCTGCATATAAGTGAATATAACAAAACCGAGTGGAATTTGAACTTGGCTCTTCAATTTCCCATTCTGAGCCACTAGCCATTGCACTAACTACACTTCCTATTTGACCATGGAAAGAAGAACAAACACCCTTCCATTATGTTCTTAATCACTAAATGTTTTTTTTGGGAAGTATGTAAAATTTTGTTTTTAATTTTCTAATCAAAAAACTTTTGCACACTGCCCAAAAGTAGCATCTCATATTGACATTATGGACCCTTCAACATGGTGTAATGGTTAACAAGCTTTTCTTGCTAGAATCATTACAACTGAGTAGTGAGTTAGTTCCTCATTGGGTGTCCCATACTTTCAGCCTTGTGCCACATCTAAATTGCACATATAATATTGACATTTACCAATTATGTAAATAGAAAGCCTGGATTGTAGCAAAAGAAACATTGAATTAAATACATTCAATATGCTTGAATCATTTCAAACTATTGATTATTACAAATGCTGTTATAGACAACACTTCAACCAAGTACACTCTGGTCATCAGTGTTTAACTGTTATAGGATATCTGCTAACTGTGCTATTTTTGTCCCTGTGATGCCAGTTGTTTATTTGTTTCTACAGATCTGGTGTTTTGCTACCTAATCAAGAAATTGAATTAATAACCACTAAATGACAGTAACACATGCTTAACCAACTCCTACATACACTAATCCACTATCCTGAAGGACACCAGTGGTATATTTTAGGAGCCTTTATATTTAGTGACAGGGTTTAGTATCTGGTTATCATATATATTAGTTTTATAGTTAAATTTATCTGCCACTTCTACTCGAACAGTTTCTTTTCTCACATTTCCCATCTGTGGAACTCCTTTCCATTTACTTGCTTCCCTGATATTTACAATCGCCAAAAATTTATCTTCTTGAACCCCATTAATCTTTTTTCATTGCCCCATAGACCCAGTCTTTTCTCTCACTGTAACACTCTGCACACTAGTGGCAGTCCTGCTTTGCTTGGGGTGAAATGATTAAGGAAAAAAAAAACACTTGGGAGGGAATGCCCATGCACCATGTTCAGAGAAAGTTGTGCACAGACATATAAGTGTTTTACAGCTAAAGAAGCATGTATACACAAAATATTCATTATAAGAAAGGTAATGATTTGCACAAAAGCTGAGTATCATCTGCCATGTATTCAAATGTGAAAGCAGAATAGCATAACATTCTTATTACTTCAAAGCTCTGTAAAAAATTAAATTTTAGCATTAAATGACCTATAAGAAGTTCATATGCCACTAAACAAATCAATCATTCTCTGTGGAACAAAAAAAAAAAAAAAAAAAGGAAAAATAACACCTAAAACCCAGGGGTTTTTGGTGGAGGGACAATTGTGCATCTCTGGTAATTTTTTGAAATTATCAGTTCCTTAAACACTGCTAAATACCAATCAACTTTTAATTATTCTAAAAAAGCAAAAAGATAGTTAACATAACTCTTATGAAAAATAAAACTGAAAATAAGAGAATTAGAAAAGTACTCCTAAAAACAAAGTCAGTCAGTTAAGTGCCGCGCTTGGGCAATCATGTCTCGAAAAAGACATGACTGACTGGGCAAAAGATTAACCTGCAGTAGGTTACCATTGCTTTCTATGGTAGACTGGTTGCCGACCAAGGCTATAGAACCCAATCTGTCCTGCTATTTAACCCATAACTGGAAGGAAGAGATGGATTAATACCTTTCCCAAGGGTATTTGCGCATAAGCGAATACAATGGATTCAAGTGGAATTTGAACTCGGCTCCCCGGTTTCTCGTTCCTAGCCGATATCCACTGTACCACAACGCACATCCTGAAAACAAAGTAAATTTCTTAAAAAGGATAGCTCACAACATTCATAACTTTTTATTAATTTGTAAAACTACAATCATTTTCAGCTTTTGAAATGTTTACTTAAACACTGTTAATCTGTCATTGCATTTATAACAAAAATAAATTTGTTATTTTAAAAAATCTTATTGTTTTTTTTTAATTTGTGATCACTACCTATGTTTTTTAAAAAATTTATGGTAATTGCCTTTAAAGGCTTCAAAATTTATCTGTGGTATGCGATTATCCTAGGAGACAAATTATCTGTGGTATGCGATTATCCTAAATATATTAGATTTTATATCACTTACCAACTGTGTGAGAAGCACCATCACCAGGAAACAAGTAACTGTCTTTGATTTCAATGAGATCCCATAATGCAATGCACAAACCAACATTATGGACAACCTAAAAAAAATCAACAATTAGATTAACTTTCATTTTATAAGATCAAGTCTATTTATTACAAATACAAATAGAATTTTTAACAAAAGTCATTAAGCAATTAAAGAATTTCATTTATTAGGTATACGAATAAATTATCGAGTGCAAATTTAGATGATTATAAAAAAATTCAAAATTTTTTATTAATCAGCAATTTTGACACGAGTTACCTCCCTTACATTATTTCTAGGTTGTTGGAAAATTAGTAATTCATTTAAAAACATTTCGAAGTCACTTCCTAAAATACACAATAAAAAATAAATAAATAAAATTCAATTGACCAAAACAATTCATTTTTGTTTTAAATAACAAAATTGATATGCGCTAACATTTTTTTTTATTTTAAGATTTATAAGAAATATAAGTTTAATCATTAAACTTGGTTGGATATAACTCACAACTGTCACATTTAGTTTAAATTTTAAACTTTAATGTGACTACACTTCTTCTACACTACAGTGTTTTATCAACACTTCAATCAGTAAACAAACTTGTAATCTGCATTATTAAACGATGTGTAAAGAGTATTATTGTCATAAAAACATTTTTGCTTTTATAATGAAATCAAAAAAGCAAACTATTGTTTATTACTTCCTCAGTCAGAACGTTTACGAAGAAAAAGATAATAGTACTTACTTTATTGGCAAATTTTTTATTGAGGGCGTCGATTGTTGCTTCAGTGAAGTTTATATGAAAAATATGTGGCATTATACGCACGGTATCTTTCATTTCCGCCAAGACAAACATAGTCGGAGTTACTCATCAAACAAAAACAGTCACAAAGCAGTTGAAAATTCACAGTGTACTGTAAAATAAATACAAATGCATACTTTAAGCTTTCTTTTTTATTTTACTAAAAAACAAAAGAAAAATAAGCATGCTTCATCCACGTCAGAAATATGGTTCAGAAATTTTTCAAAAGATAAAAAAAAAGATGTTGTGTGCCACAAACTGCTTATCACGATGAAAAAAATTATTTTAAAAATTAAACATTATTAAATGGAAATAAAAATAATAATAACTATCGCACGGACATCTAATTTTGTGACTTTGTCTTACTAACAAGTTAAAAAACTGTAAAAAATGAAAAAAGGGTTTCGCATTATTTTGTTTAAGAAAAAAAAAGTTCACATTAATTTCTTAAATTTTAGAAAATTTGTTTATAAAAATAACAAAAAAAGAAAGACATACAAACAATTATTATTTCCTAAATTTTTTTATTTGAAACATAAACACTCAGTGAGGATGAAACTTTTGCTACCAACAATAAGCGACGTATATTTAAAAATCATTTCTTAAAAGTAACTGAGTGCTTTTAAAACAATATTTATAGTTCTAGGAAAATAAAGATTAAATAAAGAAACTAAACAAAAACAAAACAGAAATATTTATTTATTAAATTACTAATTTAATAATTCTAGTAAGGGCCCCTAAGGGAAGAAAAGGCAAACTAAAACGTGTTTATTAGTTTGAATAACAAATATGACTTCTCTATTAAAACAAAATTTCACCATAAAAAAATGTATATTTACCCATTCCTTTGAGAAAAAAATCCTTTCAATTTATGAACATGCTCATTCGATTTCTTTTTTTTTAAAAACTGTGTAAAGTTGGTAGCACGTGTTTTAACATATCATACGCTATAACTAGCAGCAAACTCGCGGAAATATTTATTTGTGGGCTTGATACTTCCGGAAACGCTAAAACTAATAAAGTTTACACACAGTTCTGAGTTAACCTTCTCTGAATGAACTAGATACTTTAAATAGACAATTTATATTTTCACATCTTTAAACGTTAGTGATTATCGAAATATAAATATTTAAAGATACTAAATTTGTTTTATTCACTGTTTATTATAAGTTTTCTTTTCGTTTTATAACAAAAAATAGATTTTTTTTTCTTTTTAGAAAGCGGATTCGCATTTTACATTGAACCTTTCTGCCCCATTTAATTTCAAAATGCATTACGATGAAATATCGGCCTTTTTAGCTTTATTTGCTATTTAATTCATGTCTATTGTTAGTTAATCGTAACAGTGGTAAATTCCAATAATTACAGTTTCAGAAGTGCTCATATTATGCAGTAACAAAATTGTATCGGTAATAATTTTTTTGTTTTTTGTTACATGGGATTTATTTTATTTTTCACGAACGACAACGATCAGCCAATCCAATGTAATGATTTTTAAAAGAAGCCAATGATACTTAACTTATTTAAAGATGTTAGAGAACAGTTTGTTTACAACTTTTACTGTACAATACATGCACTTAAGGAATAACTTTTAATGTCCGGTTAATTCTACTTCGGTTCTTTCGAAAAATAAAATTAATTTAAAAGTACTTCTATCTAATTAAATTTAACAATTATCTCTAGAAAATGTACGATTCTTTCTAAACAGCAAATAAACAAAAAGTGCTTATTTTCCTCAATGAGATATGACGGAGCTTCTTGATGATGATGATTAGTAGTAGTAAGTACAGACTAACCGTTTAACCCGTTGAAGGAAATAAAGAGTTAAAATCCTAAATTCCTATCACCTTAAGAAAACTGGAGCATACAACGGCCGAAACGTTGTGAATATTGTAACAAAGATTAGGAGAACTACCCATGTCAGAAATATAGACAACTTGTCTATATTTCTGACATTGGGTTTCACATTTATATACGAAGTCGTTGATTAAATTATCTTGTTTGTAGATAAAAGTTAAAAAAAAAAAACATGCTCAAGAAAGATTTTTTTAAATGATAAAAATCCGAATCTCTTTTCTTAGATTTATTTATATTTTATGAGAGGTTTTCACTTTAAAAGCCGCCCATTGAATAAAAGAGGAAAATTTTACGTGTAACTGTGTCGAGTTGAGCTTTCAGAAAAAAAGATATGTTGCAGGAGTAAATAAACATTGAGATGTGGCAGAATCAACTGTATGTTTGTCTACTATTTAATATTGAGTACTAGCAATGAACTCTACTGAATGGCATAGCAACTTTATTAAACCTTGATTACCTAACCCTGTAAGACGTCAGTTACATTGTTTAATAAAAATAGGATATCTACCAAATATAACGTTTATATTAATCTTATTCTAATTCAGCATGTCCCTCCTTTAGTTTCTTAATTATTACGAACGTTATGCCCTGCAAATAATTCATAAATAAGAGACTATTCCGTTTTGATAGCGTGGAAAGATGGGAAAGACATATCAGCGACGCTATTTGGCTTCAGGGAATAAATGATTAAAGAAAGAGCGAATGAAAACAGAAGAGGAGATAAAAGTGTTTAATGTCTGTTTCAGAGAAATGGAAAAGTTGCTAATTTAAAATCTGTTCATTTGTATTCCTTTATGATTGTTATTGAAATGTTTTGTTAAAGTTGTTTAATTCAAATATTTAATGGATAAAATACAATACTTGATTTCAATGAGAATATTAAAGAAAGAAAGAAAGAAAGAAAGAAAGAAAGAAAGGAAAATAAAAACCTTTAAAATAAAATAAAAAAAACAATTACAATAAATAAAATAAAATAACATCATCTGCTGAATTATTTTTTAAATTATTATAAAGACAAATGTTCATAAAACAAACTTTTTTAATCATCACACCCCAAGCAAGGCATTCTACTGCCACTGTTGCCCATGAGGTTACATAGGGGAAAGTGATGAGAAAGAGGGGTTAGTTATGAGAAATGTCAGGAGGAGGGTAATAGACGGATGAGGATACCGAGGATGGGGATGGAGTAGATGGGAAAAGAGCTTGTGAGAATGGATGCAAGTTAGTGTGATAGGAGATGTCTATTGACCTTACATTTAAATTCCTGGAGATTGTAGCTGTCGGGGAAGCAAGTATATAGAAGGGAATTTCACAGGCGAGAGTTGCGATAAAAGAAGCTATTAGAGTAGAAATTGCGGTTACATTTTATCGGTTTCACTGTGAAAGGGTGGGACCTAGTTGCTAATCTAGTAGCTCGTGTAAATTCATACCTAGGGGGCATCAGTGATCGAAGTTCATTGTAGCAGAAGCTGTGAAAGTATTTATAGAAGAGGCACAGGTAAGCCTCGTCATTCCGGTGAGATAGCGACTTCAGCCGAGCTGCCAAATCGGTATCGATCACGTTACAGATTCTCCGTTGGATTCTGTCAAGAAACCCGAGGTGAATAGCAGGGACACCCGACCAGATGTGGCAGCAATACACGGGCGGATGGTAGATTTATATATGTGCTGGATGGACTCAGACGGGAAAAACTTTCTGGCCCTGCACAGTGAACCGACCTTCTTAGCAGCAGATTTAGCAATAGATTCGATGTAGTCATTCCACTTGAGGTCCGCTGAGAGTGTGAGGCCAAGGAGGCGTACTGTTTTACTCTCTGGGAGGCAAGTCTGTTCCATGCTAATGAGGGGTAGGAGTGATTGTCTATGATGGTTACTAAAGAGCAATTTCGTTTTGGAAGCATTAAATTTTACGAGCCATTTCTTACGCCAGTTCACCACGAATTGGAGGTCCTTCTCGAGCTCGGCAGCGAGTTTCGCTTTGTCAACCTCAGCAGATTTTTGATCGAGGCGAGAGTAAACGGTGGTGTCGTCAGCGTACATGCCTACTTGGGATCTTATTACGTCGGGGAGATCGTTAATGTGGATCAGAAAGAGCGTAGGACCTAGAATAGAGCTTTGAGGGACACCCGCGTTCGTATGGTAGTTTTGGGAGGCATGTCCATTTAAAACTACCTTCATTGTGCAATTAAAGAAGAATGACTGGATTAAGTCAAACAATTGAAGAATTAAAGGAACATAAAAATACTTAACATCTCCTTCCAATACCTCATAAAGAATGAACTATTCTGTTTTGATCGCGCGGGTGTAGGCGTTGAGGAGAAACTACAGTGTACCACTACCATTCGTACCTACACATTTACATGCATTCACACATCACATAACTTTGTTAAACTGTTTGGTCAATATATCGCCAATGCATTTCATTACGAGGCAATTTACAAATCGCAGTGACGCGACAAGTTTCAAATCAAGTTATTTTCAAGTAATAATTATTGTATAATTTTGGTAGAAGACTCGATCAAACAGACCTCTCCAATCTATATAGTACACGTTCTCTGATTAGTTGATTTTTAACCAATCAAGTCGTTTGCAAATGAAAACCGAGTTTCCCGCGAAGCTCCCTGATGCCTATCTGACTCCTATTTAAGGAGCTGCTTTCCGCAGCTCTTTAGTGAGATTTCAGCTGCCCCACGAATCCTTGTCAGTTGAAACAAAATCTTACTCACATTCCCAACGCACACACAGACATGAAAATTCAAACTGTAAAGACCCTTTCAGTTGGACACCAGCCAAGCACATCTAAGCAACGTTGATTCAAACTATTTCCACTCAACACTTTTGAACAATTTTACAGAACATTATATTAATGATTCTTTCTTTTTGAAGAAGACTTTATTAGAATCAACCTTTTCCAAAGAACATTAATTCACTAATTGACTTTCTCTCAAAATTACAGTCAATGGGAGAAAACTCTTTATCTTTATACACATTGTTCACAGTTAAATGCATGCTTTACTCTAATGAATGCTTAATTGTTAATACGTCTATTTTGGTTACAATTCCTGCTGTTTATTCTTTTCTCGAGTTTTGTGTATTTTCTAATCACAAATATAAATAACTGCGGAGTTTTCCGATATAATTTCTTGGCCAAATTAACGTAATTAGTAACATCTACAAATTTGGTGGTTACTGACCGACGTGATTATATTTTATTGACGAATCCTCTAAAAAAACTAGTTGATTTCAGTGAAAGAAAGAAATACACACATACACAGTAAAAAGAAAGGGGCCAGTCTTCTTCCTGCCATTACTACACTAGGCGCAGTTATCAAAGGCCTTAACCGCAGTCGCAAATATCAGCCAACCGCCTTCGCTCACCCCACACACCTTTCAAAAAATTGACTTATCTCTCTTCTCACTAATAAGGCCTTGTGACGGACTGATGGACGGACGGGCACACAAGGCTCTTATTATAGGATAAATTAATAAGGATAATAAGAATAAGAATAATAATAATAATAAGAATTTAGGTAAATTCTCATCATTTTTTATTGCAGTCAAATGTATTTTCATTCGGACACTTGCCAATTTATCTGTAAAACTAAAATAAATGTTTTTTTCTGAAGTGAAAAAAATCGCTAACCTTGGTTTAAAATATTTTCAAAAAATTAGGGAAGTATCTAATTGTTGTGGAGTTGTGACGAACTTCACCGCAAAGTGTAGTGACTGGTTTGTGTCGGAAATAACACACGGAACAAGGAGGTAGATTCAAAACAGTGTATTAGTATAACAAGAAATAACGATATTCAAAAGAAGTGTTAATAATAAGTAATATAGAAATAAGTAAGTCTGAAGGTATTATTACGCTGCCTGACTAGTAGCTGTCGTTAACTGCTCTCGTTAACTGCTCTACTTGACTGCCCGTAACTGCTCATAACTGCTTCTGTTGACTGCTCTTTAGAAGTCACGCAGGTAATTTATATATAGAAAGAGGAAGAGTTCATTGTTCGTAGGAGGGCCCCATAACACTAATACAATATAAATTTTCAGTACTCACTCATGAATGGATGGATATTGTATACTGAATAGGTTATGCTTACTTACTGTTACCTCAATGCTGAGATCAAAGGTTCACCATCCCAATTTTTTAGTTGGAAGTAGACAGGATGTGCGTTATAGTGCAGTGGATATTGACTCGGAACGAGAAATCGAAGAGCTGAATTCGAATTCCATTTGAATTCGTTGCATTCACTTACGCACAAACATTGGGAAAGATTTCTTCCCCCCCAACTGTGAGTTAAATATCAAAACAGATTGGGTTATATAGCTTTGGTTGCCAACCACTCTACCGCAGAAAGTAATGGCAACCTACTGCTGAAAAATGAGGGTAATGGGTGCACATGTATCCCGAGTAACCTTCGTCATCCCACTTCTCTCAGTGGGTCTTTTAGTCCTCATGTATATAATCAAGCTTGCCTTGAGACTCTTGGTCTCTAGTAAGTGTGATGTTTCAGACCCACGGAGAAGTTGTGTTGCCTGACATCTAGGCGGACGAGACATAGACTAAACTATCGCCCGGTTCACACTCCACCCACGTCTATTGAACAGGTGAAGAGGCTCATTCCTTGTTCCCTGTTTAGGATGTGGTTTCCGGCTTTCTCTTTTCCAATCTTTTCACTCTTACGTAGCCCCCTGCGCATCAGTGGCGTTACCGCCTTGCTCGGGGTGATATGATTAAAAAAACAAAACAGATGCACCTGAATTTTTCCTGTGTTATTTATCCTCTCATTAAGGGTGCCGGAGATAAGCGGTTTCTGGGTTTGGCGTTATCCGCTTGATAGTCAGAGATCCGAACCTTCGAGCAACTTCGAAGAAGGCAAATGTATAATATCGGGTCTATCGTACTGTCGTTTTGTGAATGGTTTCTGGACCGTGCAGTAGTCTCTAGTTGGGCCTCTCGATCTATAAAGATGGGTATTGTTACGGAAGTATCTCTGGTGAAGTTAACCCAAGTTATTTATGCGTGCATCTCCAATGGGTGTCTGTCTCATTTGCCTACTAGCCATCCACCAAATCAACCAAAACAAACATGAAAACAAATTGAAAATGAACAAAACTATCAAACGCAAGCTCCAAGAAAGAAAGTAGATCCCAGATATACCATCTCCTACACCAATGTAAGGGGTCTACGTTCCAACTTTCCAGAAGTGGAACTCCATCTTTAGTCTAAACTTTAACTCCTCTTCTCGTCTGAAACGGGCATCAACCCCTAGATAATCACTCATTAAATATGACCCCCTAAATCGCCACGGTCACGTGTTCGGTGCCTACTCGATGTATCCCGTATGGCACTTAACTGACCGAATGCTTTTTTATTACCTTAAAGGCAAAAATGCCTTGTAAGCAACAAAAAAGATCTGTACTGTGTACGGTAAAGATGCTTTAGCTGATAGAAATGTACGGAAGTGGCTCGCTAACTTTAGAGTTAGTGATTGTAGACTTATTGATGAAGAACCAAGATGATGACAAAATCAAGATACTGATTGAGAATAATTCGCATTACACAACGTGAAATTTAGCAGCAACACTAAATTTATCAAAACACACCATTAAATGAAAAAAAGGCAGACTAGAACAGATTTCGGTTCTATATAACGGAAGCTCCTCTCTCAATTTTCTTTAGACTTGCTGCCTTCAAAACTGCAACGATGTCTGGGTATCACGAGATCTGAGTGAAAAGAACCTTTTTGATCGCATTTCTATCGGTGTTTTCCGTATAAACGAAATGAAAATGCACTGTTTTTGAAGAAAATGTTACAATTTGCTTTAATATTATTTATATCTTTATATATTTATATCTTTATTATTAAATTGTCGCTATGGTGTGATGTAAAAATTATCGCATTTGCAATTCATAAAGTTAATGATGTTTGCTCAAAATTTGATAGTGGTTTTCACTTGTCTGAGAGCAGGGTCCTAAAATACACCCACTAGATTGTAAGTTTAAAATGCAATGCAAAACTTACAATATGTATAGTAAGTTTTAAATTTGGTAGGCATTTCCTGTGCGTTGGAAGTGTAATGCGTGGTGTATTTGGTATGTTACCAAATGTTTTTGACGCCACGTTTTTGAAAGAGGAAATTAAAAAAATTGATGATTGCATTTATTGTTATTTGTGTGTAGATCCCCAGTTTTAATTTCTTCTCTTTATTTGTAATCGATATGTTCATGCGTGTTGGTATGAATCCAAGTGGTTATAGTCGTGTAAGTCATGGAAGAAAGGGTAATTCTCGTTTATATCAGATTTGTTTGATGAGAATCTTTAGCGAAAATGACAGTATTTTTCAGCTGAAATATGTGTTGTTGAACTTTCGAGTATTTGGTAGTCGCAGGTCGCCATTGTGTTTGTTTGTCACGATGAAAGGGACTGGACGTTGCTCGATGCGTAAGTGATGTAGTTGAGATGTGAGATTAGATATTCCGACGAAAACGTATTTATTTGAAGTAGTACGTCATCAGGGTGCTAACATTTTTGAAGATCAGAATATAGCACTTTTTTTTAAAAATATACCGACAAAAATGTACTTATCAGAAGTACTGTGTCATCAGAGTGCTGTAATTCTCTAGTGAGTCAGAAGAATGTAGCATGCTCTGGAAAATATTTTCGGTAGAGTCCAGCGGTTGATATGGTCGTTAAAATCTTCTGGTTGTTTCCCAATGCTCCACGTTGAGTTGATTTTGTTTGGAAGGCATGTTTGTTTTAGTGTGTGTGAAATTAACTTGGTGATAGAAAACATTGACAGGTAGGAAAGGCTTTTAATTTGCAAAGTTGTTGAGCTGATGCTGGTGAAATTGGTACCCGAGTGTCGATGCATGTTTTGTAAGAACTTTAGAATATATCTGGATTTAATGTCGATTTTTTTTGGAGGTACAGCTGTCTCGAACTTGCAGATTTCTTATTCGTTCTTGTTAAATTTTGAAAAACGTTAATGAGTCGACGTTGAACTATATATCACATCTTTTCTGGAAAACCTGGGATAGATGACAGTTTTGCTGTCTGATTGAAAAAGCAGTTGATTTATTCGTGTTTGAGTTTTTTGCATTTTCTCGTGTGGTCCGCGAAAGTTTCTTTGAAATGTGAGCGACATTAATGATTAAAAAATAAATAAATAAATAAATAAAATAAAATAAAATAAAATAAGCTGTCTCGAACTTGTTAGACGAAAGTCGCGTTTAGCGAAAAAATTCCCGTGGTGAGTCACATTTGCCGTGGGCGTCTTCTGGGGGTCGTCTCTGCCATTGAAAAAGATCATCTTGAATTTTGCTCTCTACTTGCATGACTAGTTGTTTAGTAAGTTATTTACATTGTTGTCAATATTACGCCTTGTGCATTCGAAGTTTAGGCTAACCATTTTGTTGCAGAGACAAAATATTTTTATATTGAAAATATTATTTTATTTTGAAACGACAGGATTATCAATCTGTTTTTTTTTTTTAAGTGGAGGGTTACCAATGTTTTTGTTTGAACGTCTGAGCTACCAATCTGTTGCGGTGTTAGGAATATTTATGCTAAGTTTACATGTTATCAGAAGGAAATTTTATTTATGGCTGTTTGAAAAATAACTCTAACAACATTTGAATTTTTGTTGCAAGGCACAAGGACGAAAAAATAACAAGTACAAAATGTTCTATTAAACTAGTTTATAACTTTTTATTTAAGGGTTGCAAATTTGTAGTGAACAGTGGAAATATTTGAAGATGTTATGTTAAGGATCTTGAATGTTGAACAGTAAGCGTGAAATCATCAGAATCGATCGTAGCTAAGGTAAATCGCAGTAAAACTGTGATTTGCAACTTTCTAAAGAACAATGAGAATCATAAAAGATATGTGAATGTTCGTAAAGAAATTAAACAGTTTGTGTCATTGAGAAAAGTTCGTTCAACTTACATTTTAGTTTTGGTATCTCGCCTTGCTTAAGGAGTTGATATTGCAATGTAAGTGTTATTAAAGACGTTTAAGGGTTTGTGTTTCTGAAGCCGAATTAGTGTTAATAAAATATTTATTTTAGGCTAAGAAGTTGATTTTTATAAGAGATTCGCGTGATGTGTTTGTTCCTTTCTTTCATTGTGTTGACGGCTATTAAGTGATAAAGAAATGGTGCGAATATGCGTCGGCTCGACTATTTACTGCTACATCGTGACTGGCGTGGACAATTCTACTTCCTTGTTGTTAACTGAAGAATTAGCTTTGCGCTAAAGAATTTATACAATTTCTAGTCACGTGACAAGCTCAACAAAATTTGGTGCAATTTTAGATCTAAACACTTGTGCGTAGGCGTTTTATCAATCAACGCTGATTATTCCTAAATTAGTTCTTGGATACTCTTTGTGTTTAGTTTGTTCAAAATCTTTAGAAGCTTTACGCGCGATTATTAAATTGTCGTTCATGTGCGAGTTAAAAATTGTCGCATTTGCTATTCATAAACCTAATGATATTGACCTAAAATTTGATAATGAATTTTCACTGTGTCTGAGAGTAGGGTCCTTAAGAACAAAACATTATATTCTTAAAGTATTGATTACATAAGGTTAAAGAAACATAAATACCAATGTCTTGATTATTGAACTGCTACTTTACTATAACTTTCTTTTTTTTAATTCTTATTCTAACTTTCCCGTGCGCTTTAGAGTGTGATTATGCATTTTTTAAGTCAAAAGTAAATATTACTTTTACGAAATCCTGTTAAGGAATCCTTGACTTTACTAAATGACTTCGAAATACATCTCTAGGATTAATATTTGTTTTATTTTTAAGTGATTTTTTTTGGTCTATGATGATGATTTGGTGAGTGACGAGTGAACCTGCCAATGTTTTGAAAATACCTTAAATTAAAAGCGTCATTTATATATGGAAATTAATTTTCTTTTAATTCGGATTAGCTTTATCTTAAAAAAAAAAATGAAATTTAGCTTCAAAGAAGGCATTTAAATTATTTAAAATGCGTTTGTCGTTCTTTTTTTTTTTGTTAGAAAGTCTCTGGTGGTACCTAAAAATTTATTTCATAGTCATAACTTTATTATCTATTTATTGACGTCATTTACAGACATAGCTGAAGACAAACGTTGTAGTAATGTCTTATAAAGAATAAGAAAATGTCTGAACTTGTTTTGAGTTGTAAAATATCGCGAGTCTTTGAGAGAATTGACTTCTCTTGTAATAGGATGTTTAATAAACTCGTCATCGAGACAATTTCGTTAGTGTGAATTCACCTTTGAGTGTAGCAACAGTGTGACCTTGTTTATAATAAAGTTAAACTTAGTAAAATAACTAAGAATTTATATTGTGACTGAAGGAGTTGTGTATTTTACACTGAAACCAATGGTTGGTATTCAAACCCACCAAAAGGCCAAGATTTCGAATATTGATTTTTTTTAACAGTCTTCAACGTTCGTGCTCGCAATAAGTGGTGTGTTGTAGGAAGTTTTTTTCTTTTAACATCACTATTATTTTAACTACCTTTATAGGATACAAATTTCACAAGCCAGTGTGAAAATTAGTAATTCTGGATTCTGATTGGACAGAAAACAACAAACGAAACTTCGTGACCCGTGTCATATTTCTTACTATCTAAAAAAAGAAGTTTGCGATAGGATTCAATCATGTGATACGAGTTGACTACTTATCCACGTTTCTCGAAGGGCCAAGCAGTAAGAAGGGAGCGAAGATCAAATAGGACACCGCTACGATGTAACAAGAGAAATTTCAAACCGCTGAACCGGACACATGTTCCAGTGACACACATACCCACTCCCTCATCTTCTCGCCGTCAACAAAAAGAACAACAACAATAAGACTTTTCAGCTGACTCCTAAAGTTAATGTCGATAAGCACATTTTTCCTTTATCGCTTTTTCTTCATCTTCATTTACTCGCAGTCCACAAAAAGAAAGAAAGAAACAAAGACTTTACTGCTATTCTGTTGATACACACAGCAAAACATGGGCTTCTCTTTTCTGCACACATATTTCGCTAAAACGAACGAACTCTTAATGCTTTAAACTCTTTACAACTATTTCTCTAATAACATTTTCACAGTTTAATAATTTCATACATACAATTTGATATCAAGCTGTTCGTTACATAAATTTTCATTTGTTTATACAAACGAAACAGTTTTATCTCCTCAACCTTCTGATCTGAAGAAAATTTTTGGGAGTTCGGTTATGTTTGACACAAGGCCAATTTAATAAACATGATCGAATCCCCATACATCTTCACTCTCCACTAATGTTTATCATTTTACAAAGTAAAGATTAGAATTGTAATAAAACCTAAACATATGATGAAAGTGAGTTTATACATTTTTTGTTCTTGAGAATTTACAACAAAAATATTAACACTATCAGATTCTTTATTTTTCAAGAATAATTTTATATTTACAACATTCTCTAAAATATAATACAATTAAAACTAATGCAATGCAATATTTATCATTTACCAATTTCTAATGAAATGAATATGAAAACTATTTTTATTCATAGACTTGTAAATATTTAATAAATTATTAAAATATTTGAATCAACAATAAAGAAATCTATTATTGTATCATTTTATAAAGTTCGAATCGATTGACATTTAGCCTATTTTGCCAACCATTCAAATAAACAATCAAATAAATAAATAGTTATTTACATTGTTCAGACTGTTGTCCACATCTTTGTTACCATATTCACGGCGTTTCGGCCGTTGTACGCTCCGACCTTCTTCAGGTGATTGGAATTTTGAACTAAACCCTTTATTTCATTCACTTGGGTAGATCGTTTTCGTTCCATGAGTCATGCCACTTCTAGATGTTTCAGTTATCTCCATTTAACTCTATGTTTTTGTTCACCTCTGCTGTATCGAGGTATTGAACTCACAACTCTTTGGGTTAAGTCACTGGATTCAACCATCGCTTTTATCCACTGGGCCATGTGTCTTTGAGGAACTTTCAGTCACCTGAAGAACGTCGGAACGTATAATAGAAACGCCGTGAATATGGCAACACAGATAAGGACAACAATCCGAACAATGTAAATAATTACGATACCTCATCTCAGAAATATAGATAAATAAATAGCGTTTATTATTTTTGTTGTAATTTCTGAAGAACAAAACCCAGATACTCCGTTCATTTGTAACTAAAATGTCTCTGTAAGAATTTCGATACTATATATAGCTGGAACAGTTAGTCATATTTTCATATGTTATTCAGTCAATTTTTTGTTGTTAATGAACTAGTGTAGTTTTAATCAATCCATTCTCTATAATTAGGTTTATCGCGTACAGTAGTGATTAGAAAGCTATATTTGCGGATTTTTATGAGTGTAATTCTCACTAGATGGCCTACATCTATGGCTTTGTGTCAGGCTAACCAAAGTTTGGTAGGTACATACGCTCAAGTGGAATTTGTACATTCCTCATAAAGATACAGGAAAATATTCGGTGCCCTGTACCGCTCCGGTAAGTACCTGACCGCTCGTGATATCCTCTGCTACTACGAGAGCCAGATAAGGCCTAAAATAAGGGTATTGCTGTCATATTTTGAAAGAACTGGATAGCTCCCAGTCACCACTTTCCAGTTTCGATAGGGTTCAAAAGAGTCTAAGTATTTTTGTGGGTGACAAATTATTTTCCAGCCTCCAAACACTCTTGCACCGACGGGATTTGGCAAGCGTCTCACTGCTCTATCGCTACTTCCATGGAAGATGCTCGGACGAACTGCATTTTTTAGTTCCGCTAGTTCTAACCTTCACGGCTAGCACCCACCATGACACTCACATAGTAGCAAACCACCCTCATATCCTCCGTATTCCATGGGTGAGAAATACGTTCGATTTGTGCATCATCTCGTGAATCATTGGTCATTGGAACCGATTCCCACGAGGATGTTTCCTCGATCACTACAATCTTGACCTGTTCATGTCTAAGATTAACTGTCATTTTTCTCATTTAGCCGCATAAAATGTACCCCTTACTCTGTATTCTTCTACTTCAAGTGTCCCCCGCGTCTTGTACAGAGTGAACCTCACTATATATATATATATATATATATATATATAATCATTTCACTCCCAAGCAAGGCAAAACTGCCACTGGTGTACACGGACTTACAGTGAGAGAAAAAAGAACGTACAGGGGATGCCGAAGAAAGGATAAGAAATGGATGAAAATCAAGTAGATAGAAGATGGCAATTGTCGTTGCATTTTAACTTTTAGAGATTGTAGCTATCAGAGAAGCAAGCAAACGGAAGGGAGTACTACAAACGGGAAGTGTGAGAAAAGAAACTATTACAGTAGAAGAGCTAGTTACATTTAGCTGTTTCGACGGTAAAACGGTGGGACCTTGATGCCAATCTAGTATCACGCATATCTATCTATCTATCTATCTATCTATCTATCTATCTATCTATCTATCTATCTGTGTGTGTGTAGGGGGGGGTCCGAGAGTGGTTAGTATCTGAATACGAGCAAGAAGACAATCGTGGCAAGATAATAAGTTGAAACATAAAAGTAAGGAAAATTTTTTTAAAGCAGCAATGAAAAAAGTGGTAAGCGGTTTTAAGTGGAATTCGAACTCAGTTTGGGGATTATGATTCAGTTCCCTCTCACATGGTAACCTATGCGTTGCTGGCCAAGAATATTCACTCTCATGTCACCTCCAGCGTCTGGCCTCCTAACACTTGCGATTTGAATCTCCCGGATATCTAAACCTGACGCCTCGTAGAGAAGGAGGCCAATCGGTGGCTCCACGAATAGCATCTGACCCAGATGCAACTTCAATCTGAACTTAGTCGTGCTTATAAGTTTCATTCTGATAAACAAAAATTGATCCTCGCTTCATGCTTAAATTTGGAACTAATATGAGCCTTTGTCATGCTTATAAGCTTCATGATGATCAAAAAAGATCCAACCCTCGTTTCATGCTTGAAATATGCTTTTTTGTAAATTAATCAGAACCTTGTTTTGCTTATAATTTTCACGCTTATGAAAAACATGTGGGTCTATATACCGTGAATAGACGTATATACTTTTATTGAGTTAAAGTGAAAAGAGTTTAAGCTCCATTTAAACAATTAAATACAAGCAACTGTGGATTAATCATAACAAACCAAAAATAAACCTTATTAAACGAATTATTATACATAAAAAAGAATTAATAACAAATACGATAAATTATAAGTAGATATTTATCCTTAGAACTGAATCTTAAATGCCATGTATCTGGTTATTTTGAATATTAATCTCATACCGCCCATTTATTCGTTATTTATTAAATTTAAATTTCTTATCTACATATTACATATTACACTCCCGATCAAAAATTTAAGACCACTTAAAAATCTTTAAAAAGAAATTTTTTTTTTACGGATAGATTTTAAACTTCTCCCACTTAAGGTTACCAATACTACAATCTAAAAGCTTATGGAAACAAAAGGCTACATTCCAAACATTCTATTTAGAAATTTTTATAAAATGAGGCGATTTACACATGATCAAAATTATAAGACCAGGGGTATAAATTGTTAGATCTATGGTAATTCCAATGTTTTTAGTTCAGTTAGAGATTAGCAATCACTTTGTAAAGGTGTTACCATGCCTAAAGCAAGCAAACTTACCGAAGTTGTGCGTTCTCGAATTCTAGAATTCCATAAGCAAGGTTTGTCACAGCGGGCGATCGCAGCTAAGGTAAATCGCAGTAAAACTGTGATTTGCAACTTTCTAAAGAACAATGAGAATTATGTAAAAGCAAAATCCTCTGGTAGGCCCTAACAAATTTCTCCTGCATTGAGTAGGAGAATAAGACGGGTTGTTATGTAAGACGAGGGACTTTCTTCTAGTCAAATTAAGGCAGTCACAGAAGCTGATTGCAGTCCCGTAAACCATCAGACGACACTTACGACAAAAAGGCATGGTAAATAAAAAGCGTAAACAAATTCCTCGGCTGCTTCCACGTCACAAGGTGGACCGCTTAAAGTTTGGTCATGAATACCAAACATGGGACGTTGAGACGTGGAAGAAAGTCCTGTTTTCTGATGAGAAAAAATTCAATCTAGATAGTCCTGATGGCTTCCAACGATATTGGCATAACAAAAACATGTCTCCTGAAATTTTCTCCACACGTCATAGTGGTGGAGGGTCCCTAATGGTATGGGGTGCCTTTTCTTACAGAGGGACGATGGAGCTCCAGGTGGTGCAGGGTCGTCAGACAGTGGCTGGTTATGTTAGCATGCTACAAAAAGCATCTTTGATGACGGAGGGTCATCGTTTGTGTGGGGATGGATGGTTATTCCAACAGGAATAACCATCTGCAATCCACGCTGCAAGACGGACCTTGACCTTTCTACAAGAAAATGGTGTCCATCTCTTGGGACATCCTGCATGCTCACCAGACTTGAAACCAATTGAAAATGTTTGAGGATAGATGACAAGAGATGTTTATCGAAATGGCAAACAATATTCAACAAAAAATAAACTTCGTGAAGCCATCTTCAGAAGCTGGAGCAACATCCTCCGCACCTTAATGGAAACGCTTATTTCTAGCATGCCCGACAGAATTTTTGAAGTCATCAAAAGCAGTGGCGGTAGAACTCATTATTAAATTTGGTTGTTGAATGTTTTCATACACTTTTCATACACTTTTTGTACAATTTTGTAGAATTTTTGTCTCTGGTCTTATAATTTCGATCATGTGTAAATCGCCTCATTTTATAAAAATGTAAATTTCTAAAAAAAATGTTTAGAATGTAGCTTTTTGTTTCCATAAGCTTTTAAATTGTAGTATTGGTAACCTTAAGTGGAAGGAGTTTAAAATCTATCCGAAAAAAAAATGTTTTTAAAGATTTTTAAGTGGTCTTAAATTTTTGATCGGGAGTGTATTTATAATTCTGGTAAAAAAAAAAAATCTTTTAACACAATTTTGAATTCGTTGTTTAGATTCTATGATTATAGTATGTGATGGTATATAAGATACCATATTTCTTTTCACGGCTGTAATAAATTTATTATATTGTAATGTTTGTGAGGAAAAATAAACAATAAATACATGGATCTCATACAGACTTACCATACGTCACGGTTTGACCCGTACTCTCTCGATTTCAAGAATTTGCTTTGGCCATACAAGTTATCAGTGTAAGTCCCGAAGTTGAATCATGAAAACCTTTATTACACAGGAATACCAAAGCTATAATAACAATTGAAAATTATATTGGTTTGAGAGGCCTAACCTTACATACCAAATACAGTAATTAAATTAATAGTTTATCGATGCCGGTATCTTTTATGTCATTACTTAGTTTTCCCCATGTTATACTTTAAATATATTCTTTCCCGTTTAATATAGTTTAAACATTTGCGCGTCCGTAGAGGACGGAAAGTGCGACACAGAGACCCAAAGATGTATCGGGGTGGCCAAAGACGCATTCCAAAAGTTAAGCAGGATATTAAGAGACAGAAAAATTTTATTGGAAAGAAAGAAATAGTACTGAACTGTGACATGATATCTGTCCTGTATATGGTAGCAAATGCTGGACAATCTCCTCAAAGATGAAGAAGAGACTCAAAGCAACAGAAATCTAGTTCTACAGAAGGATGCTAAGGATACCATGGGCCGAACATGTGAGCAGCGACGAGATTTTAGAGAGAATGGAAACAAAAAGGACACTTATACTCAGCATCAGGAAGAGGAAGTTTAAATTTCTGAGAGAAATAATGAAGAAGGGACACGGCACATAAAAGAATATATTTTGATTCCTGCCTTTCTAAATTTGGTCTTTTTTAGATCTCACAACTATGATCTTTTATTTGCGTTATTCATTTAAACAGTCCGACATTGACAAGTGGCAACACCAGTGTAAAAAGGGAGATAACTATAGACACTAATAGTTACAGACAATAGAGTAAAAAAATATAAATAAATACACATATGTGCATATGCACGTAGCCCACTATAAAGTAAAATTCCACGAATATCTTTTCTCTATTTTATTAATCTATTTGTTATATACCTACCTGTATACAAGAATGGGATCTTCCTACCCTCTTAAGTACGTGGACACTATTGCAGTAAATGGTAATAGAGTAATGTAATCATACCGATCCATACTCTCTCTCTTGTTCAACTCTCCGCTTCCGAGCGGAGAGTGACCCGCTGAAGGGTAGAATCTCATCTGGGGAGAATAAACAAGAGCCCGATTCATTCTTAAGCTGGTTGTACGGGATATTTTTGGCTGAGATTAAGGGCTCAGAATTCCTACTTTAATTGATCTTGTGTCGCATCCGCTTTGATGGGGAGGTGGTAAATATCTGGTAGAGGAGAGTGATTATACTGACTAGCAGTTCAATAGCATTGTATCTACATAGTTTCGTTCATCGAGGCAAAAACAAAAAAAAAACAAAAAACAAAAAAACAAAAAAACAACAACCTAGGAATCTTCCATAGTCGGGATCAGTTAATTAGTTAAGTGCCATACGGCATACACGCTTGGGCGATCATGTCTCGAAAGAGACATGACTGACTGGGCAGAAGATTATCCCGCAATCGGGATCACCGATGCCATAAAAAAATAAAAGAACACGAATATTATACAACTTCAACGAAAAAATACAAAACCCAGAAATGATACGAAGAAAATATGGTCGACCATCGTCGTGATCATCGAATCAGTAATTTCAACAAATCACAAATTATGCAACTTCAACGAACAAATAAACAAAACCCACAAATGATACCAACAAATGGTTTCGACCATAGTCGGCTCCATCGAGGCAATAAAAAAATAAAAACAACTTAACACAAATTTTACAATTTCAAAGAAAAAACCAAAACAAGAACAAGCCACAAATCATACAAGAAAAAGGATTCGAACACATTCGGGATCATAGAGGCAATAAAAACAAATAAAAATAACCACGCACAAATGATATAAAGAAAATTAGTCGACCATAATCTGTATCATCGAGTCAACAAATTCAACAAATCACAAATAATGCAACTTCAACGAAAAAACAAAAAAAGCATAAATAATACCAGCAAAATGGTTTCGACTATAGTCGAGATCAAGGAGTCAATAAAAACACAAAATACCCCAAAATTATACAACCTCAACCTAAAGAAAAAAAATGATACAAAGAAAAAGAAGTCAACCAAAGTTGTGATCATCAAGGCAATAATAAAAAAACACAAAAGACAAATTATACCATTTCAAGGAAAAAAAAAAACGACCCGCAAATGATACAAAGAAAAAGGTATCGACGATAGTTGGTATAATAGAGACAATAAAAAACAAAAAAAAATAAAAAACAAAACAGAAATTACACAACTTCAACGAAAGAAATCAACTAATAAATGATGCAAAAAGAAAAAAATCAATCGATCAGAGTTGCGACGAACGAGACAATAAAAAAGAAAATCCCAAATTATATAACGAAAAACAAATAAAAACAGAAACAAAACACTCAAATGATACAAAGAAAAGGAGTCGACCATAATCGGGACTATTGATACAATATATATATATATATATATATATATATATATATATATATAAGAGAGAGAAAACCAAGGTAAGCCTTTCGTTCGACAAAAGTAGACATGAGTATATGTCGGAAGAAAATTTAATTTAAAATTAAGCATGAAAATTAGATAATGTTCAGAAAAAGGGAGAAAAAAAAAACAAATAAATTCAGTTGTAGCTTGAGATCTTTTTGTTTGCACAGAAAACGAGGGTTTGACAATATCGTCAAAGCCTTCAGAACAATGAGATGGAATGGAGAACGACCTCTGTGCATAACAGAAAAAAACGATCTGCAAAATAAGAGTCATCGCATTCCTTTATATTGAACAAGTGTTCACCAATGGCAGGTTCGGGCATCTGTGAACACTCAGAATAGGGCGGTGCTCACGAAAAGAACGAGGTACATGCTGTGACATGCGAACCTCCAATCTTTGGATCGTTCGGCCTATATAGTCGGCACCACGCCGACATTTAAATTTATAAACAACATTACTTAACTGAAAGATAAGCAGGGCGTCCTTACGAAATGAAAGAAAAACAGATCGCGCAGAGAAAATTACACGTGGAGTCAGAGCCCCGAAATTACGAGAAATAATCGAAGATACTTTGTCAACAATGGATTGTACATTGGGACCAATGCAAGGTACCTTCAAATAGACAGGGCATTTTAATGGCCTAAACCTCTTATATATATTCTCTTTTCCAATCTTTTCACTTTTCCTTATTTTTTTTTCAATTGGAGTAGATAGACTGAACTATCGCCCGGTTCACACTCCACCCACGTCTATTGAACAGGTGTAGAGGCTCATCCCTTGTTCCCTGTTTAGGACGTGGTTTCCGACTTTCTCTTTTCCAATCTATTCACTCTTACATAACCCCCTGCACACCAGTGGCCGTACCGCCTTGCTCGGGGTGATATGATTGAAATATATATATATATATATAAACGAGATTATAATTATAGTCGTCTCGAAAACCTTCCTCGAAAACTATCGAACGAAAGAAAAAATTGTTGTAAAAAAAGAAAGAACTAAGGGCATGAAAGTCAGTCAAAAGTGTTCGGATTGAAATCAGCACGAAGCCCAAAGAAAAAACCGGACACAAGTAATCATCTAACAGAAAGCGCTCAATGCAAAGGTAGAGCAAACTGAATAAATTAAATAGAACCTAATAAGTCAGACGAACCGACCTAGGTTTCACCTAAATCGGATCGTTAAAGAAAGCTGGCTAAAGAGGAAAATAAAACACGGCATATAAATAGGTAATCAAGACAACCCACGTGACCAAGAAATTAAAGCAACTACAACACAAGGGAGTGGGCGGTTAACAATTTTATTACTTTTAATTTTCAATTTTCAGTGGGAGGGTAGAAGACAAAGACGAAAACAAAAAGATACTTTACCACAATAGACTGGCCTAATCTAATAGCCAGAGATTCCTATGCCTACATTTATTCAGGATTTCAGTCTTAGAATTCAGTAAGTAAGCTATAGCCAGTTTCTCTTCACTATATAGCCTACAAAACTCCTGGCCAGCTTTGTATTTAGAACATCTCTTTAGTATTTCCCATTTCAAGATAGGGTCCTTATTTATTTCCCGCTTAATAGTCCATACGTAAGTGGCTAATATAGTACTACGCTTAGTTTTTACGTTATTGAAACTACTTGTGTGATTATAATAGCTTTTTTAAAAACTTATCTTGTGTAGCTCCTATATATATTTTGGGGTTAGTATCCTCCGTATTTTTATAGATTTTAACTTGATAGACCACGCATTCCTGTTGACATCTACCCTGTAAAGGACAACTATTTTTATTCCTACAATTACAACTCCCTGTGTCAACGCGTGGAATGTCGCTAACTTTTTCTTATTAAGTCCACTAATTAACTTTTCTAAATTATACATGCAACAGTCACTAAGTTTAACATTGTTTTTATTTAATATTTTATCCAACTTAGTATTTTTGCTAAAATTTTATTCCAATAGATTAAAAAAATATGTTTTGTTATATATATATATATATATGTTTGTTATATATATATATATATATATATGTGTGTGTGTGTGTGTGTGTGTGTGTTTTGTTATATATATATATATATATATATATATATATATATATATAACAAAACAAAATACAAAAAACGCAAGTTATACAACGACAGCAAAAAGAAATTACCACTCACAAATGTGACAACAGATTAGGTGTCATCATAATCGGGATTATCAAGGCAGTACAAAATACAGAAAACCCACAAATAATATTAAATAACTTTAACAAAAATAAAACAACCCATAAATTATACAAAGAAAAAGGAGATGATCATAGTTGGTCTCATTGAGGTAATAAATAACACAAAAACACACAAATTATACAACGTCAACGAAAAAACGAAACAAAAAAACAACAACAAGAGAAAAATTATGCGAAGAATAAGGAACCGTACATGGGATCAGCGAGGTAATAAAAGATAAAACTGGATTTGCGGATGTTGCAATGGATTGTTGATCGGAATCGTTAATGGGAGAACCGAGTTCCAATTCTTGTTCGTTATGTTCCCTTACGTGCAAATACACTCAAGGAAGATATGGATTCACCTTTTCTCCCAGCTAAGGATTAATTAGTAAGATATGTATCATTAAACCATTTTTGTCTCGAAAAATATAATAAAATTGTGTAGAAAATATTTAGATTTCGTCATTAAATAATCCCTAGAGGTTGTTGATATGTCGCTCACCAAAAAGAACACTCGACAATTTCATCTTTAAAAAAAAAAGCAAACAAAAAACAAAAAACAAAAAAAACAAAAACAAACAAGACAAAACAAATTCAGGTGTTATAGAAAATATAAGTTTGAAAAGTTTATTTGATAAAATAATTTTTTGGAAATTAAAATGAATTCTCATCAATTTCTTATAGATTTATTTAGTTACAAGATATGAGAAGGATTTATAATTAAACAAATATGCCAACTTTCATTCCTTCATATGTTACCACCAAATTAAAAAAAAAATTAATATGGCTAAAGAATTAGTCGAAAGCACTCGAGACAATGAAAACAACACACTTTACTCTTAAAAATACTATGGACGACAGAAAAACGTAATTTAAAAGCTTAAAACATTCTTTATACATAATATTCAAACAAAAATGCATAAAAGAATGACTACTGACTATATATATATATATATATATATATATATATATATATATATATATATATATCAACAGAGTAGACGTCATAATAACACCTTAGGGCCCTTTCGGTCAACACATTATCCAAGGTGAACGTTGGCAAAATTTTAAATAATATTAATCATGACACATTAATTTGACGTTATATATGAGAAGGTGGAACTCGTTTAAAAACAATATATATATATATATATATATATATATATATATATATAGAAGGAAATTACATGGAGCTCTCTTCCTGTATCATGTTTTAATATTAAAATAAAATTTTTAATATTAATTAGGATCGGGTTTTTGGGAATTTACCTTCCTGCTTTTTTTTCCCTTGGATTGAAGTATCTGAATTAATATATATATATATATATATATATATATATATATCCGTAGAGATGCATTATGATTAGGAGAGTATACACATTCTAGGTACCGCCAAAATGAAAGCGAAAATAAATAAAAAGAAGTTACCTACTGCAAAAACATCAGGGAGTTATCCGATTTAAACGAAATTTTCAGCATTTATTCATCATGAATGACTTTTATATCAACTAGATTGTTTTTTATTAGATGCTTCTTTTTTTTTTAGAAATATTGTTATTGTTGGTGGGTCAATTATTCCTCATTTCATCGTGAACATTTTAAATTGGGAGATGATCACAAATATTTGTTATTGTTTTATAAAGAAAAAAATCCTTAAAGATTATATTTCAAAAAAAAAAAAAGAAAAGAAATTGCGGTATCAAATCAAAAAATCGTAATTTTTTTTTCATAAAACTCACAAAAATGTTTAAAAAATAACCTTTGTTGAAAGCTAGTGTTTGTATAATAGAAAACATAATTTCCTTTCAGATTTGACAAGAAGAAGAATCTACAGTGAATATTTATTTCTGAAAAAATTAATTTTCAGCGCAATTTTGAAATTCTTCGGACAAAAAAGATCGTGTTTATTAAATATGTGTTTGAAAAAAGTGAAGTTAGATACCGTTTTTACATCAAAAATATTTTTTAAAAACTTATTTTATTTATTACCTCGCAAATCATCATCATCATCATCATCATTATTATTATTATTATTATTATTATTATTATTATTATTATTATTATTTCGATTTCTACTATGGTCACACTACTACCAAGTCTGCGGAAATACCTAAGTGATGTTTTATGATTACATTACATAATTTGTTTTTCTAACTCCTATCACTAGCGTTGCATGAACAAAATTCTTCTTACTGTGTGGGCTGTAGTTAACAAGAAAATGTTTTGTATTTCTTCTGAGTTGGGATTTCCATGGATTTTTCAGTGTGTTGTTTTTTTTTTGTTTTTTTTTTTTTTTATAATTCCAAGCGTATCGACTATCACTGGTACTCTTGTTTTCAATTTCTACATATTTGCTATTTCAATTTCCAGGTCTTTATACTTTGATAGGTTTTCAAATTCCTTGATTGCTATTTACAATCTGCTGAACAAGCCATATCAATTTCCTTTCGGTTTGTGACAATAATGTCCTGCTTATTTGCTTCAATTTTCCTGTCTATATAAATGGTGTAATCCCATAGAATGGTGACGTCTTCTGTTTCTGCAATCGATGCCGTGTGATATTCATATCTGTGTTTGCTTACATATTTTCCAAAGTGTTTGCACATTGCCCAGTGTAAATATTGCCCCACTCTGTCGTGACGATTTTTATATTCATTTGGGGCAATTACAGAACATCCTGAGATTATGGTTTCCTGGTATTTGTCACAGAACCTGCATTTTGGATTAACATTATGTATGATATTTGCCTAAAAGTTCCTTGTGAAAAGACTGGTTTTGCGCTGCAAGAATAAAGCCTTCACTTTCAGACTTTAATCTAGATGCATGTAACCATCGATAAGTATTAACTTTATCACATCGGGTTTATTAGTACGTTCTGGATATTGGCCGTGCAGAGGGTTGTCTTGCCAGCGTTCTTTCATCTATTCAAGAGCTTTATCCTTGGCTTTCTTTTTCATATTTTTTACTGTAACAGTTGGTTCTTGGGTTCTGTTTTGGTTTTCTACAGAATCTACTAAATGTAAATCTTATTTGCATTTGCTGCCTTTTTTCGTTATTGAATATTTTCATTATTGAAAATATATTTCATTATATTGAATATTTATTCAATATTTTCAATATACTCAATATTCAATATTTTCAATATATTAAATATTTATTATTATGTCATTTTTCATCATATTTCGATTTCTGCTTTGGTCTCACTACCAACCAAGTCTGCGAGGAGACCTAAGGCAGGTCGTGGCGTGTTGTTATGGCCCCATTTCATGTTTTTCTATCTTCCCTATCATCCCTAGCATTACATAGATAAAGTTTTCCTTAGTGTGTGGGCTGTGCTTAATAAGACAATTTTTTGTATATCGCTTAAGCTGGGGTTTCCAGGGATTCTTTCAATGTGTTGTTTTGTTCCATTTTTTATCATTCCAAGTGCACCTACTATTACTGGCACAACTCTTGTTTTCAATTTCCACATGTTTTCTATTTCAATTTCCAGGTCTTTATATTTTGACAGTTTTTCAAATTCCTTGATTGCTATGTTACAATCCGCTGGACAAGCCATATCAATTAATAGACAAGTTTTCTCCTTCTGGTTTTTAACAATAATGTCTGGCCTGTTTGCTTCAATTGTTCTGTCTGTGTAGATGGTGTAATCCCATAGAATGGTTACATCTTCTATTTCTGTAACCGGTGCTGGGTGATGTTCATACCAGTGTTTGTTTACAGATTTTCCATGTTTGCGCATTGTCCAATGTAAATATTGCCCAACTCTATCGTGGCGATTTTTATATTCATTTGGGGCAAGCACAGAAGAAGCCTGAGATTAGGTGGTCTGTTGTTTCTTGGTGTTTATCACAAAACCTGCATTTTGGATCCATATTATTATGCATAATATTTGCCTGAAAGTTTCTAGTAAAAAGACTTTGGTCTTGTGCTGCAAGAATATAGCCTTCAGTTTCAGACTTTAATCCAGATGCACGTAACCATCGATGAGTATTAACTTTGTCAACATTGGATTTATTGGCACGTTCTGGATATTGGCCATGCAGAGGTTTGTCTTGCCAGCGCTGTTTCATCTGTTCAAGAGCTTTATCTTTGGCTTTCATTTTCATATTTTTTTCCGCAATAGTTGGTTCTTGGCTTCTGTTTTGCTTTTCTACAGAATCTACTAACTGTAAATCTTGTTTGTATTTACTGCCTTCTTTTATTATTGAATATTTTTTCTGTCTTTCTTCATGTTGCCTTACTAATTGTATCATCCAATCCCTTTTTGTTTCTGTGTATGTTAGTAAGCCAATAGTTGTTGTTTTGTATGACAATTCCAGCTGAATAAGACCTCTCCCACCTTCTTTACAGGGTATGTATAGACGGTCTACATCAGCCTTTGGATGATGCATCTTATGCTTAGAAAGAAGCTTTCTTGTTTTAGAATCCATTCGCCTGATGTCGTTTAGAGTCCAGTTTAAGATGTTGAAGCTATATTGGACAACTGGGATTGCAAGTCTATTAATGGCCACAACTCTTCTGAGAATTCAATTCAGTTTTTAATATCATTCGTAGCCTTCTATAGTACTCTTTACGCACTATTTCTTTCATTTTTTTATGGTGAATGTTTTCACTCTCATTTACACCTAGGTATTTATAAGCTTCTTCTGGTTTCAATTCTTTTATTGTTACAGCAGGGTCTAGGCTAATTGAGGATGTTTCTTGTATTGATCCACGTAAAACTGTAGCTTTAGCACATTTATTCAAATTGAATTTCATTCCAATGTCTTCGCTGAAGCCTTTTACAGTTTGCAGAAGACCTTCCAGCTCATTATCATTCTTAGCATATAACTTTAAGTCATCCATGTAAAATAAATGGCTTATTTTATAACCACATTCTGTCTTATTAAGTTGACTGGTCAGTGCTATTAATGATATGCAGAATAGTAATGGAGACAAAGAATCACCTTGAAATATACCTCTTTTGATGTTTATTTCATCAGACTTATAGGTTCCATTTATATGATTGAGGTAAAGGGTTGTTTTCCATATAGACATGCACTGTTTGATGAAATTTATGATGACGAGTGATATCTTGTATATATTTAAAGTCTTTAAAATCCAGGAATGTGGCACACTATCGAATGCCTTACGATAATCTATCCAGGCAGTACTAAGATTTTTCTTTGTACTGTAGCAGTTTTCCAGGATCATTTTGTGAATAAGCAATTGATCTTTACATCCATAACAGCCACGTTTGCACCCTTTTTGTTCAAGCGGTATCATGTCATTTCTTTCTAAGAATAAATATGTCTGTTTTGTTAAAATAGATGTTAATAGTTTATATGTTGTCGGAAGACATGTAATCGGTCTGTAGTTTTTCGGGTTGTTTGTGTCACCATTCTTGGGTAGAAGAAATGTTATTCTTTTGGTCATCCATGCAGGAATTTTAGTGGGATCGTCAACCATTTCTTGAAGTTCTTTGGCTAGTTTTTTATGTGCTGTATTTAAATAATATAGCCAAAAGTTAGGAATTTTATCTATACCTGGGAATTTCCAATTATGTGCTTTTTTTTAATGCAAATTTAACATCCTCTTCTGTAATTCCAGCCCATGTCTGTTCTGGTTTATTTTTCATTCGTTCTATCTCTTGTGCAATCCAATCTACTTCCTTGCTATGTTATTTAGGGCAAGCCCATATCTTTTCCCAGAACTGTGTAACTTCTTTCATTCTGGGGGGGACTGTCACTTCAATTCTCTTTTTACCTATTTCCCTGTAAAATCTCTTTGCATCGGTTTGAAAAATCTTGTTTTGTCTGTAAAATCTTGATCTTTTCTCATAGCGTCTTATTCTTTGAGCCTTCAGTTGTATTTTTTGCTTTATTTTTTCCTTAGTTGATAGGATTTCATTTTCATTTCTAATATTTTATTTACTTTCGACTCTTCTGCTTTTCCTAGTTCTTACATTTATTCATCTACTTAGTTCATCCAGTACTGATAGTTCACTTCTAAGTTGTTCGATTTCTTTTTCTATTCTTCTTTTCCAAGGTGGATCTTCATGTCTGCGAGACTGCCTTGTTTTTAATTTGATGTTCAATTTTTTTGTTGCTGCTATTGCTGATGCATATATTGCTTCATTGAGATTTGTATGAGTGTCTTCATCCAAGATTAATTTGAGTGCTGCATTGTAGAGTTTAATAGTTCGGAGGTTATGCTTTGTTGGTTGTAATTTTGGGAGCTGTTCTCGTTCCTCCATTGCAATATTTTGTATTTGACTTAAATGGTTCTTGATTTCTTCCTTGGCTTCTTGTATACTGTTCTTATTTTCCGTCAAATAATTATGTTCGATGTGTTCTGAACTCGTTTTATTTTCGTCTTTTAACTGACTCAGATCACACCTTTCCAGCACTTTTAAACTTACAGCATTATCGTCACAGTGATTTGTGTGTATCACGGTTTCTACATTACCTGTGGCTTGTTTGATGTTATTACTTTTTATTTCTGATTCTGATTCCGGTTCCTTTTCATATTTTGTTGATTCGTCTCTTCTGGTTACAATTCTTTTAATTTAATTAATTTCAGCCTCTGTCAATCGGCTATTACGAAAAATGTACCTTCGTACATTGACTAATTTATTTTCGTCAATATACTTTGTATTTGCTTGACCAACTTTTTCACGCCAAATGTCATATGTTTGGCGAGTCATGTTTTTTTGAGGTTTGAGTAACGCTTCATGAAATGCAGTCATAACGACTTTGTACTCCTCACGAGACCATTTCACTTTTTCTTTCTTTAAATATACGGTTGTAGATCTAGCTGGAGAATTTTCAGAACCATCATTAGGATTATCCTGATTGTGGGGACCTGAAGATTCATTCTTTGTGTAGGAGTTTGTTCCTATGGCAGATTTTTCGACCTCAGGTAGGTTCCCTCCTGAAGGACGGGCTCCTTATTATTATTATTATTATGTCATTTTTCATCATATTTCGATTTCTGCTTTGGTCTCACTACCAACCAAGTCTGCGGGGAGACCTAAGGCAGGTAGTTGCGTGTTGTGATGGCTCCATTTCATGTTTTTCTATCTTCCCTATCATCCCCAGCATTACATAGATAACGTTTTCCTTAGTGTGTGGGCTGTACTTAATAAGACAATTTTTTGTATATCTCTTAAGCTGGGGTTTCCAGGGATTCTTTCAATGTGTTGTTTTGTTCCATTTTTTATCATTCCAAGTGCACCTACTATCATTAGCACGATTCTTGTTTTCAATTTCCACATTTTTTCTATTTCAATTTCCAGGTCTTTATATTTTGACAGTTTATTATTATTATTATTATTATTATTATTATTATTATTATTATTATTTCAAATAGGAAGAAGTTTTGATTCACCTCACTCTTAGGGAATTAATATTTTAGTATTGAGTGTGATAATTTCCCGCTTTTTTAGCATTTCCTTTAGTTTAATAAATTTTAAAGTCAGTATAATTATAAACGTGTGCAATTAAATGTTTTATGACATCAAATAGATAAGAAAATAAAAAAAGTAATGGATTAAACTCAAAACTATCATTTGACTAGCTTTTAATTATTTTTTATGCTTATACTGTAGTATGAAAAATACAATTAGTTATACTAAGTTCAATAAAAGTATATAGAATAAATATTAGTTTCTTAAACTATTGGTTATATAAGATTAAAGATAATTTATTTTTAAACATAAACAATAACAGTCTCTCTGTTGGTGCACCGTATTTTAAAACAACAACAATGACAACCCCCCCCCCCCAAAAAAAAAACAAAATAAAACAATCTTTTTCGTGCGCTTATGTGATGGGAATAAAACACTAACTGTTGATGACCAATGACTTTGACATCAGCTCACAGGCTACTGAGCGTAAATAAACGTTATTTTCTTTATGCTTTAAGCAAAAAGTAAGCCTCACTTTTTAGAAAATCCAGTTAATTAATGGTTATATTTGTTAAATTATTTGGAAATACAATTCTAGGTCAAATATTGAGTTGTAAGAAGATTTTTTTTCATTTGTTGTTTACATTTTTCATTTAAAATGGCGAATGATGAGTCGATGAGTGACGACTGAATGTCAATCTGTATTTAATATATATATATATATATATATATATATATATATATAAAGAGAAATACTTTAGTTTTATTTTTACTTTACACATGGAAATATATTTTTCTTTTCATACAAATTAGCTCCCGACAATTATCTTTCAAATAAAATCACAATTTTGCTAAATAGTTGTTATTTAAATTATTTTCAGAGCTTGAATGTCACGTGGTGAGATCCTATGAAATTCGAGACCATTCTCTAAAAAGTCGGGTAAAAAATTTAGTATAATTATGATTATTAATGATTATATTTAGTTTTTGATAATTCATTCTTAAAGAATAAAAATTAATGATAAAATAAAATAAAAATTTATATAAAAATGTTCTCTGTGTGTGTGTGTGTGTTACTGTTATTTTAAACACTAACTTATTTAAGTTTAAGTAAGTCTAACTTACATTATTTTAAATTCATTTTTAAGGCTTTTAGCTGAAATTTTGACAAAACCTTATATATCATTATCACACACACAAACACACACACACGCACACACACACGCACGCATACGTACCTCCACGAAAAATCCCTAAAAAAATCAGCATACCGTGATAAAAACATGCTTCAAACGTAATGAAAATAGTTTTATCATTGTTACGAGGAAGGATCAAAGTATTTTTTAATATATAATGAATTTTTTATTCCTTCTTAGAACATTCGAAATTTTGATTAAAGAACTTGTTTTTCTTGTGTCAGCAGTTGTATTAGCTTTTTAGCGTAGAAAATTTTAGCCTTTTTTTTTTTTTTTTTTTTTTTTTGCAGTGACAGAAACATTAATTTGGAAAATCTTGCAAAACTCAAATAATTGTTGGATTTTAATGAAATTTTCAGGACATATTTACAAACGAATATAACTATTTTTTTAAATTATTTTATTAGAATGCCTTAGTAAATTTTGTTTTTACATGTGTTTCCCACCTTATTTAATTTTATGAAAACTTGAGAAATTTAGCGTGATAATTTTTAGTGATTATATTAGTTAAAAGTAGAATTCTTTGTAAACTGTAATCAAGGAATGTTTTTCGCAATATCGAACCCTGTCTTACCAAAAAATCTATTCTGAATCAAAATTAAAAACGCAATAAAAATAAGACATTATTTAATTAGAGGAGCTTTTAATTGCTTTTATGAATAAGATATATTTTAAAACAATATTATTTGAAGAAAAAAACTTCGATGAAAAATTAATTTTTACAATATTTTTCATGTTTTTTTACAATTTTAAATCGAATAATTTACAAAATAAGTAATATTCATTTCCAATCAGAATCTAACTAGAATTTAATAATTCTCCTATAATAACGTTTTATAAATATATATTATTTTTTTCAAGATTTTTAAAACCGAGAATTAACTTTTGTTAACAAATGTATAAAAAATGGCCAATTTTAACGATTTTACTGAAAAACAAAAAACTCGATTCTGATCAAAATATTTTCTGTTTGGAATACACCACCAAATATTTTGCTTAGTAGAAATAGTTAGTAAATTTAAAATCATTTAGCTCCTAATTAAAGCTAAAATGAAAGCTTCAAAAAAAACTTTTTTAACGAAAAAAAAGTTATTTTAAACCCTACGTATACCAAATTAGTAGAGGTAAGCATATATATATATATATATATATATATATATATATATATATATATATATATATATAAAGTTATTTTTAGTGGATACTCGTATTTGGGTAGACGCTTCGTTTAGTTATTAAACGTATTGTCGTCTGCTAGCCTGAATATTTGAGAGATTTTATTACAGAATATATTAAGTACCTCCACTCATTTTCGATAACTAACTTTTAAACTGAATTTTTAAAAATTTTAAAGTTTTCTTGAAACTTTTATTTTAGTTTTAGTTGAAAGCTAAATGACTAAATTTACTATTTCCAGTAAGCAAAATACTCTGGTGTATTTCAAACAGAAATTGTATTGATAGGAATCTAAAATTTGTCGACATTTTTTTAATCTTTGAATTTTTCGGACTTTTTTTAAGTGAGAGACACATTTGTAAACAAAAGTTAATTCTCGGTTTAAAAAAGATCTTGCAAAAATAAAATATACACCTGTGACACATTATTTTTTGGAAAATTCGAAAATTTAATCTTAAATTAATCTGATGTACACAAGTATTACTTATTTATAGCATAAAATTTAGAATTAAATTATTTCTTAAACACAGTGTGTTGATCTTTCTAACCTTTCCACCGTATTTGAAATGTGTTGACAGATTGACAGATGCGAGATAAAGTAAATGTATAGTGATCCCAAGTGACATAATTGTACAAATCTTTTCCTGTACGGGGAAGAAACCCCGAAACATATGACCTTTTAATGTACACATTACCATACAAAAAAAAACTTCAAATACACACAAAAAAATTATTTTAAACGCACGAAGACACGACGATTTGTATTAGACTTTTCAATTTTCAATTAATAAAATCGATTTTCACTTAATACATTTAAAAATTAACCACAGCAAATCTTTGAAGTATTTTAAAAATATTTTAAAAACTTTATAAATTGTTATAATTTAAAAAAAAAATGAAAACAATTCTTTTAAAATTACATTCTTAATCGAAAATCTTTTTTTCTTCAGATTATAATGTTCTTAATATATATTATTTCTCAAAGCAATTAAAAGTTTATCAAATTAAATAATGTCACAGTTTCAGTGCATTTTTTATTTTACTATTGGGAGCAGATTTTCGGAAATAAAAGCAAAATGTTTTAAAAAAATAATAGATGGTTTACATTACCCAAGGAGTCCTGCGTTTAACTAATAAAACCAATTTTCCTAACAAAATTCAATTTCTTGAAATTTCATGAATTTACGTGGAGACAGGATAACAGTTGTAAAAAAAAAACAAAAAAAAAACATATTTTTACCAAGATTTTTTTTAATATAATTTTAAAAATAATTTCATTCATCTGTGAATAAGTCCTGAAAGTTTCATCAAAATCCGACAATTATTTGATTTTTACAAGAATTTTCAAATTAATGTGTTTGTCACCGGAAGAAAAAAATGAGTGATGTAAATATTACGTTTTCCATTGTAAACTCTCGTAACGATTAGGTTACCCGCTAACTAAAATCAAAACAAGATTTTGACCAAAATTTCGAACGTGTTAGAAGGAATTCAAATATTTTTTCAAATATGTAAAAAACACTTTGATCTTTACTCTTGATAATAACATAAACATTTTGATGAAAAAAGTTCGTTTTTATGAAGTTTGGAACCTTTTTTCTTCATACTGTGCTGTTTTTTCAGCGATTTAGTAGGGGTATCTACAAAAACTGGTTTACCGTGGATTTAATTTTAATGTACATCGAGGTGGCGGGGGCAAATTCAAAAACGCCGGTTATAGTTTTACATGAAAAAGCGTTAAAGTTACAGGGACGATTACCTTTAAACTTAAATCTAATATTCGGTATATCTAGATCAGACGTTCCCAATCTTTTTGTTCTTCTCTACCTCTTGGCATTTTTATAGATTCCTGTGTACCCCTAAAAATTTGGAAAAAGAAAAATAATGAAATTGAAATTATGATATTTTATTATGAGATCTTTTTGAGTCGAGTCAATTACTCATAATATCAGGGACTTAAACGCAAGTAATTTATAAAACTCGAATTCCAGTTGAATTCCTTGCATTCACTTACGCACAAATACCCTTGGGAAAGGTATTAATCCGTCTCTTCCCTCCAATTATGGGTTAAATAATAGAACAGATTGGGTTCTATAGCCTTGGTCGGCAAGCAGTCTACCGCAGAAAGCAATGGCAACCTATTGCGGGATAATCATCTGCCAGTCAGTCGTGTCTCTTTCCATACATGATCGCCCAAAGCGTGTATCGCGCATGGCACTTAACTGACTGACTGAATTTATAAAACAGTTTGATCCTTCATATTTTAAAAAAATTATCTATAATGATCATTACTAAGCAAAAATACACACAACAATACAAAACTATTACTAATAATCAACACTAAGCAATACTAACCAGATGGATATGCCTGTTTTATTTTAACTTAACTTTAAAAGCTTTGCTTGCTAAAATGAGGATATTGAAAAAAAATATGTTGTGCAATCTGGATAGAGATTACAATTAATTACATCATGTGTTGTACAGTAGTGGTTATTCTCTCGGAGTCAATGTACTCCCTGAAGAGTACAAATATACCACTGAAGGTACATGTACCCCAGTTTGGGAACCCCTGGCCCAGATGTTCCACTTAACTGATCTCAGTCAGCATTTTTATCACTTTTTTGTTTTTGTTTTTTTATATTCACCACATTTGTTTTTAATTCTCCCACATTCTATCAGCAGCAGTTTCGTGGGGAAAGGAGATACGTTGTATTACCGCTGAAGAATTTTCTAGCCGGAACGAAACGCGTCATTTAGAAGCTTTTTCATTTACTCATTGGCTTACTCAGTATTTTATGATTAGTCTGTTTATTATATATATATAAGCAGTATCTTTTAAGCAGTTAATTCCACGGAGGATTGTTGACTCTGCATATTCAGGTTTTTGGCTTGTGCCTTGAGCACTATTTTTAAATAACCGTTTACTGGTTTTTAACCAGTACCTCTTTTATCCAGTCATAGTATACCTTAAAACTATATTTTTTTAAATATATATACATATATTTTTTTTTAATCATATCACCCCGAGCAAGGCGATAATGCCACTGATGCGCAGGGGGCTGCGTAAGAGTAAAAAGAATAGAAAAGAGAGAGCCGGAAACCACATCCTAAACAGGGAACAAGGGATGAGCCTCTTCACCTGTTCAATAGACGTGGATGGAATGTGAACCGGATGATAAAAAATATAGTTTAATGTTATATTTTTATCGTATATATATAGTTTTAAGATATGCTATATTTGTGGGTGGATGTACGTTGTGGTGAGGTGGATATTGGCTCGGAACGAGAAATCGGAAAGCCAAGTTCGAATTCCAGTTAAATTCATTGCATTCACTTATGCGCAAATACCACTGGGAAAAGTATTAATTCGACTCTTCTCCCTCCAGCTATAGGTGAAATAACAGGACAGAATGGGTGCTATAGCCTTGGCTGGCGACCAGTCTACCGCAGAAAATAATGGCAACCTACTTCGGAAAAATCATCAGTCATGGCTCTTTCGAGACATGATCGCTCCAGCGTGTATCACGTATGGCACTTAACTGACTGATATTTATGGGTAAAAGCGCTCAATATAGAGCGTATGTATGTAAATATAAAATATAAAAGTAGACACTGAGGTCAACGCCAAGCGGCGATAGTCTTTTCCATGCTTGAACGCAAACTCCAGGCCATATGTGTTACTGTTGTGACAGTGTTGTGTTGTAGTTTGATTATTTAGATATACTGGTCAATGGTGCAGTACGAGTAATAAAGATCTATTGTATTATTGGGTAGGCAGTAACGATTATGTATGATTCAAGAAGTAGAAATAATGGCTTTCAAAATGTCATTACGGGACATTTTTACATACCCTTATCTTCAGCAAAAAAGGAGACATGTTATAGAATACTGAAAAAATAAATAAAAATTAATAAAATCTTCCTTGCTGGTCGGTTTCAACGAAACATGCTTAAAAGGAAGGTTGCTGCCTACATATATATATATATATATATATATATATATATATATATATATATATATAAACTTATTTATAAATGGAACTTTGTCGGTGTGTGTGTGTGTGTGTGTGTGTGTGTGTGTGTGTGTCTGTTACCTATAGACTCTGAAACGGCTGAACCGATTTTCTTGAAAATTTACACAGTTGTACTATAAGCGTCTGCGAGTGTTCTTGGCTAGGTTTTGTGTCGAAGTACCCCCGATAAATATCGAAAATCGAAAAAATCGGGTTATAGAAGGAGTGGTCCGATTTTAATCAAATTTGATACACTCATAGATAAAGACATAAGAAACGATATTCAGAAGTTTCAAGATTGGAGTTCTTACAATAGTACAGGAAATCGATATATATATATATATATATATATATATATATATATATATATATATATATATAAGGCAAGATGTTTGTGTGTGTGTCTGTTTATCTGCCTGTATGTCTGTATTTTTTTCAGCCCTTTTGTTTTAGTTTTTGCTTCGGGTTTGGCTCTAAGTAGGTATAATTGTAGCTTTTAGTCTCAGCCATGATACCATTTACTTGGAGAATTTATTCAGCCTACAAAATTCAGTTTACGACGAAAAAAACTTATTTGATATCGATACCAGGAAATCAAAATGTGACTTACATCCATTCATTTTTCTTTCAGTCTACGGTTTAACCGGAAAATATTGCTTTTTAGTCTTTCGTGCCAACGTTTAAAGAGTCTGAGCTCCAGGACCATGGATTAATTTTAAAGCTTTCATTACACCCGAGCAACGCCGGGCTATACTGCTAATATATATATATATATATATATATATATATATATATATATATATATATATATTCCAGGTGAAGAGAAGCAACAGTTTTAAAATTCTGAGTTCTCTGGCATTTAATTTCTATGTCGCAATGTCAATAAAATTAATTTTAAATAAAAACAAATTTAATTATATATAAATATATATTTTATATATATATATATATATATATATATATATATATATATATATATTATAAATGATAATTTAGAACATGTAAAAGCTACAATCTACTACAGAATTGTACATTTTGTTCCGACATTGAAAGAACAATGTCTCATCAGGTAGTTAATAATGATAGTAATAAACGTTATTTTTGAAAAGAAAACTAAAAAAAACTAACTTCTTTTTATTTTTGAAAATCTTTTCGTTCGGGGTAAAGAGGATATTATGTGGGAAAAGAAAGAGAGTAGAAAAGATGAGAAAGTAAAAAGAGAAATAAAAAAAATTAATTGCTCTATTTTCATATTGACCACTTTTTTAAATAAATGTTTTGAACGTTGCAAATATTTTCTTCGTTCCTTATACATTTGTGTGTGTGTATATATATATATATATATATATATATATATATATATATATATATATTAAGACAAAAAGAAAATTTATTTTAGCCGATGCGTTGTGTCTTCTGATGGACTTTATCAAAGCAAGCGTAAGGGTTTTATTTTGCAATTAGTGTCTATAAACAAAAGTTAAAATTGTGTCAGGTTTTTAAAAAAGATTAAATTTAAAAGACGCTCATAAATATTCATCAGGTGAAAAGTTTTCGTAATTTATTTCAAATATATATAATATATCAATTCTTTCTAAAATGTGAAATTCCCATCCGTTTAAATGTTACATTTAAATTACTTTAAATGTAACGTCAGATGTCATCTTCTGTTTTCTGGAATCTTTTAGACTTTATCCTCAATAATCCCATTACCCAATCTTTTCTCTCATTGTAATCCCCTGCACACTAATGGCGGCCCCGCCTTGCTTAAATAAAATGATAAAAAAAAAAGCTAAAATACTTTAAATATTAATTGCATAAAAAATTCCACAACATCATTTACTCACTTTCGCAGTTTAAACATTAAATTATTTCACTTCGCATCTTCCATAACTGACCTACACTTAAATAAGTTATCTTCGTGTCTTTATTTATATTTTAATTTTAAAATGTATATTTTAGTTATAAATCTGAATTTTAGTTATAAATCTTGAAATGTGTGTGTGTAGCACGTTGAAATCTAATAACATTTACTAACTTTTTGAAAAGCTAAAAGCGAAACCGGTTAAAGTAAAACGAATCTTTCTGAAAAGAAAACTCACATTAAGTAAAACGATTTTAATAATTCTCTCTAAGCGTACGTGTATTATAAATATTACATATAAATCCACACCATAAAAAGAGCCGAGTCCGTCCGTCACACGATTCAATCAGTTATAAAATATGCAGCATTCCTTTTACTAATACGATATACAGTATTTTTTCAGTAATAATTAATTTAATTTATGCTAAAACTTAAACATAAATTTGAAAAGTAAAATCTTAGAAGTTGAATTAATAGGCAGAATATTTTTAGGGCAGAGGGTATACGTTTAAGTTTTGTGTCTATGCTAAGGGATATTACTTAAGTTATATAAAATAAAAACATCTGATGTTTTCCAAATTTTACTATTATTATTTCCTCTATACATCAAATTTTTGTATAAACCTATCTGAGGCTTTTACTTTTTACCCCCCCCCCCCACTATATATATATATATATATATATATATGTGTGTGTGTGTGTGTGTGTGTGTGTGTGTGTGTGTGTGTGTGAGAGAGAGAGAGAGAGAGAGAGAGAGAGAGAGAGATTAAATTAATTGCAAACAATATATTTGATTATTTTTAATAAAATCCGTTCATAATCACGTATAATCTTTCGCGTATTGCAATCAAACGATGTCTGATATGTCCTATAACGTTGACAGATGTTATTTTCATTCATAAGGTACTCAAGTATTTTCAACCTCTTTCCGAAGTCATCTTCAGGGGTGCGAGTTATGGTAACAAATGTAACCGGAAAACTGTGTTGCGAAAAATTACTATACATTTTTTCTGCTTCAAATATAAATTTGACAAATTGCTAGCGTTCATTAAAACGTGAAAATTATCCAAAATGGAATTTTTTTTATATGTTGTAATGTCATAGTCATGCATGTGTTAAAGCATGAAAAGAACTGTTCTTTTTACAAACGTTTTAGAACATTACTACAGTATTCATAGCGATTCTATTCATTGACAGCTTAAGTGTTAATATTCATTTAAACATTCATATTCATATATTATAGTCATCCGCAGAGATATATATATATAATCATCCGCATACAAGCGTGTTTAGATGAGATGTATCGTAGATCATCAGTGCGGCTAAATTAACCGTTCACATCAAGCCGGGATCGAAATCAAGTCGGTTTCGCACTGCCTTACCCTGTCTCACTTTCCTTTTATTCGTCCTGTGAGTATTAAATTCTCTAGGCTCTCCTTCCTATCCCAGTAACCTCATCTGTCTCTTCTTGGTGTTAAGTATAAGTTTTCTTATCTTCTGCATCCTCTCCAACGTCTTTAGTCACGTGTTCAGTCCATGTTATCCTCAGTATCCTTCTGTAAAACCACATTCCTGCTGCTTCAAGCCTCTCTTTCATCCTTGATGAGATCGTCCAATATTCACTGCCATACAGAAGAACAGATATCACATAGCAATCCAGCACTCTTTTCTTTGTTTCCAATGAGATTTTCCTGTCTCTCAGTACTTTGGTTAGTTTTTGAAATGCATCCGTGGCCATGCCAATACGTCTGTGGATCTCAACGTCGCACTTTACATTCTCTGTCAGAACATTTCCCAGGTAATTAAATTCCCAGGTAATTAAATTTCTTTACTTGTTTTATTTTAGTTTCTCCGACCTGTAGTTGGCATTTTGGGGTCCTCTTTTTGCTGATGACTATACATTCAGTTTTCTTGAAGTTTATACTTAGTTATTTCTTTTCGCTTTCTCTTGCTACCTTCTGTAGAATTTCCTACATTCTCCTCTCCATGCCTGCTATCAGCACTGTTTTTGTTATCCGCGTATCTTACATTGTTGAGATTGTGGCCGCCAATGACGAATCCTGGCTAGGGTTTTATTTCTCTCAGAATTGTTTCGCTGTATAAGTTGAATAGATTCGATAAGAAAACACATCTTTCTCTTATGCCACTTTCTATTTTTGTATAACTTCTGAATTCACTTTTTATCCGTACGCAAGCGGTTTGATGCCAATATTGATTCTCGATTACCTAAACGTCTTTTGCGAAAATGTCGAGGTCATCGAGCATCTCTATTAAGGCTTTGTAGCGTACTTTAGCTTTCAATTAAAACTAAAATAAAAGTTTCAGGAAAACATTTTATTTTTAAAAATTCAATTTAAAAGTTAATTATCGAAAAATAGTGGAGGTACCTATATATATATATATATATATATATATATATATATATATATATATATATATATATATGACAAAGTGGGAAAAGTTTTTATAAGACGCGTTTCGTCTTTTAGGACTTCATTTAACTCAATTTGTTATGCTGGTGCAACTAAACATGCGCACAAACAAGAGACGCTAAGTATTTTAAATTTTAATTTTTTTCAATCTATAAATAATCTAGCTGATTTCGTTTACATTTTTTTTCTTTTTGTTCCCATTACTTTTGTTATTGGGTATTGCCACGACCTCCGCTGGAAAAATACAATTCTTTTACCATTCCTAGATATAAGGGTACCTCACGTTTACAATGATTTAAAACAGGCACCGTAACTAGTTCCCTAATAAAAAATATATATAGTATGAAGAAAAAAGGTTCAAAACTTTATAAAAACCGAAGTTTTTTCAGTTTATGTTATTATTATAAACGATCAAAGTAATTTTACATTGTTTTTTTCTTTTAATTTTTTAATCCTTTCTAACACGTTCGAAATTTTGGGTAAAAACCTGTTTTGTTTTTTGTCAGCAGGTAACCAAATTGATACAAGAAGTTCTTTTCCTGTGATAAATACATAATTTGGAAATTCTTGCAAAAATCAAATAATTGTCGGATTTTAATAAAACTTTCAGAGCTAATATATAAATAAATTAAATCATTTTTGAAATTAATGTTTTAAGAAAATCTTAGTAAAAAAAAAATATATATTTTTTTTACATTTGTTTGCCCCCTTCACATAAATTCATGAAATTTCAAGAAATTAAATTTTTTATCGAAAATTTGTTTTATTAGTTAAACGCAAGTTTCCTTGCGGACTGTAAATCATCTTTATATTTTTTATAACTGTTAGCTGCATTTCCGAAAATCTGCTCCGAATAGTAAAATAAAAAATGCAATAAAACGATGACATTATCGAATTAGGCAAGCTTTTAATTTCTTTTAAAAATATATACATATTAAGGACATTATAATCTGAAGAAAAATGTTTTCGATGAATAATGAATTTTTACGAGAATTGTTTTCATTTTTTTTCTTTTTTAATTATAATAATATTTAAAGTATCAAAACTACTTTTTTTTTTAATTCTTCAAAGCCTTGTTGCGGTTGAATTATTAAATGAAGAGTTTATTTACTAATCGAAACTTGATAAGTTTAGTACAAATATTCGAACCAAAAGATTTTTAAAATAATGTTTATTTTGTGTGTGGGAGGGGTGTTAAAATATGGTATTGTCTATGTTATATCAAAAGGTCACGTGTTTCAGAAAAAAAAGAATTATGTAATTCTGGTCAACCATACTTACCTTAATCATTACATCTGATTGTCATGAATCACTTCGCATCTCCGTGGTTAAGAAATACTTTTATTCTGAATTTAATGCCTTAAACAAGCATTACTTGTGCTTTTCACTCTTTTTCTTTTTTATTATTTTTTTCAATTGGAGTAGATAGACTAAACTATCGCCCGGTTCACACTCCACCCACATCTATTGAACAGGTGAAGAGGCTCATCCCTTGTTTCCTGTTTAGGATGCGGTTTCCGGTTTTCTCTTTTCCAATCTTTTCACTCTTTTCCTTTATTTTTATTTTTTTTCAATTGGAGTAGATAGAGTAAACTATCGCCCGATTCACACTCCACCCACATCTATTGAACAGGTGAAGAGGCTCATCCCTTGTTTCTTGTTTAGGATGCGGTTTCCGGTTTTCTCTTTTCCAATCTTTTCACTCTTTTCCTTTTTTATTATTTTTTTTCAATTGGAGTAGATAGAGTAAACTATCGCCCGGTTCACACTCCACCCACATCTATTGAACAGGTGAAGAGGCTCATCCCTTGTTTCCTGTTTAGGATGCGGTTTCCGGTTTTCTCTTTTCCAATCTTTTCACTCTTTTCCTTTTTTATTATTTTTTTCAATTGGAGTAGATAGACTAAACTATCGCCCGGTTCACACTCCACCCACATTTATTGAACAGGTGAAGAGGCTCATCCCTTGTTTGCTGTTTTGGATGCGGTTTCCGGTTTTCTCTTTTCCAATCTTTTCACTCTTTTCCTTTATTTTTATTTTTTTTTCAATTGGAGTAGATAGACTAAACTATCGCCTGGTTCACACTCCACCCACATCTATTGAACAGGTGAAGAGGCTCATCCCTTGTTTCCTGTTTAGGATGCGGTTTCCGGTTTTCTCTTTTCCAATCTTTTCACTCTTTTCCTTTTTTACTTTTTTTTTTCAATTGGAGTAGATAGACTAAACTATCGCCCGGTTCACACTCCACCCACATTTATTGAACAGGTGAAGAGGCTCATCCCTTGTTTCCTGTTTAGGATGTGGTTTCCGGCTTTCTCTTTTCCATTCTTTTTACCCTTATGTAGCCCCCTGCGCATCAATGGCGTTACCGCCTTGCTTGGGGTGATATGATTAAAAAAAAAATCAGATTAATTTAGCGTTAAATTTAAAAAAATGTCATAGATGTATATTTTATTTTTGCAAGATCTTTTTTGTTTTCGAACTTGTCAAGCTGTCAAAATGAATGCAAAAAATAACATTTGAAAACTCTAAAAAGTTGAGATTCCAATCAATATAATTTCCATTTGAAATACACCAGAGTATTTTGCTTACTGGAAATATTAAATTTAATCATTTAGCTTTCAATTAAAGCTAGAATTAAAGCTTTTTTATTTATCAAAATTAATTTTAAAGCTTAGGTATCGCAAATTATCGTGAAAAAGTGGAGGTAACTAGTTTAAAACTTGGTGTCCATCAGAAATCAACCAACAAAATTTTCTATTCTAATCATAACAAAATAAAGTCCGATATGATTATCGGATTCTGTTGAAGAGCACGCAGAATCTGCGGCTCTCGATATTTACATGAAAAGGAGAAATACATTGACTACACTTTCAAGCTTCTTCAATACCTTAACTATTTTATATTCAATGCGAAACACAAGACTCATATATTCCAAAATAGAAATACGTCCCCTTCTGACAAACCCAATAAACCAAAAAAATATATTGTCCTACAAATTAACTGCATCAGTTCTACAATTCAAAAGAATTGATCTCAACTTAACATTAAATTTGTTACTATTACATCTAAAACAATAAAAGATGTAGACAATACTAAGCAAAACAATAAGCTAAAACTTGAAAGAGAAATTGACTTGATCGCCTGTCAATTGTCACAAAAATACATAGGAGTAAACTCAAAGAATCTAAAGAAATATATGAAAACAAAAGGGACATTTTACAAAATATAATCAAATGCGTTGGTTGTTCACCATAACGGCACTCACCATGATTTTTACATAAAAAATGCGATTCTGATGAAAGGAGAAAACAATTCCCTTCGACGAAAATGTTTCCAGAGTGCCTTGATCGCAAGCTCATCCACAGTAAATTTGCGCCCTGGCTCTTTCAACATTTTACCATTTCTGGCAGATCTTGTGTTATCAGTGTGGGATATCCAATTTATCATTGTGATAATATTGATGGAAACCAAAAGAAAAAGAAAGGAAAGAATCTAAATGAAATCGGCTAGACTATATTGAAAAAGTTAAATTGAAAATTCCCAGCATACCTCGTTCATGCGCATGTGTAGTCGCGCCAACATAACAATTTTTTCGACTCCTAGCTTGTTTTACGGATGTTTCAAAATCTTCAGGAGATTCAACGACAAGATAATCAATTCTATATTATATATTCTATAATAATATTTTGACATCACCGTATAACAAACTGAGACTCCACATAAAACTGTAAGTCGATAAAAAACAACAATATTTTATATGTCCGTTAAAGTCGTTATTTCTACTTTACATTAGAGATTTTGTGCACCCAGGGATTCTCAACCAGGAGAGAATTTCAAGGTTACTTTTTCACAAGTTTCTCATTGACTGTAATCTTCATCAGAATAAAATCGATTTAAATACTCTAACCATTTATTGAACTCTTTTTTTATTTAATTACAATTACCTGACTTTCTATTGAACTTTTTATTTGTTGAAGTATGCTTCAGGTTATTTATTTAATAATTAGTTATGAATTAAAACAAATTACTACACATTTATTCAAGTTTTAAAATCCAGCTATAATTTCTATTGTTATTAAATTTGTAAAACTCTTCTATAATAATAATAATCTATATAAATGTATATGTACTAATACGGAAAAGATTTTCTATAATATCTGCATATTATTTGGAATGCACTTTTGAGTAAGACAATCTTGGAAAGGGAGTAGGCTGACGTATGGTGAAAAGGGTGCATTCGGTAAAAAAGGCTGAGAACCACTGGTCTAACATCTGCGCGTTCTGTTAGGTGTTCCTCACACAGGCACACATTAATTAGTTGAATTTCAGAAGAATTATTAAATAGTTGAATTTCAAGAATTATTAATTAGTTAAAATTCAGTATAATTATAAAATGCCTGTAACATTCATCGAGATTTTTTTCACTAAATTTTTCAATTGATTTCCTAAAAATATTTTTTATACAAATTTAAAACATTTTTAAAATTCTATTTCTATATATCGAAAAACAAATTATGTAAGATATTTTTTCTTCATGTTTTTTTAATCAAGTACATTTTATGAAAATTGGTTAAACAGCCGTTGATGACCCTGTTGAAATGCGGATTTCATATGACAGTGATTATGATTTGTTTATGTCATTATGTGAAGGCTAATTGACTAATTTTAGGTACCTTCTCTAATTCGCTGAAAAGAAAACAGCATAGTTTGTAGAAAAAAGTTCACAAACTTAATAAAAAGGAAGTTTTTTCCATCAAAATGTTTGTTATTATTAAGAGGAAAGATCAAAGCGCTTTTCAATCATTAAAAAAAATTAACCCTTTCTCACACGTTCAAAATTTTGGTAAATATCTTGTTTTGTTTTTCGTCATCGGGTAACCAAATCGTTACCAGAGTTTACAATAGAAAATGGAAATGTTATGCAACTCAGTTTTTTCCGGTGAAAAACAAACTAATTTGGAAATTCTTGAAAAAATCAAATAATTGTCGGATTTTAATGAAACTTTCATGACTTATTCACAAATGAATTAAATTATTTTTGAAATTATTATTTTTAGAAAATCTTAGTAAAAATTTTACCTCCTTTACCCACCGCCTGCTCCACGTAAATTCATGAAATTTCAAGAAATCAAATTTTCTAGCAAAAAAGTTTTTGTTAGTTAAACGCAGGACTTCTTGGGGAATGAAATCCTCTATTATTTTTTCAAACAGGTGACCTTTTTTCCGCAAATCTGCTCCGAATACTAAAATAAAATGCAGTAAAACTATGATATTATTTAATTAGATAAGCTTTTAATTGCTTTTTATTTTATTTTATTTTATTTTATTTTATTATATCTAATTATTTAATTGCTTTTATAAATAATATATATTAAGCTCATTATAGTCTGAAGAAAAAACATATTTCGATGAATAATGAATTTTTGCAAGAATTGTTTTCATTTTTTTAAACATAATAATTTATAAAGTTTTAAAAAATGTTTTTTTTAATTCTTCAAAGCCTTGTCACGGTTAGGTTATTAAGTGAAGATTATATTTACTAATCAAAAATTGAATAATTTAATACAAATCTTTGAGCCATAAGATTTTTTAAATAATTTTTATTTTTAATTTTTTGAATATTAAAAGTTGTTTTTTTTTATCAAGTATGGTATTTTCTTTATTACATTAAAAGATCATGTTTCACGGTTTTTCCACCTTACAGGAAAATAAATTAAACAATTATGACAGTTCTGATCACCCATACTTCGCTTATCTCGACAGCTGTCATCACACATCAATCACTTACAGAAAAGGTCAGAAAGATCAACGCTCGGTGATTAAGAAATACTTTTATTTTAAATTTCATGCTACAAACTTGTGTAAATCAGATTAATTTGCGTTTAAACATGCTAATTTTCCAAAAGTAACGTTTCACAGATCTATATTTTATTTTTTGCAAGATTTTTAAACCGAGAATTAACTTTTGTTTACAGATGTGTCGATGACTGAAAAAAACTTTTAAAATTTGAAAAATTTTAGATTTCAGTCAATATAATTTTTGTTTGAAATACACTAAAGTATTTTACTTACTGGAAATAGTAAATTTAATCATTTAGCTTTCAATTAAAGCTAAAATAAAAGTTCCAAGAATTTTTTTATTTTTAAAAATTCAATTTAAAAGTTAGGTGTCGAAAATGAGTGGAGGTAGCTACACAGTTATTATACAGTTTTTTCGAAAAATAGAGAGATACATTTTTATTTTAAATTAATAAAAGTATGTATGCGTGTATGCTTAACCAGTCTATGAGACCGTTTTGCCCTTATTAATTCTCCTGGGGTAGACGGTTTGAAGATCTTTGACCTCAGTTCAGAGCAAATTTGATACTGTGAGCAAACCTTTTTCACATCTTCCATTAAATGTGGAAAGTTTTGCATTTGGTGAAGTGTAACATTCATGCAAATCCTGCGTAACATAAGCTACTTGGAAGTTTGTTTATAGGTAAACTTGTTATGTCTGCATAGTGAGCTGGTGTTAGGGCATCTGGAACAACATTGTCAAGCCCATGTCTATATGCAATTGAATAACTAAATACAACCATCTCCACTCTCCAACCTGAACCTTTGTTTACTTTCTCTTGTTGAACATGAATGCAACAGAAAATTGATCAGTTATTTGTGTAAAATGAGTGCACAACAGGGTTGCCACTTTCTAACAGCTTCAATGATAGCTGTAGCCTCCATTTCCACTGAAGGGTAGTTTAATTCCCTCTCATTTAGGCTGCATGATGGCCATTTTGATTAAAAGTTGCAGACACTGCAACATCAGTGGCATCGCATTCTACAAAAAAAAAAAAAAAAAGAAAAGAAAAAAGAAACTCTTTAATTAGTAGAACTGTGTTGCAGAGCACAGCTTTTCACTGAGCTCATTAAAAGTCCACAAAGCTTATTTACTTATCAGGTTCACACTCCACCCACGTATTTTGAACAGGTGAAGAGGCTCATCCCTTGTTTCCCGTTTAGGATGTGGTTTCCGGTTTTCTTTTTTTTTCTTTTTTTCTTTTATTTTATTTTTTTCCAATCTTTCACTTTTTTTCTTTCTTTTCTCATATTTTTTGTTTTGTTCTCAATTGGAGTAGATAGACTTAACTATCGCCCGGTTTCACACTCCACCCACGTCTTTTGAACAGGTGAAGAGGCTCATCCCTTGTTTCCTGTTTAGGATGTGGTTCCCGGCTTTCTCTTTTCCAATCATTTTACTCTTAAGTAGCTCCATGCGCATCAGCGGCGTCACCGCCTTGCTTAGGGTGATATGATTATATATATATATATATGTATGTCTAGTGTCTCTGTATGCATTTATATATATGTGGGGCGTGTTAAAGAGTTCTAGGGCCAACCAGAACGGGATTTCATCAGATTTTGAGAAGTGTTAGCAAATTTAAAGTTGAATTAATGTAAATCGTGTAAATAATTACAATACCTCATCTTAGAGCTATAAACAAATAAAACAAGTATTATTGACAGAACAAAGATATCAAATATATAGCTATCTCTTCACGAAATCTGTGACATATTGAACAGTAGTTATTAAACAAACATATTAAAATTTTTCTTCACTTTACTGATCAAATAGATAATGACAATAAAAATGCTTAAAATCATCTATAACCTCTAATATTAGTCGGCAACTCCTTTTCGAATTTGTCTCTCTGTTAAATGGTAATCCATGTTGCAGACATCTGCTCAGACACTTTTTTGCTTCTTCAACTCTTAAAGCCAACATGTGGTTTATAATTCAACTATCTTGGAGAAGGCACAAGGAAGTAATGGATAGCGACTCGGACTACGCGCAAACACGCTTCGGAAAGTTATGAATCCATATCCAACCACCAGCTATGGGTAAATAGCAGGACAGACAGAGTCCTATAGCCTTGAGTAATGGAAGGACAACTCTGGATTTCAAACGTCCAAATATGGACTAAATAGCTTCACCAACCCGTAATTGGACAAGCTTGGTGAGTACGATTACACTCCTGAAGATATAGTCAATCAGAGAGGGGTTCCTCTAAGTAGTAAGAAAGCCTTAGATTTGGATATGTTCCAGTGAGCTTTCATCACTGATACCTTTTTTATGCTGAGTACGCTCAAACCCTCGGTCACGATGACTTCTGACTTTGTGCTAGCACAACCATTGACGGATTCCGAACAGTTTCCTCTACCCAATTTCACTCACGTTTAAGCCGATGTATGATTTTCAGGTACTTCCTCACTCCAAGTGCTGTACAGTTGGATCGACTTCCTAGGCCAGGGAGTAACCAAATCTCCAATTTCTATAGTGAATCTCCTGGGTAGACGGACTGGTAGCTATATTATTATAATGCTTCAAAAAGTTCAGTATTTTTGTCTTAACTACCGCCTCTTATAATATTTTGCAGGGCCCGAAAAGTTTTCCCGCCTGAGTTCATCCTGCACATCTATAAATCTACCATCCGCCCGTGTATTGAATACTGCTGCCACATCTGGTCGGGTGTCCCTGCTATTCTCCTCGGAGTCCTTGACAAAATGCAACAGAGAATCTGTATTGTGATCGATACCGACTTGACAGCCTGGCTGCAGTCACTCTCTCAACGGCGTGATGTGGCTTCCCTGTGCCTCTTCTATAAATACTTTCACGGCTTCTGCTCTGATGAACTTAAATCACTGGTGCCCCTAGGTATGAATTTGCAAGAAATACTAGATTAGCAACTAGGTCCCATCCTTTTACAGTGAAACAGATAAAATGTAACCGCAATTTCTACTCCAACAGCTTCTTTTCTCACATTTCCCGCCTGTGGAATTCCCTTATATATACTTGCTTCCCCAACAGCTAGAACCCCCAGGAATTTAAATGTAAGGTCAATAGACATTTATCACACTAACTCGCATCCATTCCCTCAAACACTCTACCCATCTACCCAACCTCCATCCTCAGTATCCTCATCCGTCTACCACCCTCCTTCCGACATTTCCTATAACTAACCACTCTTTCTCAGCCCTTTCCCCTCTGTAACCCCCTGCGCAATAGTAGCAGTGGAATGCCTTGCTTGGGGGGAAATGATTAAAAAAATTATTTTGAACTTGCTAATGTAAAATTGTTACGTTTTATGTAGTGTCTGTGCAGTAGAGCAGATTAACGTTCCATTTTTTAGAAATCATCATTGCACTAAATATGAATACTGGGGTTTGATGTGATAAATCTTGACACCAAAAATTAAATGAATAAATTTTACCAATTTTTGAGCAGTTAATTTTAAAGATCGTCTGAAAAATGTAGAGAAATCTCTAATTTTAGCAGGTTTTTGCGTACAAACTAACTTCAGAATTTTACTATTTCAAGAATAAATCCAAATATAGATGGTAACTTTTGCATAAGATAGATTGAATGGAAAATATATTCAAACCAGTATTCTAATTATGAATCACCAAGGAAACTATACATTTTTTTTACTGTATTCAATAAATAAAAACTGTAAAAAAAAATGTAAATGATTACAAAAAGATTAAGATTTGTTATATTATTTGTTAGATGATAATTAATAAAAACAAAAAATAGATAAAAGTATATATAACATCATAATACTGATGGTTACAAATTATAGGACTAATGTTTTAAATGTCCATCGTTTATCAAAAATCGAACGAAAACTACTGCATCGTATAATAAGCTAACTTGCTCAGTATAATCTCCCTTCGAGATAAATGAAGGTCTTATTCTATGGTGCAATATTTTAGTAATAATGTGCTTGCATCTTGTCCATATCTAATTTTTGAAGCTTCAGTTATCACTAATCACCGGAGTGGAATTCCAATCCTACGATTTTGAACCTAAACCTAATATTTCAATTCGTTTTATCAAAAAATAGTAAAGATTTGGAAAAAATCTTTTATGACATTATTTATATCAAACTACAGCTTTTAAATTGAGTGCAATACCACGGTTTTAAAATAAACCTGCCCTAGTGGACAGAGCTTTGCTTTTTAATTAACCATTGCTTGAAAGAAATTGAAAACGGAAATGTTGTGCAATTATTACGCTAAAGGTTATTTTCTGGGCTAGGAATGAATGATTTTCGTTTTTGTTTATCAAATCTATTCTTCCAAAAATATAGTAAAATTACATTTTATCAAATTGTTTATTTATTTTTAATGACTTGTTGTTTCTTATCAGGCTACTTTTTAATATCTTTTGAATAACATTCCGCAGAATGTTTTTGACGAACTCTTGGATCTAGTTTTCACTAGAAAAAAATTCCCTCCGTCAAAGCGTTTTGCAGCGATCGAAGTAAGATAATAATCACTTAGTGCAAGATCAGGAGAATAATGGTTGGTCAGATATTGCAGACCAACAAGATCTTTTCCTGCATTTGTCTTACTTTATGCGGCATTGCGTTGTCATAGAAACAAAAAAAAATTATTATTTTCTATCCAAGGCCTTGGTTAAAGCCAATGGTGACTTTATTGACTAAATTTACTCTTTAGTATTTCAAGATATTTTTGTGTAATTTTGATAAATATATGTTTTAAAATGAGTTGTCAGTGTCATTTTTGCGTAATTTAGATGATAATTTATCCATCGCACCCTATACATATATATTAATACAGGTTTCATTGAATAATATAGACAAGTTGTGTCTATTTATTTTGTGTAAGATCCGTTCGTATGATCTGATTAGCTTGATAGTGTTGTCATGGAAAGACGACAAGAAATCGCAATAATTGTTGATTTTTTATCAGGTCTGAGCTTTCGGCTTACATAAGCCATTATCAAAGGATGAACATTTAATGTTCGGTGAACATAGAACATTTAAATTATTATTAACAGAGTGGAGTTGTACAGAGAAAATTAGACAGGTCCATTTTTTGTGTCGCACATGGCTGTAGGCCGAGAAAGAATGGTGGTAGTGGGTTTTTTGTTCAATTGAGTGTATAGTGGCATGAGGGATTGGTCTGGGAACTGCTGCTACTACGGTGTAGGGGGTAAGTATAATAACTATGACCTCTCCTGTCGATTGTAGGCATTGAAGTATGTTAGTAGAGGTGTCGAAATTTATTTTATTTAGGCTAGGTTTAAACTGTTTGATGTAGATAGCTTCTAGAATTTTAAGTTTTCGCTTATTATTTTCTTTTCTAAGTATATGCGTATTTTCAACAAGTGTTTTCCTAAGAAGTGCGTGTTGATAGCCGTGGTGTTTTAAATGTCGGAATATGTTAGAATTTTCATTTAAGTACAATGTAAGTCTCCGCGAAAGCGAGTTAGTAGTATGTCCAATGTAGGTATTATTTAGTTTGTTAGAGATACAATCTCGAAAGGGGCATTTAAATTTATACACTACATTGTTTTTTTGCAAATCGCTAACGGTGGGGGAGGAGTCGTTGCGGACGACTGAGTTGGATGTTGTGGATTTAGCATAATATATGATAAATTTAATTCTTTTGTTGGGGTCTGTCGGAGAGATATTAGTGTTTATGAGTTTTTTTTTTTTTTGGATATTTTCATCTAATTGGTAGTTGGTGTGCATTTGGCTACGATATAAGAGAGTGATATGTTTGGGGTTGGTTGGGCTATTATCATGTGTTGTTTTTTTCGTGTTCAGGTTTGTAAGGAAATGTCGTATTTGTTCATCAACTATATAGTTAGGAAAATTATTGTTGATGAGTGTCTGTTTTATGTTTTTTAGTTCACTGTGGAAGATGTGTTTTGTAGACGAGTTGATTTTTGCTCGATGTAGTAGATTTTTTATGATTGCTAATTTGTAATAGTGGGGGCATTCGCTAATATAATTAAGTGTGGAGGGATTTTTGTTGGTGGGTTTGGTGGGTTTTTTATATGGTGAGATAGTGAACTTATATATATATATATATATATATATATATATATATATATATATATATTAGCCAGGAATAAGCGTAGTCTAAATGACATTTTTACTAAAAACAATAAAAACAACCGGTTTCGTCCCAGGACTTATCAAGTTTATTTCTGTGAATAGGAGACATGTATAATGAAAGATGATTAATGGGGGCGAGAAAAAATGCAAGAAAAACTAGAGTTCAATGACATTCAAACCCAGTAAGCAGTCCTTCTGTTTGCAGAGGGAAGGCTTGCGGGATTTGATGTATAGTGACTCTAGCACCTTTAGATGATATAAGGAGTGGGACCATGATAGAATAATGAAACGGTCCACACTCAATCCACATACACAATTCTTACTATTTATAACATATTGGACGACCCGGATGTATTAACAAGATTTAAAATTCTAGGAGGTATATGTTGTTTAAGCCGTGTCTTAGCCGTGTCCACAACTACATTCAAATTTGTAAATTACAAAATTATTATGATGAGGGGGCATTCTTACGGAAGGAAGAAAGAATTGGTCGAGTACTTAATATTACTCAAACATTAGCAGAAAAATAACATTTGCTAATAGACAGTGAAATACGCCTAGCTAAAACCTCAACCTCTGAACCAATAATAGAAAGATGCAAATAAACTGGATATTTTTTAACAATATGCGGCTTAACCCTGTGAAAATAACTGATGACATCACGAATAACAGAATCCAAAATGTCCAAAGGATATCCATTTTTAGAAAGTGTCATCTTAATAAAATCCGTTTCATCGCAGAGGAAGGAATCGGAACAGATCTTAAGAGCTCTGTAAGTTAAAGTCTTAATTAAATTAATTTTACGTTGCCGGGGACAAAAAGAGTCCCAACATGTATATAGTCTCGAAAAAGTAGCCTTCCTAAATACAGAAGTCAAAAACTTGTCACCATCCCTATGGACAAGAATATCCAAAAAGGAAAGAACATTTAGACTCCTTTTCTACGGTAAACTTAAGGGAAGAATGGACAGAATTTAATGATGTGAAAAATAAGTCAGCTTCACCCTCATTATCAAAGGGTCTAAAAGTATCATCCACATAACGATGATACATCAGAGGATGATCAATTCGAGAAAATAATGGATCCTCATGAAAACCAACAAAAATATTAGCAAGAGAAGGACCCAAAGGCGAACCCATCGCTACACCGTCAATCTGCCGATAAATAATATTATTAAAACTAAATTCGACAGATGAAGTGGCGAACTTCATAAGATCAACAAATACACTCTCAGGAAAATTTGGAGGAGACAACGAGGAACGATATAAAATATCACAACACATCTCAATTGTCTCAGACAAAGGGACACAAGTAAACAAGGAGCATATATCAAAAGAACACATGAACTCACTACTGGAGGAGAAATTACGTATAGATTCCACAAAAGAAAAGGAATCTTTAATACAAAGACTTTTATAAAGTTTTGTACTACTAAGAATTTGTTCAAATATATATATATATATATATATCCTTAAAGAGAGTGGACGTCATTTTAACCCAAACCCGAGGAACCTTTCAGCCAACACTTGTCAAGGGTGTCGTTGGCAAAATTATAAATGGGTATAGAGGAGGACACAACCAAAAGGGAATATTTGCAATACTGGGAGAAGATTAAAAATAAATTTATTGAAAAAATATTAAGAAGTGAGGGGGGTGTAAACATATAAATCCCATAAGAGTGAAATAAAAAAGAAAAATGTTACACTCACAAACTCGCCAGTAATTGCAAAGAGCGTAAGAACTGCTCTTTCTGCCTGCACAGGCTCGGCTGCTGGATTTTTAGGCAAATGGCCTCCAAAACACGTAGATGGTATGCCGATCGAGCACTATGCAAGACAGAAAACCAATTGTCCTCATAAGAGGAGGCACGAACTTGATTATCCAGCAGGTGCTGGCCGATTGCTGAATCCAACACAGCTTGAGTTGTCCTTATATTGCTATGGGAATTGCCTAAACGTAAATTCGCGGGGACATGCTGCGCAACCCGCGTCTCCAACCTCAGATTGGTTCGTCCTATGTATGCTGCATCGCAACAGCACTTAAATTTATACACAACGGAACTTTTACGAAAATAGGAGAACCGATCCTTAACGAAAAACAACACGCAACTGTACTGAAAAATAACCCGACGAAATACTAGCCGAAACTTTGTCAGTAACAGTAAGACATTTTCTACCAAGCCAGGGTAATTTGAGATACAAAGGACAGCGACTTGGCATATATATATATATGTATGTATTGATGTAAATAAGTATATATATGCGTATACACGCAGGTACACACCGATATATAAATATTTATCAGGTGTTGATAGAACAGTGCTCAATGTAATATGACAGTGTTATTATATATATATTAATAAAGATACATATCCTACGTCTAAAGCACAACTCGGATTTTCATACATTTAAAATATGCATGGAACTCCATGTTTTAAGTATAGAATAATTCATATATATATATATATATATATATATATATATATATATATATATATATATATATGAATTATCTTATTGCAAATGGCCTGACGACACGACATGGTAGAAACCTAAGTCGCGTAATAACTCGTTTACAAATGGAGAATATTCAAAAATTGTTGCAACATCTCGCTACATTTCTGGGACTCACACTTAAATGACGTCAGCAGACATTCCTCATACACACACACTTACATACATACACATATATGAACTAATGTTACCGTCTGTCTAACATACACCTAGACAGACAAGTGTTTCTTCATAAACACACATGTACATTATTACACACTTTACCATCCAAAATATTTCTCACACATATTTAAAAATTATCTTTTGCTTTAATACACGTGACACGTATCTGACCAATAAAAACTAACCCCAAATCATAAAATAACAGTATTCTGTGTCTCTTTGCTTTTTTATTTTTCTCTCGAACACTGATGAAATTATATATATAATTGTGCAGCAACCATTTTTTCAAACATCATTTATTGCATACAGCTGACAAGAAAAACTTAAATCACTTTTTATTAAGCTTTTTTAGCATCTTAATATTAGAAAGAAATGAAAAAATTGTTCATAATTTTTATCCTCCCAATTACTTTTGCCCACTTCTGTAACCATTTTCGACTGTGTTTATGTCTCTGCCATCGTTATTTTCTCTCATGTTTTGACTGAAAACTTCTTTTCACTGTAAAAGATGACATAACTTTATGTCTAGAAACGGTTGAAAGTGTTCAAATAAGAGGAAAAATTCCCTCTACTAAATACAATAATAATGATAAAACATTTATGTTTTATACACACACACACACACACACACACACACACACACACACACACACACACATATATATATATATATATATATATATATATATATATATATATATATGATTATATAAAAAGAAATCCTTGGAGATATTATTTCTGTAAAATAATCATGCAATATCGAGTTGAGTTTTATTGAATCGTTTCTGACAAGATGCGGATAGAATTCTCCGTATGTTTAAACATACAGAGAATTCTGTCCGCATCTTGTCAAAAACAATTCAATAAAACTCAAAAAATAATTTCTTTTTGAGATTTATTGCGTACATAATTCAATAAAACACTATTTCTTTTCAGATTCAACAAAATAATCTAAACTTGATAATTATTTTTAAAAATGATTTTAGTTTTTTAAAAATTACTTGAAATTTTTCAGTGCTATTTTGAGATTAATCTTGTTGCTCGTCACAAGATTTTAAAAAATATTATGTTTAAATGTCATTTACGAGTGTGAACCTTTTTTTAGAACAATTTTCATCTTTTAGCAACTGTTAGATACTTTTTGGTATGGATCTACCAATAGGAAATAATTCTGATATGTCGTGTTGACTGACTGCTATTCAATATCGGAGAAGTATTATGACATTAATTTAATTCACATCTCCAGCTCAGTCAGGATAAAAATACATTTTTTCATTATACTAAGTTTATTAAAAGCGTATAGAATTAAAAATATATTTTCTTAAGCTTTTGGTTATGTAAAATTAAAGGAAATTCAATTATAAATATAAATGATAAAGACTTAATTATCGCACTGCTGGTTTTCCGTACTTCTTCATGTTTTATTTTTTTTCCCAGAATTTTTTTTTCGAACAGTAGAAAAATGACTATTAATACTAAATACTTTCTAAAACGTTCGAAATTTTGTTAGAAAATCTTGTTTTTCTTTCGTCAGTGAATGTCTTCGTTTTTACAAGGGTTTATTACGGCAAACAACATTACGTAAGAAGACACTTTTTTGCCGGAGAAAGACACATTAATTTGGAAATCCTTGTAAAAATCAAATAATGATCGGATTTTGATGAAAATTTCTGAACCTATTCGTAAATGACTGAAATCATTTTTGAAAGTACTAATTTTAGAAAAATCTTCCTATTTTTTTTTTTTTTTTTACATATATTACCCTCTCTCAATTAATTTCCGGAAATGTCTAAACATTCGCGATTGTTTTCCCATAAACCAAATATAAACTAAATTCAGGAGTCATTGGGGAATGTTAATCAACTGTCATTTTTTCTTCTAAATTAGTCCATTTTTGGAAAATTTGCTCCAAACTGCGAAAACAAAAATGCAATAAAACTATGCCATTTTTTTTATTTAGATAAACTTTTAATTGGTTTTATAAACTATATTAAGGATATCATAGTCTGAAAAGAAAATTTTTTTCGTGAATAACAAATTTTTGCAAGAACTGTTTTCATTTCTGTTAAAGTTTCAAAATTCTTCTAAAATTTCTTCCCTTATCGTTAAATTAATGCGTGACGACTATGTTTACTAGCTGAAAATTGAAAGGCTTAATACAAATAATTTCGCAAATGGATTTTTAAAATAATTAAAACATTTTAATTGTATGCATGCTGATTACCCGTATTTTATTTGTACAGGTGGCCGTAGGTAATATTTATCATAAAAAAGTCACGTGAATCAAGGGTTGTCCCTTTACAGGAAAAACATTCCCTATAATGAACATTTGTATTTATTGACCAATTCTTTTAATTTCCACGTGTTTTTGAATCACCCAACAACAGGCTTCCCAAATCCCGCTTTCAAAATTTAAACTAATTTACTTCCTCGTTTCATCATCTTTTACATTAATTACAGAAATTGAAAAAGGTTTCCTTTTTTTATTTTATATAACCTGTGTTTGGTCTGTTTTTGTTGTACATTTAAATAGCCATTAAAATTATAATTTTTTATTGTTAAATTCCTAGTTAGCATAACATTTCATAAATTGAGTTAGTTCGGTTATTTCAATTTTATTCTTTCTTATTAAATTGTAAAATTATTTTAAAAGTAAGTTTTATATTATTTTAATTTTTATTTATTCAGAAAGCATATTCGAACGTATGGCTATAAAGCTAAACTAACTAAAATTCTATAAAATAAACTAAACTAACTAAAATTCTATAAAATATTATATAATTGTTGAAAATATTATATAAATTTCTAATTTTACTACATAGTTAAAAACCAGAAACCGAAACGTACGATTACGATTACATATAATTATGTCATGTCTAGTCGCCATACTTTTGTTTTTGACGGCTTCGTTTGTAATTAAATCATTCGTCACCTCAGATCACTACTGTGATTAAGAAACGCTTTTATCGTACATTCCAGACAGTAAGTACTTAGTTCAAATCAGATTAAAGTAAGTTTAAATTTACTAATTATAATAAAATACTGTTTCAGTGAGGCATATTTCATTTTGCAAGATTTTTTTAAACCGAGAATTGGCCACTGCTTACAAAATGTGTCGATCGATGAAAAATGGCCGAAAAATTGAATTTTTTTAAAATATAAAATTATTCCAATCAATATAATTTCGGACTGAAATAAACCAGAGTATTTTGCTTACTGGTATTACTAAATTTAATCTCTTGGCTTAGAATTAAAGCTAAAATTAAGGATTGAACATTTTCAAATACAGGGCAATAAATTTAGGGACTGTATTTTGAATAAATAAACTGAATTGTTAGATTTTTATGTTAATTCCGACAGCAAAAATAATTTTGTTTTATAAATATAACCATTTCGATAATAATAATAAAACTATCGCCCGGTTCACACTCCACCCACATCTATTGAACAGGTGAAGAAGCCCATCCCTTGTTTCCTGTTTAGGATGCGGTTTCCGGTTTTCTCTTTTCCATTCTTTTTAGCCTTACGTAGCCCCTGCGCATCAGTGGCGTTATCGCCTTGCTTGGGGTGATACGATTAAAAAAAAAAAAAAAAAAAAAAATAATAATAATAATATATATATATATATATATATATATATATATATATATATATATATATATATATATATTCTAACATTATTAATGGATAATAACCGTGAAGGCCTATTTATTCAAGTTTTAAATAAACTTGCCACGATTTATAAAGTTTTGTTCAAGTACTTTCGACCATCTTTTGTCAATATCAAGAACTTTAATTCTATCAGTTACGATAGTTTGATATTCTAGTTAATTTTATCCTGTTATTCTTTTTAAGTTGGGTGTGCGTTGTGGTGTAATGGATATCGGCTCGGTATGAGAAATCAGAGAGCCCAGTTTGAATTTGTTTCCTTCGCTTACGCGCAAATTCCCTCTGGGAGAGGTATTAATCTCTTTTCCCTCCAGCTATGGGTCGAATAGCAGGGCAGTTTGGGTTCTATAGCCTTCGTTGGCAACCATTCTGCCGCAGAAAGAAATGGCAACCTACTACTTGAAAATCTTCTGCCTAGTTAGTCATGTCTTGAAAGAGACATGATATCCCAAGCGAGCATCACTGACTGACTGATTTTTTTAGAAGTCTAATTTAAATATACGCTTACTGAATGTGAAGTGAGACCATTTGTGAAACGAATTTTAAATATATGTAATGAATGTGCATTTTTTTTATTAGTCGTTTAGGTATCCTATAATTTGACAAGGCTAACTAAGAAATTGTCGATTTCTAACAATTTTATAACTTGTCACGCTCGGGTAAGATGCGAGGTGCAATGGTAGGTTTCACCACGGACTTTCTTTAAAAAAAAAAAAAAGAATAAGAAGCGAAAAACATATTTTAAATAATTCAAATGCCTTCTTTGGTTTTACATTTCCGTTCTATTTGAAAGATAATATTCTAAACCTAATCCGAATTAAAAGAAAAATTAGTTTCCACATATTTATATATAAACTTTTTAGGCATTTAGTAGTAATTCTTCCTGTCATTCAATCCAATATTTGTCCTAAATATGTATTTTGAACTCTATTAGTAAATTTAAGGATTAATTAACTGGATTTTCAAAATATTAATGCTTACCTTTTATTTAAAACAGAATGAAAATAACGTTTTATTAGGTACTTCCTATCATTTTCGATACCTAAATTTAAATTGAAGTTTTAAAAATAAAAAGTTTTCTTGAAGTCTTAATTTTAGCTTTAAGTGAAAGCCAAAAGATTAAATTTACTAATACCAGTAAGCAAAATACTCAGGTTTATTTCAATCCAAAATTATATTGATCGGAATCTAAAGTTTTTTTTTTATTTTAAAAAATTTCAAATTTTTCGGCCATTTTTCATCGATCGACACATTTTGTAAACAGAAGCCAATTCTCAGTTTTAAAAAATCTTACAAAAATAAAATATATCTTGCTGACACATTATTTTATTCAAATTAGCGAATTTAAACTTACCTTAATCTCATTTGAAGCAACAATTAATCGCTTTCTGCCTCAAATGTAATATAAAAGCGTTTCTTAATTACGGTAGCCTTGTTATCGGGGTTATCATCATCTTATCAGAGGCGACAAGTGACATGACTGACGGAAGCCATCAAAAAATGCTAAGTATGGAAGACGAATTTGACATAAAAATGTACGCTTCGTTTTTTTTAATTTTTAACGATATGTAAAAATTATAAATTTAACACAATCTTTTCAGCAATTATCCAATATTTCATTGAATTTTAGTTAGTTTAGTCTTAAAAAATAGAATAATATAAAACTTTTTTTAAAAATTTATACAATTTAATAACAGAATGAAATTATATAACGGCAGAGGTAACTCAATAATTTATGAAATGTTATGGCATTTATTCATTTTCATTGTTAATATCTATGTTTCATATTCTTTAATATGTACCTCCACAATTTGAGAATTTCGCAGTTACTTCTTTTTTTTAAACAAAATTAGTAAACTAGGAATTAAAATATAAAACTTGCTTTAAATTTTGAAGGGATGATTTGCAGAGCCCGTTGAATGTTGAAACATACGTCAAAGGAAACACAGAAGCGAGATGAAAGAATTGTACCCTGCCGAAAACGTTTAGATTTTTTTCTTGTAAGGAGCGCAACCTTTGAAACACGCGGACTTTTAATGATATATATCATGTACGGCCATCCGTAACATAAAAAAAAAAAAAAAAAAAAATACGGGTCATCATACGAACACAATTAAAATGTTTTAATTATTTTTAAAATTGATGGGCTAGATTAGGAGGAAATTTTAAAAGATTTTTGAATCTTTATAAATTATTATGATAAAAAATAATAAAAATGAAAACAATTCATGTAAAACTTCATTATTCATTGATTTTTTTTCTCTTTTCAGACTATGATATCCTTAATATATATTGTTAATAAAAGCAATTAAAAGTTTATCTAAATAAAAAAATGGTATAGTTTTATTGCATTTTGTTTTCGCAATTCCGAGCAGATTTTCTAAAAATGAGCTAATTTAAAAAATAAAAAAAGAAAGACAGTTGATTAGCATTCCCCAATGACTCCTGAATTTAATTAATATTAGGTTTATGGGGAGACGATTGCGAATTTCTAGACATTTCCGGAAGTTAATTGGTGGCGGTGGGTGGGTAGCATATGTAAAAAAAAAAATTAGTTAGATTTTCTAAAAATAATTTTAAAAAAATGATTTCATTTATAAATAAGTTCTGAAATTTTCATCAAAATCTGACCATTATTTGATCTTTGCAAGAATTTCCAAATTAATGTGTTTTTCACCGGCAAAAAAGTGACTTGCGTAATATTACGTTTGCCGTAATAAACCTCTGTAAAAATTGCATCAATCACTGACGAAAGAAAAACACGATTTTTTAACATAATTTCGAACGTGTTAGAAAGCATTAAAAATTTTTTTTTAATAATTAAAAAATACTTTGAACTATCTCCGTAATAATAACAAACATTTTGCCGATAAAACTTTATTTTTATTTAGATTTTTGGGCCTTTTCCTTGCATACTATGTTGTTTTTCAGCGATTTTGTGAAGGTACCTATATATATATATATATATATATATATATATATATATATATATATGTATGTGTATATATATATATATATATATATATATATATAAAATGGAAAAACACCTAACTAACTTATTTTGGTCCCTAGAAGAATTTTCGTCAGTTTAATAGTATTCAATCTTATTGCCTCTTATAACTATTTGAGCGTGCTTTTTTTTTTTAGAAATATTACTTGAACAATCAACACAATACAAACATGCATATCAATGACACTTCATTCATGTATCCCCGAGAAACGATATTATTTGATCTTTAAAAAGAAAACGAAAAAGATATACTGTTCAAAATCGAACATACTATCGAATCTACTTATGAAATAGAAACAAACGTTACATTATCTTTCCTTGATATCATTTTAAATCGTATTGATAATGATCCCAAAGTGGCTATCAAATATAGACACTCACTCACTCACTCACTCACTCACTCACTCACTCACTCACTCACACTAATACAGCAATTTGTCCTAGTTAAAATGAATATAGTTAAATAAACTTCAAATCCATAGTAAAATTTATAACTGCAATTTCTTTAGATTTTTCCAACAATTTTTTAATGTAAATGTGCAAGCTGCTTTTCTAAGCATGTAACGTTTTAGTAATTTGACTTATTATTTAGAACGTTTCTAAAAATGGGCAAGTCTTTGATAAAGAGAAAGTTCACATGTCATTTAGAGATTTGGCATCTAGTTTAATTCTTGAATACGGCCAGTACATCAAACACAATAAAAAATAGTTACACAAATACATTTTCTATCATTTTAATGAAGCACACACACACACACACACACACACACACACACACACACACACACACACACACACACACACACCTAAATACACTTAACTGAATTACGAGATTGGTAGCTAGGTCTCATCATTCTCCAATTAAAATTGATTGATGTAACCGTAAGTTCTATGCTAACAGTTTCTTCTTAACAGTTTCATGCTTGTGGAAATCTCTTGCGATTTTTTGTATTTCAGTCAACTTTAATCTACAAAAATTTCAACGCAATGACAATCGTTATCTTCTTAATTTTTGTTTTTTATCATTTTCTCTTCTTAATATTTTTCTTTTCCCCATATTCTTTGACATGCAGTAGCCCCTTACATTTTAGTAGCTTTATTGCCTTGTTTGGGATGAAGTGATAAAAAAAAACAATTTGTCTTTTATAAAATGACCAGTAAAGGTACTCAATTCTTTGTAGAGCTTAAATAAAACGTAAAATTAAGAATGTAAAAAAAAAGATAAAATAACTTAGCTACTCGAGTTGCTAATGTATTTTTATATTTTTTATTTTCTAATTTTACCCACAAATACACAATATGCATAGGGTGCATTTTGGCAGCAATTTTTCATTTATACCATTTGCTTTAAAGACAAAGGAAAGATCTTTGTTCAAGATGTTTTTTTTCTCCATTTTTCTATATTTCGGGTCAATTTTTCGAGTTTTTGGTGAATTTTCTCTAAAAATAAATAAATTTTAATAGATAACAATAAAATATTATACTGGAAACACTGCAAAGAAAAAGTCAACATTAAATAAAATTATGTTTTTCAATACGATATCGTATATTTATGGTGTATACAAAAAAAGGAAAAAGAAAAGGAAAAAAAAAAACGAATATAAATTCAGTTTGACAGTATATATATATATATATATAGTGTCAATATATATATATATATATATATATATATATATATTGTCATCCGCAGACAGAAAGTTATAGATCAGGTTAGAGAGTGCTCAATATATATTTGAAAGAAATGAAGATTTAACATGTAAGGCAGTAAAATATTTAGGAAGAGAATATCAGACGGTTACGCTGTCTTCCCTACCTATATATATATATATATATATATATATATATATATATTTTTTTTTTTTTTTTTTTTTTTTTTTTTTAATCATCTCACCCCAAGCAAGGCATTCCACTGCCACTATTGCGCATGGGGCTACATAGGGGAAGGTAAAGAGAAGGAGTGGATAGACATAGGGAATGTCAGGAGAAAGGTGATAGATGAGTAAGGATAGCAAGGATAAGTGTCGGGCAGATGGGAAGAGTGTTTGATAGAATGGGAGCAGGTTAGTGTGTTAGGAGGTGTCTATTGACCTTACATTTAAACTCCTGGAGATTGTAGCCGTCGGGGAAGCAATCGTTTGGAAGAGAATTCCACAGTTGGGAAGTGCGAGGAAAGAAACTGTTGGAGTAGAAGTTACGGCTGCATTTTATCGATTTCACTGTAAAAGGGTGGGATCTAGTTGCTAATCTAGTATCTCGTGCAAATTCGTATTTAGGGGGCACCAGTGATCTAAGTTCATCGGAGCAGAAGCCGTGAAAGTATTTATAGAAGAGACACAGCGAAGCCACGTCTCGCCGGTGGGAGAGAGACTGCAGGCGGTCTGCCAAGTCGGTATCTATCACATTACAGACCCTCCTCTGAACCTTATCGAGAAGCCCGAGGAGAACAGCAGGGGCACCCGACCAGATATGGCAGCAGTATTCAATGCACGGGCGGATGGTAGATTTGTAAATGTGCAGGATAGATTTAGACGGAAAAAACTTCCGGGCCCTACACAGAGAACCGACTTTCATAGCAGCGGATTTAGCAATGGATTCGATATAGTCATTCCATTTGAGGTCCGCTGAAAGTGTGAGACCAAGGAGGCGTAGTGTTTTACTCTCTGGGATTTGCATGTATCTATATTTACATATACATATATATTTACGTGCATGCATCTTTGCATTCATATAAATTTGCATGCATGTATATTTACATATATAAATATATATATATATTTACGCATACATACATATGCATGCATGTTTACATATACGGAGTGCGATAGATGAAATATCGTTTAAATTACCCAAAAATGAAAATAACATTGACATCTCATTTTCTCAGATATATTTACCAACATTACACAAGAATTTTAACGAAATACTAAAACTTAAATTTATTCGATAAAATCCCTGTTGGCTTTAACGACGGCCTCCAGATGATTTCGGAATCTCCTGCATCTCTTCTGAACGATCTCCTTGTTTAAGTTGGTGAATTTTACCATAATCCTTTATCCTTGGTGTTACAAGTTTTGTTGGTCTCATGCTCTCACGCCCCTCATACCTAATAGTTAGCTGCAGTCTGGGGAGTTAGACGACCAGATGTAAAGGATGATGAAATTGCCTGACAACCATGACTGGATACTCCTGCTTGTGTAGTATGGTGTAGGGTCCTGTTGCCAGCCATAGGATCTTTCACCAACTACCATCATAACCGAGAACAGCACTAAGTACTTGCTGTAGGCCTCCGGGTTGAGTATAAGGCCCTGTGAAAAGATGAATGGAGGCATAATATGGCCATCACTAGTGATGACTCCAAAATCCATGATGCTGACTGGATATATCATCCAACTTTTTCCGATTCCTCTGGACTGTCCTCAGATTGATACCTAAACGCTCGTATTGGATCTTCCGGGGCGAATGTCAAGCAGTACAGCATGACTTTTGTAAATTTCTGGCGTAGTGAATAACCTCATGGTGCTCTTTTTCCCACAGTCGACAAAATAAAAATACACACACAAAAAAACAAAAACAACAAACAAACAAAAAAAAAAACAAACAAATAAGGCACATGAGCGAAAATAAAAATATAGAATGGTGACAATTTAAACAGCGCTCTCTCTCTCTCTCTCTCTCTCTCTCTATATATATATATATATATATATATATGCATGCAGTGTGAGTATAGAAGAATCCAAAGGAGTATCCTGTACATACAGTGGTGAGATAACTCTCTAAGAGAGCTCTAAATATATATGTATATAAATATATAGAGAGCAAAAATAAGAAAAATTAAGGCAGACACGTTATTTCATGGTAAATCGGAAGTTTAGGCTTATTTCAGACGAACCATCATCAGCTTCCGTCTTTATTGTACAAAGGATTTTTCGTGTAAAATCCTTTGTACAATAAAGACGGAAGCTGATGATGGTTCGTCTGAAATAAGCCTAAACTTCCGATTTACTATGAAATAACGTGTCTGCCTTAATTTTTCTAATATATATATATTGACCTAGCGATTCCTACTTCCAGAAACTTGAGTTACTCAGCTAACAATTTTCGTTTATATCTCATATCGAGCATCTTTACCGCATATAACTAAAACTATATTTAAATTGACTCTCTTGTAAATACACACACACACACACACACACACACACACACACACACACACACACATATATATATATATATATATATATATATATATACTCTCTCACACATACACGAATACACACAAACATACTTAACTCTGACAACAGACCCCAAGTGGAATGAATATATAGAATCAATAGCTAAATCTGCTGCTAAGAAAGTCGGTTCTCTGTGTAGGGTCAGGAAGTTTTTTTCCGCCTGAAACCATTCTGCACATATAAAAATCTACCATCCGCCCGTGCATTGAATACTGCTGCCATATCTGGTCGGGTGCTCCTGCTATCCACCTGGGTGTCCTTGACAAGATCCAACGGAGAATCTGTAATGTGATAGATCCCGACTTGGCAGCTCGCAGACAGTCACTTTCTCACCGACGCAGTGTGGCTTCCCTGTGTCTCTTCTACAAATACTTTCACGGCTTCTGCTCCGATGAACTTAGCACACTGGTGCCCCCTATATATAAATTTACTCGAGCCACAAGATTAGCAACTAGGTCCCATCCTTTTACTGTAAAATCAATAAATTGTAAACGCAAATTCTACTCCATCAGCTTCTTTTTTCGCACTTACCGCCTATGGAATTCCCTTCCATTTACTTGTTTTCTCGACAGCTATAATCTCCAATAATTTAAATGTAAAGTCAATAGTCATCTCCTATCTCACTAACCTGCATCCTCTCTCTCATGCTCCTTTCTCCGTCCACTCCACTCTCATCAGTATTCTCGTCCTTCTCTTATCCACTTCCTGACACCCCCTATAACATGTCACTCTTTCTCATAACTTTCCTCCTATGTAACCCCCCCTGCAAAACAGTGGCAGTAAAATGCCTTGCTTGGGGCGATATGATTATAAAATATATAATAAGTTATATATATATATATATTATGTTTTAGAACATGTACATTATTTTTTAATATATGTCCTCGACAATCATATGTTTGTTTCAACGTTGGGTGCACAACGTCTCTTGAAACAAACATATGATTGTCGAGGACGTATATTAAAAAATTATGTACATGTTCTAAAACATAATTTATAATAAATATTCACAGCTCTATACGTCATATATCGAGCACTGTTTTAAATTAATGTTTTGGGCGGAAAAAATTCCTTCTTCGTTCTGTACCCACTCGGATATATATATATATATATATATATATATATATATATATATATATATATATATACGTAACTCTATCTGTAGCCTGAAAAAAAAAACATTTATTTTTGAAAAAGTTTATTTTTCAGAATAATATTCTTCTTTGTCAATGCATTTAATTCGGCGGTGACTATTAATTGCGTAGATCGAACATAATTCAGATTTAAGATCAAAATTTAAGCTGCGTGTCAAACCATGGACTTACTTATTGATTCTCTGTCGAAAAATAATCGCTGCATTTAAAGTATTATTAATTTTTGTTTATTTATTTATCTTAAGTACGATTCCGTACGTCAATTGCACATGAAAACATTGAGCGTAAGAAAGTTATAAAGATTTTTTCAGTATAAAGAAAAGATAAATACTTCTTTTTTTTCTTTTACCTGATGGATTACATGATAAAAAATGTTTTTAACTCTCTCTATCTCTTTTTCTTACTCTTATTCTCTTCCCCCCTCTCTCTCTCTCTCTCTCACTCTGTCTCTGTCTCTGTCTCTCTCTCTCTCAGCCATTAAATTGGTTTTCTAGATTAGCGCGCCATATATACGAAGGAAGTGTAAGGTATTTCCTCCAGCTGGAGGTGGTAAGATACGCATATTTCTTTTTGCTTTTCTCTACTGATGATGATGATGATGATGTGGTGAAAAGTGTTTTGCTTTTTCTTTTGTCAGTTGCTGTTCTTCGCATTTCTCGGAGATATTTTTATTTTTACCAATTATCAACATTCAATAATGTGTGGAATGAAGTCCCAACAAGACATTCCGTTCACATACCACAACCTTGTTGTTGTTGTTCCTAACAGAACATTAAAGAACTATCGATTATTATTATTATTATCTATATTCATATTATATCTTTGTTTTAAAGAAGAAGAGTTTGTTTAGCGCTCAGCAAAATTAATATAAACAATATGTATATTTTCTTTTAGTGAGGATTCTTTTTTTTTATTTTTTGTTGAAAGATAATGTATCTTTGATGGACTGATAAACCTAAAAAAAGGTTGGGTGTTATACAATTATGAATGATCGTAATTATGAAAAAAAAAAAAAGAATTAAAAAAAGAATTAAAAAACCCAATAAGAAAGAAATATTTTAATTTATTTTTTCATATTCTATTTATTTTTTTGTAGGAAATAATATTATATATATATATATATATTAAAACAAAATAAAATATATATATATATATATTATATCTGTGTGTGTGTGTCTGTGTGTGTGTCAGTGTGTGTGTCTGTGTGTGTGTGTCTTTTTATTTTGTGTAGGTTTTAAGGACATTCTGAAACATGTTAGAGGACAAAATTAGTTTCTTTAATAAAAGTTTGTATTATTTGGTCAAGTAACTGAACTTTTTTAAAAATTAAATTTTTATTCATTATTTTTTTTCTATTGGTTGGTAGACAAGATATATCGAATCAGTTCAAATCAAGAGAGAACATCACAAAAGAAATATTAGAATGCTTTAAGAATGGAAGCAACCACTTTTCTCAAGACATGAGTCATAACTGCCGATAAAGAAATCGGTAGGAAAGAGAAAGAGAGAAAGAGAGAAAGAAAGAAATAGTAAAGACAGCGAAAGAAAGAAAGAAAGAAAGAAAGAAAGAAAGAAAGAAAGAAGAGCGTGATAGATAGATAGATAGATAGAGAGAGAGAGAGAGAGAGAGAGAGAGAGAGAGAAGGAGAGATAGAAAGACGAGACAATGTTAAGGAGTAATGTTAGGGAGAGGAGAGTAGAAGTTTCAACCTTCCAGGGGACGTCACGTATTACCCTCCTCTTTTTCCTCTCCCTCCCCCTTTTTCTTCCGACGTCACTGCTACGATAGTCTTCGTAACATTTCATATTAAATAACCAGACTCCACCCAGACACACATCAGTTCTCTCTGATTCCGGGCTGTGGCCGGCAAACAACGCGATGGGACAGGGAATGGTTAACGAAGATGACAAGTCTGTTGGTAGTGGTGGTGATGTACGCAATATAAAATGGAGTGAATTAAGAAGACTGAAAGAGTTTCACCTAACGATGACATCGACGAAGATGCTGCTGCTGATGATGATGAAGATGATGATGGGAGTGGTAACTATGAGGATGGTAATGGCGGTAGGGGTAATGCCGGATATGGATGAACCATAATGGAAGAAAGGAAACAAGGAGGGTTGGAGAAGGGAGAAATCAACTGGACAATGTATTATTGAATATTTGTAGATTTCGACCGCTTCGATGTACGAACGAACGAACAAATGAGTGAATTCTGTGCGGCTCACTAGTCACGTTTGGTTTTATTTTCTCATAAAAATATGAACTCTAGTTAAAAAAACAAAACAAAAATAAAACTAAACAATAAAAAACTCCATTATGATTTTTAAAAATAAATGAAAACTTGGATGAACTAATTAATACACTTCACTTTTTTGTGAATTAAACAAAAAAAAAAAAAAAAAAAAGAAAATGAAAAGAAAAATAAATTGTCTCTTAAATTCATTTTAATTATAGTTTACTCAAATTCTAAATGTTTTAGTAAATAAAATGAATGAAAAAGGGGATAAATTTTCCGTCATTTTAAAACTTCAAAACATTTTCTTTTAGTTACCAGATTATGAAAATTTAAATAAAATCTCGTAATCTTAAATTTAGGTACATTATCTTTTTTCTTAATGAGTAACGTAAGTGCGTTTGGGTATATCTTGTTTTATCAATCTCAATGGGTTAATGCCAACCAAATTTTTAGGATAGGTTAGTATGAATAGATTATGTATTCATTGTAAGAAATCAGTTTGTAGATGAGGTTTCATTGACGTATTATGGTAAAGAGGGTTTTTTTGTCGAGATAATTTTTTCAAAAATGTATTGCTGATAATATTTCTTTTTCTTCAAAAATATATTGCTGGTATTTTTACAATAAAAGTCTATTTTTATACTTTCATAGTGTTTTGAGTCCAGTTTGGAAGTTAAATATTTCCCCATAGCTGGGACCCTAACAGGTGCTACCACCACGGGCTAGGGTGGACTTGGGACCAACAGCAGTTAAGAGGTGGTTCCACGCTCTTCAAAACCTCCCATTCAAAGACCTTGCTGCCGGATGCAGCAAGGTCATTCTCAGAACTAGTAACTTACAATTTCGGCCAAAACACTGGTTGCTTGAATATAGGTACTTTAAAAAATAAATTAATTAGACGAGACCTGATTTTAAAATGCATTTAAAAAAATAAAAAATCTTTCTTGAAGGTTTAATTGTATTTTTTATTTCCGTCTCACAGATTCATTTTTATAAACAAAATACTTAGCTGTATTTCGAATCGAATTTAAATTGTTCTTTTCATGTTTCACAACAATACTGTTCTTCTTCATGTGATATTTTAAAATAAATGATGAAAATGATTTATTTAGAAAATATAAAAAATATAAAATGAATTCATGGTTTTTTTAGAAAAGGAAGGGCCAGTAGCTGGAGAATATGCTTGTAGGTGTGTCAATATTGTTCAATCAAAAATGAGAATTTGGTTGAATTATGAAATTGAAGATTTCGGTCGCGAAAAAAAGCAGAGTAGCCTGGTATCAAGTCATGTCACTTTTAATGTTTCCTGGTCAAGATACATAGTGGAACCATACATTTTTTTATATGGGTAGACAATAATTCTTAAAAGCAGGTTGGATTTTAGGTTTTTTTAAAAATTTGATTTTGTACTACCTCATGAGTAAAGGGGTTGGAATGTTTAGATTAGAATCAGAATTAAATAATTATAGTAGACTAAGGTATATTGCAGTTAGGAAAACCAAACAAGTATGAGGTGGGTCATTGATTATAGTAAAATTGTAAAATTTTGTATATTCACCCGCAGACAGTCCTGTTTTGCTGTATCACAGCTCATCAGTACGGTTAGACATCCGATTGCTTCTAGCCAGGATTGAAACCCGACCAAATTCTACCTCTAAGCTCGGTGGAGGAAGGCGGATTTTAGCGTGTTATATACACAATGTAAACACACGCCATGAATGAACAATGCGTGAATGCGTGATTAGCTACAATTTCACTTATATTAAAGCTTCTTCAGAGATTGGGTTAAAGATGAGAAACGAACATTTTTTACAAAGAGACAGTATACTGAAATGCTGTTTGAGATGATATATATATATATATATATATATATATATATATATATATATATATATATGTGTGTGTGTGTATATAACTTTAATTTTAACTTTTTAAGATTGCTGAGAAGTTATACACACACACACACACACACACACACACACACACACACACACACACACACACACACATATATATATATTCAAATTTTCTTAAATCGGAAGACTATTTCGACGATTAAATTTAACCACCATCAAAGAGAACAAAAACACCCGTCAAAATGGCCATCTGATTCAAGAAAATTTGATTTTTTTACATGTAATAAATATTGGCTCTGTAAATAAATAAATTTAATAATATTGAGCTTTCTGGCTGGTCAGTGTTAATATTTAATATTAATAAGATCTTTTGAGATTTAACTTTAAGCTGTTTTTTCGGATTTAGGATCAATAGTGCAATAAAAAAAAACATTTATTAACCTCTAACTTACAAGAACCCTTAAGAAAAATTTTAGTTAAAAATACAAAAATACAATTTAAAATCACAATATCAAAGGCACCTCGCTATAAGAGAGGCACTACTTCAATCTACAAATTACTACAAAATTGCACATTTATAAATAAATAAGTTTAGATTAAACTACACGACCCGGCAGCCAGCAAAGAACACAACATTAGCACATTCCGGAGAGAACTCGTGCAACGATAACTGACAATAGCCAAAGAAAAGTTTTGCAGTGTTAAAACAGAAATTCAAAAGCACAAGGATATTCAACAAAATACAATGAGTACGACCGAACTAATAATTATCGAATGTCATCTCAACCACCTCAATAACATGTTAGAACTAAAAACACAATATTACTAAAAAAAACTTTACAATCAATATAAAGGAAAGCATTTTATTATCTAATGGTAATTGTAACTTTATAAACTTGTCTGACGAAAAACTCACTGACGATGAAATAGAACTTTTGAATATTGGCCCGAATTGTTACCTCCGGCCTCGATATGACCCAATTTAAAAGAAAACTGAAATCGAAATACTCTACCAATCTATTCCAACAGTTAAATACAGAAAATTTAATTACAGAACACCTAAATCCGAAAGATCTCCTAAAAGCTGAATGTTTTAAAAACTTTTTACCACTAATAGGACCAAAAACTAAGTATTAAACAATTTAAGCATTAAGCAATCTAAGTATTAAACTAAGTATTTTTAAGTTTATTAAAAATCGCCTGAAGACACTACTCATGGTAGAAACCAAGGTAGCGAAATACAGTGTAACCCTGATATAAGAGAGTTGTCGGGACCGGATACAATTATCTTATATCGGGGTTTCTCTTATAACCGATTTTGGTCTATTTTATATACATTACCACAGGCTCTGATTTGGGACCAGAGAAAATCTCTCTTATATCCGAGTTTCTATTGTATAAGGGTATCTTATATCCGGGTTATACTGTAACTCGTTTAAAAATGAAAAATATATTATATTATATCTCTATTTATTATATATATATCATAACTGACTTCCTGATTATTGCATTCAGGGGCATGAAACTATAGTAGAGGTTGGTCGTGTTTCCGGGGATTATATATATATATATATATATATATATATATATATATATTATTATTATTATTATTATTATTATTATTATTATTATTAATTATACTTTAGAGCATGTACAAACTACAAACTACAACAAAAGTGTACATTTTGTTTCGATATTGAAAGAACAATTACTCATCAGGTATTTAATAATGATGGTAATAAACGTTTTATATACATACACACACACACACACACACACATATATATATATATATATATATATATTATGTATAAAGTAATGTGATATTGTAGAGCAAAGTTACTGTAAAATTTACTTAAAACCTTTAAGTATAAAAACGAATGTATTAATACTATGATGAACGAATAACCAATTGTATTTCACGACTGAACTACTGTAAAATACATTACAGAGAAAATGATGACATTCCCTTGACATTACTTGATACTAATGTTTAACGATTGGAATTTGAACCAACCATCTTGATGCCGTTTTGAATACACCGAAGGTTTTAAAGAGATTGTCAGATAGAGATGGTCGATCCAGATGATTCTTATGAGGCTGAAGCTAAAATCAAAGACAATATTAAACATTGTGATTTAACTTTAAAATTATTTTTTTATACAACGCACCTGTCTGTTGTCGTTCGAATGTGCAACACTATAAAGGTAGAGTTTTACCACAAAACTCCTAAATTTTGTTTTATTCACTCCCCGCAAAAAAAAAAAATAGAAACGCTATTTTGCGTAACAGACTCCCGAGAAAATGCTTCCCCGATCACCACAACTTTAACCTCTTCAAGTTTAAGGTCAACCGTTATCTATCATACATATCTACGTAATTTTTTTTATTCACAATAAGGTTCACCAAACAAGGTCCCGGGAGCCCCTCAAGGTAGGGGGTTATGTTTGGAGGCCATTTGTGCATAAAGGAGTGGAAGATAACGGTTAACACTAGCCTTGAAGGTTACAGTGTTCGGAGAAACATCCTGTTGGAAGTCGTTCCACAGGGCAACGGGAAGAAGTTGTTCCAGTGGAAGTTACTTCTCACCGATGGAAAACGGAGGGAATATGGGTTAGGGTTATGTACGTGGCGTGACGTGTTTTTGCCGTGAAACTTTGACTTGGTGAGACCAGATAACGTCGTTCGTCCGAGCACTTTCCGTCGGTAGAGCAGCGAAAGACTTGCCACATCCCGCCTGTAGGAGGGAAGTTGGAAGTTGGAGAATAATTCGTCACCCACAAGGGCTCGGAGTCGCTTTTAGACTCTATCAAGGTTGGAGAGAGAGGTCTGGGTAGCCAACACGGAGACAGCATGCTTGAAGAAAGTTGGGAGGGGAGCTTCCATTATGTAGGATCGGAAGCTGTCCCAGCCTGCCTTCGCATAGCGAAAAATCGATCTATGGAATCAGGAGATGCCTTAGGTTTGGCATCAATCTGGAGACTGATTAGGGAATGGTTTGACGTGCAAAGTGTATGTATGTGGGGGGGGGGGGTAAAATTTTGCTAAGCACCTATCAGAGCAGGAGGTTAGAAAGAGGTCGAGGAGGTTCACCTGATGTAACGTCGCAGAGAAGCGAGTAGGTTTTTCGATGGTCTTCGTTAATTCATAGACGATGAAATCTCAGCAATATCTGCCTTCATCATCGGTTTGGTTAGAGTGGACTAACCATTCTTTACCGCAGATATGTAAGCTAGCCATGGGGGACTGAATGAAGATCAATTTTCTCAGATATTCTATTTTGTACTGGCGTAAAATTTATTTGAAAAAAAAATCAAAACAGTATTAATCAAGAATGTTTTTATGGTTATTCATACTTTTTCTAGATTTTCTAGATTCTTTCTTTCAAGTTTATTTTTTAAAAGAAAAACTAAATTGCTACAGTTTTATTTCAATAGTAAAATATTATTTTATACATTCCTCATGTATTTTGAAATATTTGAAGTTCATTGAGCATTAAAATGTAGATAATAATAATAATAATAATAATAATAATAATAATGGCAATAATAATAATAACCATTTCATATGAGTTTACAATACACACAGAACAATCAAAGACATCGTGATCAAAGACCACAAACAAAACATAATATTGGCATGACAGTCCCTGCAGATTGTAATGTATTTTTGAAGGTCTTCAAAAAATATCGAAATACAAGGATCTTGATGTGGAAATCTAAAAAATGTGCTACATGAAGACATAAAAATTCCAGTTGTAGTTGGAGCACTGGGGTTGATTTGAAAAGGTTCTGATAGACTCGTTGAAGGGATTCCTGATAGTCTTAAGAAATACAAAAAGTTGTACTCAAAAGTACAGCTCACACATTACCAAGAGCTTTAACTATGTTAAAATGTATGTGATCTTTTTTTTATTTTGTAAAAATGATCAGTGGAAAATGTCATGAAGCCATTTCCGACCTTATGTCTCTGGTTGGGGCTCGGAAGGAAATGTGTATACAACATAAACCCAAGGAAGAAATAATAATAATAATGATTATAATGATGATCAGTGGTTGCAAAATATTAGCTCAAAAAGAATAAAAGAGACGCCATGATAAGTTATACCTTTATGTAGATTGGTTATTGTGTCGAAAGTTTGGATACCAAGTTGCAAGAAATTGGTACGAGCATGTACCTTGCAGCACAACTAAAGAAATTGGAAAGCCCACAATATTCTAAGACGATGCCATTATGTGTTATAACTCGGTTTCCATCAAGTATAATATAAAGTCTTGCTTAGGCACTCGCCGTGACAACCGTAAGACTCAACGATCTTTTTTTTGGACTCACTGGAGTTCTTTATTTAAGTCTCTACACAAGTTCATTTTGTCACAGGGGGTGTATTATCTACTCCATAACATTGTGATGGCTAAAAACTGACATATTATTGATGTTACCAAACCAAATGATACAAATAAAGCAAACTAGGTGATTGAGAAATTACAAATTACTTTGATTTGAAAGTTGAGGTGACAAAATTGTTTGGAATGTGGGAAGGGAAGGGTGATTCTAGCGGTGTTTGGTGCACTGGGATCAATCCCATTTAAACTGTGTTACTTCATTAACCAGCTAGGAATATCATGCTAACGTGGAATTATCCCCAAATCAGATCTTTTGGGCACTGCACATATTTTGAGGAGAATGTCTGAGTTCTTTGTTGTAACTTAACGGATAATTTAATGTACCCAGGGTATTAAAAAACGTACCCTGTGCGACAAAATATAATAATAATAATAATAATCTATATTATAATTCTGTTTGTTTATTCCTTAGTTCGTTAGTTACTTAGTTCCTCCGTCCGTTACACCACACTCTCTATACGAGCTTTTCCTTCCTCTTTATCTTTTTAATCTCCTCGGCCTTTCGCTCACCTTTGCCAAACGGAAGGGTAGTAAAGAGTGAGAAAGTAGAAGGAGAAAGCTTATAGCATTATCGTATCAATAGCAGTTTAAGCTGGTGGTTTTAGAGTAATTGTGTGTGTGTGTATATGTGTGTGTATTGTACAATATAGTAAAAATAGGTAGGTTTGTTGTCGTATCCCGCGACCTAATAACGATATTTCTGGCCCCTACAACCTTGGCCATTACTCAGTTGGTCTTTTCTGTTTACAATGGACACAGAAGCCTTTAAAGTAACTTTAATTATTTTTAAAAAAAAATTTAATCCCTTCTAACATTTTTCAAATTTTGTCAGAAAGTTTTGTTTTGAGTTGAGTTAGCGGCTAAAGAAACGTTACGACTGTTTTACAATGGAAACGTAATAGCTGCATCACGCACTTCTTTTCGGTGACAAACATATTAATTTGGAAATTCTCGCAAAAACCAAATAATTGTCGGATTTTAATGAAACTATCTGTACTCATTCACAAATGAAGGAAATTATTTTTGAAATTATTTTTTTAAAATCTTGATAAAAATGTTTACAATGAACACAGGAGTCATAATTTTTCAGCAATAAAAAAACAAAACATTTTCTCTTTCAAAATCTCTCACAGTAAAGTAGCTTCTCGGGATATTATTTTTATAGATATTGTAATAAAATTACACTCTGTGTTATCGTTATTTTATTATCCAATGCCTTTATGTTTGAATACGTTACTATCATTTGTAGTATGACAAAGTAAAATTTTTCCATGAAATCATAGTTATCCTTCCGTGGAAATTCCACGGGTTCCGCTAATAATAATAATAATAATAATAATAATAATAATAATAATTGCAGCACAAGACCAAAGTCTTTTCACTAGAAACTTTCAGGCAAATATTATGCATAATAATATGGATCCAAAATGCAGGTTTTGTGATAAACACCAAGAAACAATAGACCACCTAATCTCAGGCTGTTCTGTGCTTGCTCCAAATGAATATAAAAATCGCCACGATAGAGTTGGGCAATATTCGCATTGGGCAATCTGTAAACAAACACTGGTATGAACATCACCCAGCACCGGTTACAGAAATAGAAGATGTAACCATTCTATGGGATTACACCATCTACACAGAAAAATTGAAGCAAACAGGCCAGACATTATTGTTAAAAACCAGAAGGAGAAAACTTGTCTATTAATTGATATGGCTTGTCCAGCGGATTGTAACATAGCAATCAAGGAATTTGAAAAACTGTCAAAATATAAAGACCTGGAAATTGAAATAGAAAAAATGTGGAAATTGAAAACAAGAGTTGTGCCAGTGATAGTAGGTGCACTTGGAATGATAAAAATGGAACAAAACAACACATTGAAAGAATCCCTGGAAACCCCAGCTTAAGAGATATACAAAAAAATTGTCTTATTAAGTACAGCCCACACACTAAGGAAAACTTTATCTATGTAATGCTAGGGATGATAGGGAAGATAGAAAAATATGAAATGGAGCCATAACAACACGCCACGACCTGCCTTAGGTCTCTCCGCAGACTTGGTTGGTAGTGAGACCAAAGCAGAAATCGAAATATGATGAAAAATGACATAATAATAATAATAAAGCATCCGACCTGTAGGTTCTCTGATCAACGCATTAAAACTATTGATCTCCTTATCTCAGGATGTTCAATATTCGCGGCCATTGAGTACCCATTTCATAATGACGAAGATCTATCATCAGTACGGGATAAAAAAAAACAAGCAGCTGCAAACTGGTATGGGCATCATCGTGAATCTGTAGTTGAGAGAGTAGAAGTTACCATTATTTGGAATTTTTCTATCAACACAGATCGAGCAATAGAAGAAAATCGCCCAGACATTATTATCAAAGACAGAAAAGAAAAAAAAAAAGTTTGCACACTGATTGACATGAGCGGACCAAGAAGCAAAAAACACTTCTACAAATGTTTCTGAAAAACTAAGCAAATACAAAGAACTAGAGATGGAAATAGAAAATGTGGCACTTAAAAACTGAAACTGTTCATGTTGAAGCTTTTGATAAAGAAAGGACGCAACAACAAATCAACAAAGTAGTTATAATAAGTCCATAAGAGCTTTGTTCATTTAAGCTTTTTTGGTTTTTAATAGCTGTAAAGTATAAGGGTTGAGATTTGAATCAACAATGTTAACACCTTTTTGAAGGCATCGAAAATTTTAAAGAGATTGTCAGGTAGCGATGGAAAATCCAGAAAACTCAACAGATATTCTTTTGAGGTTAAAGCTAACAAAAAATTCTTAGTGGAAACAGCAAAAAAAAAAAAAAAAAAAAAAAAAAAAAACTATATCCTTCGCTTGTCTTATGTCATTAGTTATGTGATTATAAAAGAAACGAAGATTCAAAATATTTAAAAATAATAATGATGATAATAATTATTATTATTATTACCATTGTTGTTGTTGCTAATGCTTTGTACACATGTCGAGGAAAATAGTGACCATCTAATATCTAATGAATTTAAATACATTTAAATATAGAGATGGTAGTGCTGTGAAATACCTGCATTGTAAAATATGCCAACATTATGAGTAAAATGGTATGAACCCAAACCATCGCCAGTGATAGATAGCAAAAATGCCATAGTGCTCTGGGATACCATGCACATTACTAGTAGCGTGGTGTAGAAGAGGGGTAGAGGATGTGACGGCCCCGGACAACCATATCAGGAGGGCATCCTAAATTGTGAGATAATTTAGTTTATATTTAACTAGAATAAAGCGTTTATTTCATGTTTCATTTGTTTTAAAATACCTAAACTGTCTCCTTTCTCTCCTTTCTCAGTTCTAGGCCCTATCGTCCCTCCCCTATTGCAGTCTTAAGGGTATACAATCAAGTAGTTGACCACGGGCATCACCTAACATCATCAAACCTCTGCTACACTATAGACATAGCCAATACCGTCCGATGAAAAAAAAAAGTCACAGAAAAAGAATTTGACAAATTTGTAAATTATAAAGGCCTAGAAATAGAAATTATAAGAATTGGGCATTTAAACACCAGCGCGATTCCAGTAATAATAAGAGCACTAGGAACCATTAAAAACACTGATACATACATTCAGAGATTCCTGAGAAACCAATCATTATCTGAGATACAAAAGATTGTGACCATGGAAAGTCCTCACTTACTCAGAGAAAATCTCTCAATGCAATATACTCAATACCTTTCTTAAGTAAAACCTTCTTTAACTTCAGATCCTAGGGAAAGAAAAATTGATAAATTATTTTGTCAAACAGTAAATCAGGTTTTGGTGTAATGGGTAATGGGATCGGAATGAGAAATTGGAGAACCGAGTTTTAATTCCAATCGAGTTTGTTAATTTCACTTACTTGAAAATACCCGTAAGAAAACTATGAAACGTATGAAAGTATCTCCGCCCTAGGTACAGGCTGAATGGCAGGACAAATTGTGTCTTATAGCAACGGTTGGCAACAACTGTACCACAAAAAAATTACGACAACCAAGTGCAGGAAAATCTTCTGCCTAGTCAGTCATAAATCGAAAGAGACATGTTTGCTCAAGCGTGTATCGCGTATAGCACTTAACTGACTGGAGTAAAATCAGGAAAACTAGAGATAAATATGATGATGACTGGCTTGATGCTACATGAGACTTGTTTCTCATTACTTCCGGTCAGATCTTAATTGACAAGCACATTAAAGATGTGAATTAAGATTGGCTACAGTAAATATCTCTACAGATTTACTTGTCATTTGCCTGACCATAACCGGTTTGGCATGTCTCCAGAAAGCTGACACACTGTATATCTCCGTTCATGAGCGGGAGTTGTGGGTGATCATTATGGCTGGGTGTAAAAAGTTTTTTTTTTTTTTTTTTTTTGGTATGAAGAATGAATCACCCATGGATAGTCTAGATACTTGGGAACACCCTCAGTTAGAGGCCATCGGCCTGAACTGGGTTTAGCTGGGTTCTAGCTGCAAAGATATGCACTTCTTTTATCAAAACCTGTCACTATATAGCGCTAATTTGGCTGTGGTTCATGTGCCTGCTATACCCATACCAAACTGGATATCATGATAAGTATTTGAGCTCCCTATAGTGTCATTTTGTGGACACATTTCTGTTTCACTCAATAATAATGAAAATAAGGACATTTGTCGAATAACACGTCGTTAGAAAAATAAGAAAAGAGTGTTTAATTCTATTTAATATCAATCTTCCTATTGAAGTGATTGCTGGAAATCTTCCTCCCAAATGAGAAAAATGAAGGCATCAGAGATGTGGTTCTACAGAAAAATGCAGAAAATATAAAGGCTTAAGGAAAATAGGAACAAAAAGACGCTCAGAATTGGAAAGAGCTAAAAATTTATTGGACGTTTAGTAAGAAACTGAGTCATTCATTCGTCTTATGAACCCGTTGCAGGTTATTTAAAGCCAGACAACATTTTTAGATTGTAAGAATTTTTTAGATAATAATGGTTTAGTGATATAAGTTTTACTATTTAACCCATAGTTGATGGAGAAGGGGCGCATCTATACCTTTACCAAGGAGAAAGTATGTATCCACCTCCTGCGCGTAAGAGAATATAACGAACCCAGCAGGAATTGGAACTCGGAAATCCGATTAATAATTCCAAAACACTATCCATTATACCACTAAACATCCAAGCTTACAGTAAGTGATATTCTCAACAGCCACCCATCTAAATGCTGACCAGACTTGACGTTGCTTAACTTCGGTGATCGTACTGGAACCGGTGTTTCAATATGATGCGGCCGTAAACCGTAATAAGAAAGGAGGGTTTTTGAAAATTTGAGAGTCACAGGACATAACGAAGGACAGGGGAGGCATCGGGTTACTTCCTTGACCAACTTGTGTGAATGGCTGGGTGGGAGGGATACCAAAAAGACAAAATACTGGAGCGCTATTATCGCCCACATTCTGAAAGAACACGGTACATAGAAAAAAAAAGTGGGTGTCGCTGTTCAAGTTGATCATAGAGTAAAATGTCGAGTGAAACGTTGGGGCATCTAGTTGAAAAAGCCAATTTTACGCATCATTATTAGCGTGCTTGGAAGACATTTGAAGATCCTTGCAATTAGGCGGAAAAAAAGAAAATTGTTATCAAATGAAGAATCAAAAACTTCCAGACAACAGTATTACCGCAATCACCTAGAATACTGAGGAAAGTCCTGAAAAACTGAGAGGAATTGCTGTCATTTAATCTTCAGCGTTGTCCACCAGAATATTGTTGGTACAAAAACTAAAACGAGGACAAAAATAATGACATCATCATCAACAATCAAAAGTAAAGATAACAGACAGAATAATTAGATAGTAGACTCTGATAGTGATACTCATCATTACTGGTGTACTGGGAATAGTTTAAAAAAAGGTTGAAAGAACGAGAAACACCGGGAGAAAATGAAATTATCTAAGTGATCAGTCAGACAGTTAATTGCCAAACGTGATACAAGCTTGGGCGATCATGTCTCTTTCGAGACATGACAGACTGGTTAAAAGATTTCCACTACTTTCTGCGGTAGACTGATTGTCAATCAAAGATACAGAACTAAATCTGTCCTGCTATTTAACCGATAGCTGGAGGGAGAAGTGACGGATTGATACCTTTTCAATCTGCACGTATTTGCACGTAAGAGAATGCAAGGAATTCAACTAAAATTCGAACTCGGCTCTCCGATTTACAGTTCCGAGCCGATATCCACTGCACCACAACGTACATCCACGTGATAGATTAGTAAAATCAGACACAGAAAAAATTTGCTATCATTTCATCTTGAGTGAAAGGTTTTATTTACTGTTATTGTTATAAAACTTTAACGAGTTCAAAACAACAACAACAACAATATGCAGTGATTATATTCAGTTGTTCGGAAAGTTGGTTCGCTGTGTCGTGCCAGAAACACCTTTTGCATATTTATAAATCTACCATTCGTCTGTGCATTGAATACCGCTATCGTATCTGGTTTGGTGCTCCCACTATATATATCGCGGTTCGTGACAAAATTCAAAGAACAGTCTGCAGTGTAATCAATCCTGATCTGGTATCTCAACCTCATTCACTTTCTCCCCGACATGGAGTAGCTTCTCTCTGTCTTTTCTTCTAATATTTTCATAGCCATAGTTTTGATCCTTGACTGAATGAATTTAAGCGTGCTGCTAGACTGGCAATTAGGTCTCATCGTTTAAATTGTTAAACTAGCTAAATGCGACCCTTGATTATATTTAAATTTCTCCCACTTCCCGCCTGTGGAACTCTTCTCCGATTTCTTGCTACCCTACCACCTATAACTCTTCCCTCCACCCCGCAAAAAATTAAATGCAACGTCAAACGACTTATTCGTTTTTCTTGAACCCTGTTCTTTTATTGCCCTTTTTCTCACCTCTCCTCACTAAATTCTTTTGATTCTCATTCACTCCCTCTAACTCCCCATTCTAGTGGTATTATCGCCTTGTTTAGGGTGAAATAATTGGAATAATAATAATAATAATAATAATAATAATAATAATAATAATAATAAAAACTGTCAAAATATAAAGACCTGGAAATTGAAATAGAAAAAATGTGGAAATTGAAAACAAGAGTTGTGCCAGTGATAGTAGGTGCACTTGGAATGATAAAAAATGGAACAAAACAACAAATTGAAAGAATCCCTGGAAACCCCAGCTTAAGAGATATACATAAAATTGTCTTGGTAAGTACAGGCCACACACTAAGGAAAACTTTATCTATGTAACGCTGGGGATGATAAGGAAGATAGAAAAAACATGAAATGGGGCCATAACAACACGCCACGACCTGCCTTAGGTATCCCCCCAGACTTGGTTGGTAGTGAGACCAAAGCATAAATCGAAATATGATGAAAAATGACATAATAATAATAATACCTATTCCACGAAAATGCTGAGGTCTGAGGGAATGCTAACATAACTAATGAAGCTTTGGTGAGACTTGTTGTCACTTACTCCTAAGTGACAACAGGTATCTTGTGTGAGCACGAAAATGCATGAAATATATTTCGTGCAAATAATATTTATATAGTAAACTGCGGCGTAAGAGTCAAGTTTTCAAGAGTCAAACAAACAAATGTAACCGCAACTTCTACCCTAGCAGCTTCTTTTCTCGTACTTCATACCGGTGGAATTCCCTTCCGTATACTTGCTTCCCTGACAACTACAATCTCCAAGAATTTAGATGCAATGTCAATTGTCATCTCTTATCTCCTTGACTCGCATCCTTTCCTTGAAAACCCTTGTATCATGTTCCATTTCTACTCTGCTCTCACGCAGCTCTCTTCACATCAGTGTTCTCATCATTCTCTTACCCATTCTCTGACACCCCCTGTAACTTGTTCCTCTTTCTCATCGCTCATCTCTTATGTAATCCCCTTCGCACTAGTGGCAGTACTGCATTGCTTGGGATGAAATGATTATAAAAAAGTCTAAAAAATATATTCACAACACTAGCCTTATATAGTGTTTATAAAATGCAAAACTTTATCGTAGAGTTGTAAACAAGTGAGCAGCCCTCATAACAATTACTATACATAACTTACCGTACCCCCAGCAAACTGCTACAAATATATCCAACTAAAACTTGTATTTGGCGAACATATTTAACATTAACGCCGAAATTAATATGAAATAATAAACTAGTAACGCAAATTCAGTATTCTATTAATGCTACAGCGCACATCAAGTCCAACAGCTGATACAATATAAGATGCCTACCGGTGTGTGTTGTAGATTGTTTGTTATACAACGTACATAGAAAGATATTACGGTTATTGTCTCAATATACAGGTAAGTGGTGTGACCATATGTAGTTTTTGGAACAGGTCATTTTAAACTTTATCTTAACTTCTTTTACCGGTAGGTTTAAGCTTTGAATCACTGGTAGCCTACCGTATGTTTGGGGTCGACCTATACGCGAGGTGCAGATCTAACTCAGACTTTTGTGCTAAAAATCCTGAGTTCGACTTGTACGCTGCAATTTACGCTATGTAACATGCAAGGTGAATCTCTCTCTCTCTCTCTCTCTCTCTCTCTCTCTATATATATATATATATATATATATATATATATATATAAGTGTAAACATGTTACGGAAATTAAATTTATCGTAAATAATCAGGCCGTTAGATATAAATATAAAAATACTGTTTAATTTTTAAAAAAAGCAGAATATCTACTTAAATACGAGTATCGGTAAAAATAATGTTCAAAATAATTCATTACATATATAAGTGTACATTGAAATCAACACCCAGATGCAACAGTCTTTTTTATGCTAAACGCAATCGTCAGGCTATGTACGCTGTGTTTTTGTTCAACTATATATATATATATATATATATATATATATATATTTGCTATGATAAAAGTGCTGCTTCTTGTGTTAAAATCCTCGTAACCAGGCACAACAGAGAGGTGAAAAAAAGAGACTACACTTTGATCCCACGCCAATGGTCACTGAAAAGTGTTTATTTACTTAACCTTCCCACTAAGACAGGATATGTCACGATGAGGTGCTGCTGAAGGGTAGGAATCCCCGGGATCAGGTGCCTTCTTCCATCTCAAATAAGAGATAAGGGGAGAACATATAATATGCTTTGATCACAGCCCAAAGGTTGATTCTAAACAGGGCACACAGATACACTTACCTGAGGTAGAAGGGCAGTAAATAATTCCGTCATTTTTTACGGGTATTATGCTCGAAATAATTATGATTACAGATATTATTTCAGTGTTATCATTTCTAACTATCTCTGACATTTGATTTGTTGCTTTTGTTTGATGTTATTATTAAAAAAATCTCAAATTACCTGTTAAATAAATTTTCAATCATTTACGTGTCGACTAAGGATCAGTGGTTATAGGTCGAGGGTTACAAACCTTAGTAAAGGTCAGATGTGGCTTTATTCGCGATGAAATGATAATTTACAGCGGGGGAAAAGCATGTCAATAGAGAATGGCAGTGGAATTGAGAAAACGACAAAGTAAATAAAACTTGAGAAAAAAGTAGAATTAATAGAAACTGTGAGTCAATAAAATACAAATCAAACAAATAAGAATTAGAATGATTAATCAATTAAATATGGCAATCTTTTGTAATTATGAAATGAGTCATAATTTTCATTCCAAGAGTTGTTAGAATTATTGATATTATTAAATGTGTTGCAGTGGGGGTCAGGCCTAATGGATTGGTCTCATCAGTGGTTTTGGTATCATTTGTTAGTTTTTGAATAATAATAATAATAATAATAATAATAATAATTTTGAAAAACTGTCAAAATATAAAGACCTGGAAATTGAAATAGAAAAAATGTGGAAATTGAAAACAAGAATCGTGCCAATGATAGTAGGTGCACTTGGAATGATAAAAAATGGAACAAAACAGCACATTGAAAGAATCCCTGAAAACCCCAGCTTAAGAGATATACATAAAATTGTCTTGGTAAGTACAGCCCACACACTAAGGAGAACTTTGTCTATGTAAGGCTAGGGATGGTAGGGGAGATAGAAAAAACATGAAATGGGGCCATAACGACACACCACGACCTGCCTTAGGTCTTCCCCAAGACTTGGTAGGTAGTGCGACCATAGCAGAAATCGAAATCTGATGAAAAATGACAACATAATAATAGCTTAAATAAATGTAAGAAACTCAACGAGAATTGGATCGCGGCTCTCCGATTAAAGATTCTGTGCAATTATCCATTACATCAGCCACCAATCCAAGCTTACAACACCAGGTATCCCCAAGCGGTAACCCATCTAGGTACTGACCAGGCTCAACGTTTCTTATCTTCGGGGATCGTACTGGAACTAGTGTTTCAACGTAATACGGTCCTAAGCCTGAATTCATATTTTGTTCAGTTTTATTTTATATAAATTGTATATTAAACTCATTTTTGGAATTTTTCTTTTGCCTAAATTTTATATCCATTTAAGAGGCCGCTCTATCGGCTGGGGCGTTAGAGTTCGCCGACTGCACCTCTGCAGAGGGTTACTCTACCAATGAGGCATCCTAGGTATGACGATAAACTACACCCCATTCCTGGTTTTGACAATAAACTACACCCCATTCCTGGTTTTGACGATAAACTACATCCGGTAGCAAGGCTGTTAATTGGAAAATTTTGAGGAGCATGAAACAAACTAAATTTGTTGTTGTTCCCAAGTTACCCTTGTCCCGAGGTGGTAGCACCTGTTAGGTTCCCAGCTATGGGCAAATAGTTAATCCCCAAACTGGGGTCAAAACACTATGAAAGTATAAAAATAAATTTTTATCGTGAAAATTCCAGCAATACTTTTAAGAACAATATTATCATTTTTGAAGATCTCGACAAAACCCCTTTTACAAAAATACGTTAATGAAACCTAATCTACAAACTGATTTCTTACAAAGAATACATATTCTATTCATATGAATCTATTGTAAAAATCTTGTTGGCATTAAAAATCCACTGAGGTGTTGATATGCCGTAAAACAAAACGAATCATTTAAGGCGTAAACGATTATGACTCTCCACAGCTTTCTTTTTATCTAATATATGTTAATTGCTTTGACTGTTGTTGGAAACAATAGTGGAAGAGTTGCCCTTTACCATCTCTACGGTTTTGACTTCAGAGTTGTCCTCCTAGAGTGTTTGCCAGAATTTGAACTCAGCCTATCAATTCCATTTTTCACACCAATAACTATTTCGCCACCCACACATGAGTGAGAGAACATAATTCCATAGGAGGCTGTGATAAACGGTGAATAATAACGTTAGACATAAAAATTATCTCCGAAGAAAAATATTTTAATGTTTAAATAAATGAATGAATACGATGCCTTGATTTTTTAAAAATATATACATTTTTTTACAAAACAAATAAAAAGTAACGTTTTCTTAAATTATTATTAAATTCGCAAAGTGGTCAATTGTAACGAATTATATCAATAAGTAAATACTATTTGTGTCCCAAAATAGATGTGACAGCTATTATAAAATTAAATTAAAAGTAGTAATTTTTAGGTATGTGCCAAATTTTTCAGCAATAAACCAGCTTTCAGCTGATGGTGTATTCATATTCAATTTCAAGAGTTTTAAAAACAATAGCTAGAAAATTTCGCACAATAATAATAATGATAATAATAATAATAATAATAATAATAATAATAATAATAATACAAGGATCTTGAAGAAGAAATGTAAAAAATGAGGACATCAACAATTCCATCAATAATTCCCTCGGATTGATTAAAAAAAGGTTCCGATAGACTCATTGAAGGGATTCCTAGTAACCCATACCTTAAAAAAAATACAAAAAAAATTGTACTCATAAGTACAAGTCACACATTACGAAGAGCTTTATCTATGTAATGTAAAATGTGTGTTTTTGGGAGGAAGGGGTTCTTTTCTCAGTGGAAGATCTCATGAAGTCATTTCTGACCTTAGGTCTTTTGTTGGGACCCGGAAGGAAATGTGTATGCAACAGAAACTTAAGAAAGAAATCAACAACAACAACAGCAACAACACATAATAGAAATAAAAAATATGGCATTTAAAAACTAAATCTGTTGGGGTTGGAGCTTTGATAAAGAAAGGAACCCAATAAGAAATCAACAAAAGCCCTGGTGTAGAATTTCTCAAGAAAATCCAAGAGATCATTTTATCAAGCGCAGCCCATATCCTTTGTTTTTTAATTTATTTTTTTAATAATTGTATTTTTTTAAACAAAAAAAAAAAAAAAAAAAAAGCACATACTTTGCTTGCCCTAGGTCATTGGTATAAAACAAATACCGGTCAAAAATAATTTCTTCATATAATAATTATAGTAAATAAACTGACATCAGAAAATAAACAATCATGAGAAACAAAAAACTCTTTATTAAAGCCGAAAGTACCCAGACATTGGACAGTGAAAATCGAACAAAATACGATTTATAAATTAGCTTGATAATCATTGTTTCATTGCAAAGTGTTAAACTTAACCGGATCTAGTAGAACAACAGAAAAGGCAACCAGTTTGAGTCAACTGAAGTAGTCTGCGAGACCTTGCTTTGACTGGCACAAGGACTCAAGTGTAAAACACCAAGTCATTAAGGATCGAACTCACGACAGTTGTAATGATGTTTGACTCACTTACTAACCACTTCACACGACTGGATACTTTACAGTTTTTACAAATTGTTTTCGCTACTTTATTTTCTAGTAATTTTTTTCTTTTGATAAAATAATACCCAAGATCTTTTCTTTCATCTATTTTTTTTTTTTTTTTAGGTTTTCTGAGAATGACAACCAACCAGATTTCATCTAAGAAGGTTCGAGAATGAACTGGTCGCTATGCCCTATTCATTAAGTTACAAATGCACTGCAATAACGAATGCTAATACGAAACAAAAAAAAAATGTTTTAAAAAGCGGAAGTTGGCATTAACGTTTTTTGGCGGACCTGAAGGAGACTACCACCACCTTTAAATTTGTTGTTTTTCTTTTTACATTTTTTTCTTTTTTCAGCGCAGTCTTATCGATTATTATAGAAAGTTTCCGATTATCAAAAAGAATTTGTACAAATTTCAATATTTGAATAATTTTAGTGGGGGCTCAGTTTCGCATTCAACGTTATAGTAAATCGATCCACCATTTTGGAACCACTTGCGTTGGAGTCGCATTGTTTTGTTTTTTTTTTGGGGGGGGGGATGAGTTGTTGCTCTTGTTTTTGTCTTTTTTAAGTTTTCTGCAGTTTTTACGATAGCATCTTCCTCGAAAACTACAAGAATGGCTTTTTTCAAAAAATTCAGAAAGGATTCAGATGCGCAAGTAAAACAGTTAATTGCACAGGATCAATTTACTATAAGGCTGTATAAAAAATTGAGCCCCCCCACCTCCTAAAATTGTTTAAATATTTAAATTTTTCCAATTTTTTTTGTCAATCGGAAAGTTTAGGGTGTAATCGATAAGACTGCACTGAAAAAAAAAAAATAATAAAAACAACAAATTTAAAGGTGGTGGCAGTTTCCTTCAGGTCCTTTTTTGATTTTTTTTTTTTAATCAAATCACCCCGAGCAAGGCGGTAACGACACTGATGTGCAGGGGGCTACGCAAGAGTGAAAAGATTTGGAAAAGAGAAAGCTAGAAAGCACATCCTAAACAGGGAACAAGGGATGAGCCTCTACACCTGTACAATAGACGTGGGTGGAGTGTGAACCGGGCGATAGTTTAGTCTATCTACTCCAACTGAAAAAAAATAAAAATAAAAATAAAAAATAAGAAAAAGAAAAGTGAAAAGATTGGAAAAGAGAAAGCCGGAAACCACATCCTAAACAGGGAACAAGGGATGTGCCTCTACACTTGTACAATAGACGTGGGTGGAGTGTGAACCGGGCGATAGTTTAGTCTATCTACTCCAATTGAAAAAAAAAAAGAAAAAGCAAAAAAAGAAAAAGTGGGGGCGTTTAGTTAACTAAGTTGTAACTTAGTTAAAGTCCAGTTAATAAATTTCTTTGAAAAAAATACAAGACAAAAAAGCACTCGTTCAAATAACTATGAAACTTAAAATTAGCCACAACAAAAAATTAAAATGAAATCAAAGCAAAATCATGACTTACTATTAAAGTTGTTCCCAACCAAAAAAACACGTGCTTAAACCAGTTGATAGAAGAATTATTTTATCTTTTTCGATGCTACGTGCTGTATATGCGGGGGGCGGGTGGGTGGGAGTCAACTAACTGTACAATGGCCGAGCAAAGAAGACGACCAACGAATTTAACTTTTTCTTAAAACAGCAGGAAGCGTGAAAAAAGAAAAAAGAAAAATTGGGACAGAAAACAAAAATATCAAAGAATAGATCAGTGAACAATATTGCCGGTCTTATAAATAAACGATTTAAAAGGGATTATTTATAAAATAAATAAATAATCAAATGAAAAAAATAAGCCATGAAACAAAATGAAAAATAAAAAATGATAAAAATAAGACGAGGAGATTTTCGTTTATGCAAAGACAATCACTGATCCGGGCCGTCATTTTTCATTCTTAACAAAGTTTCATGCAATTTATTATAAACCTGAGAAAAGCGAATAAAAAAAGTTCCCAGCGTAATAGAGATTAAGGTTAGGGTTAAGGTACATGATTTTTGTTCTCTTAATCTTAATATTGACGTTACTATCGTGCGAACGAAAAATACATTTGCATAGCAGGCTTGATGATTGATTTATTCAGACAAAAACTTTCACGTCGTACTTTTAGTTTTCCGTTATATATATTTTCTAAACATATACTGTTATATATAAGAGAATGGATGTCTATTATGTTTAATCATGAGCCGTTCTAAACGTCGTATTTTAGAACGGCTCATGATTAAACATAATAGACATTCATTGTCTCTTATATTTAACAATATATATTTAGAAAATTATTTGTTGCCTCGATACAATATATATATATATATATATATATATATATATATATATATTTTAAACTTACAACTTTTTAATAATTTTTCATATATATATATATATATATATATATATATATATATATATATATCCGAGTGAGTATACTATAGAATGAGGAGAGAAAAAAGAAAAAATTTTTCCGTTCAAAACATTAATTTAAAACAGTGCTCGATATATGATGTATAGAGCAGTGAATATTTATTATATTATTATAAATTATGTTTTAGAACATGTACATAATTTCTTCTATATATGTCCTCTTCCTTATTGTAGGGAAGAGGACATATATAGAAGAAATTATGTACATGTTCTAAAACATAATATATATATATATATACTTATACTATATGTATGTATGTATGTGCGTGCGTGCATATATATATATATATATATATATATATATATACGCACGCACATACATGCATACATACAGGATAATGATATATACATTTTTATATAAGATTTGGGGGGTAAGTTGCATGACGAAGTGAAAAAATTTTTCGTGTAACGCATTTCACCATTTAGGATTTCAGAAAATCAGTGTATGTGTGTGTAAAAAAATTCAGATGGTGTATATCTGTCAAAGCACAATATTGAAAAACGGAAAACTTATCTCTACCAGTGCGTTTCTCATCTTCAATTTGCATTGATAAAGCTCCCCAGAAAGATAAATATAGACCGCATTTGGATGCCTGCTTTGCGGGTTTAAGGAGATCGTAAAGTTTGGGTATTCTAGGATGATATGGTATAGATAGACTAATAGTATATCATCCTAGAATATACAAACTTTACAATCTTCCTAAAACCCACAAAACAGGCATCCTAATGCGTTGCATTATTTCAGTACTGCCAATATGGATGTGTTTCTTTCCGAAATGAAAGAAAAAAAAATCCATAACTACTGTTTTAAAATATTTTCCCTTAAATCAGGGAATAATCCGATTCAAATGAAAATTTCAGTATTTATTCTGTAATAAATGACTGGTATACGGGAAAGAGTATTATGTTACAAAACATTTTTGGAAATATTTGGGAGCGGGGTGTGTTTCCCCCATAATTTTCTATATCTAGTGTGTACTTTATAATTTTTTTGAGGGGGAGGTTCATGAAATTACCATACATAGATACAAAGAAAAATCCTTGAGGACGCTATTTCAGTAACACGTTCGGAAAATTCGCTCCGAATCTTGCCAGAAATAATACAATAAAACTCAAAAAATAATATTTACATAATTTAATAAAAAAATTGTTTTCATTCAGGTTAACAGAGTATAACAACACTTAATATTCATTTCTGAAAAAAATGTCTAATTAAATTATTAATTTTTCAGTACGATTTTATAATGAATCCTATTACTGTTAATAAGTTTTTTTTTATTAAATAAGGATATGTTTGAAGAATCAAAAAATTTAATGCCAATTTTCAGGAGAACCTTTTTAAAAGTTTTTTTTTTCTTTTCGTCTTAGCAACCGTGATATTATTTTTTGTTTGGATGTTCATAAAAGTAGATAATTCTGAATTATTAATTGACTACTTTTACCTTTTCTAAGAGTAATATGTTATATAATAATTCAATAATCTTAAAATTCAGAATAATTAAAAAAAAGATCACATTGGGTGCAATTAGATATTTTGTTACATCAAACATGTAAGAAAATAATAAAATATAAAAACAATGTAATAACCTCAAAAATATAATTTAGCTAAAAAAGGAAAAGCACTACCTTTAATGTAGTATAAAAATAAAATTAGTTATTCTACTAAGTTTCATAAAATCGTATAGAGTAAACAATTATATTCTTAAACTTTGGTTATATAAGATTATAGATAATTTATTTTTAAACATAAATATCAATTTTTCTTATTGAAATGCCGGTGTTCTGTATTTCTTTAACTTTTTTATTTTCAATTTTTCGCGCACTTGAAATTATACTTATTTTTTTTATTTATCTCTGACCCCCACATGTTACCGTACGTGAATAAATGTTATTTTCATAAAGTTTTAAGTAAATAGTAAGCATTACTTGTAAAAAAATTCCAGTTAATTACTCCTTAAATTTAATAAGTGACTTCGAAACACATCTCTCGAACAAATATTGAATATAGTGATTTCTAAATTTGTTATTTACATTCTTCATCTATAATGGCGGTTCGATGTGTGACAAGTAAACGTGCTGATGTTTTAAAAATGCATAGAAAAATTATTTCTATCCGAAAATAATTTAAAAAAAATAAAAACTAGCTTTATGATATTGTCTTTCAAATAAAATCCAAGTTTATGTAAAAAATGGCATTTAAAATGAGTTTTCTTTACTTGTTTCTTTAGGATGTCCGCTATGGTACCTAGGTTTTCATAAAACAATTCCTGTCCTACAATAACGTCTCTTTATGAATGATTATCGCTCTACGCTATACCAAGACTTTATTATTTTCATGAAATAACATTTAAATTAAATAAGTAATAATCATTGTTTTTATATAATATAGACTTTTACAAATGTAATAAATCTATTCCAAGTTTTCATTTTCTTTTTAATCTAACATACTTATATATGTAGGATGTGCGTTGTGGTGCATTAGATATCGGCTCGGGACGAGAAATCGGAGATTTCGAATTCCAGCTGAAGTCATTGCATTCACTTACGCGCAAATACCCTTGGGAAAGGTATTAATCTGTCTCTTCCCTCCAGTTATAGGTTAAATAACAGGACAGATTGGGTTCTATAGCCTTGGCTGGCAACCAGTCTACCGCAGAAAGCAATGGCAACCTACTGCGGGATAATCTTCTGCCCAGTCAGTCATGTCTCTTCCGTGATATGATCGCCCAAGCGTGTTTCTACGGTGCATATTCTGTTCTCGCTTAGATTATGATCTATCTGTGACCAAATTCGGAAAACTACTTCTTAAAGAAAGTTATGGATGTCAAATCGGTATATCCAAATATCCTGTCGAAAAATATTAATTAAAGATTTAAAACTTAAATTCTTACCCGTTTTTTTTTTTACTTTCACCACAAACATAAGAGATCAGATTTGTGTCTAGTAAAGAAAAAACAACAGTTTAAATTAATAAAAATTGAATTAAATGTCTATGAAGTCAACCTTTTTCCCTTGAATCGACAAAATGCACAACGGTCGTTGATTGACACAAATTTGGAATTGTAAAGAACTAAAACTAAAAATCTATCAAAAATAAAAATAACATCAAGGCAATTTTAATCTTCCCTCGATTTTACTTACACACACAAAAAAAAAAAAACAAAAAACAAAAAAAAACATTAAAAATGTATTTTTATAACAATGATGTCTTGCCTGACGAATAATGACACAAATTCGTGTGGACAAATCTTGATCGAATAGCCTCCGATTGTATATATACTGGCCCGTCATAAAAATCTATATCTTAGTTTTTGTTAATTCATTTTTAAATATAACAATTACTATTTTTAAAAAGCTAATTCTAGAACACATTCTGTCACATAAAATATTAATTATAAAGAATGCAAGAAAAACCCAAATGCATGCAAATGTATTTGGGTTTTTGGTGAAAATGATTATTATATTTAAAGAAATAAAATTTTAACTGAAAAATTTAGAAAGCGAACTACTTTATTTTTTTTTTAAATCTGATAGTGAAATATTGGAGCAATCATAAAAAGAGTTTTACATAGAAAACAAGTGCAAATATTTAAGCCGAAATGCAAATATGATTATTAGTCTGCACACTCATATTTAATACAACATCAACAACTGTGTAAATTTTTTTCCAATCTTTTAAAGAATAGTTCCACCGTCCTGTCGGCTGGGACTTCAGAATACGATGACTGCACCTCTGCAGAGGAGTAACCCCCAAATACACGATAAAGCGTCCTGGGTATGATGATAAACTACATCCGGCAGCAAGGCCTTTAATTAGGAAGTTTTGAGGAGCATGGAATCACCTCTGTTGTTCCCAGGTCCACCCTGACCCGTGATGGTAGTACTTGTTAGAGTTCCATCTATGGGTAAATAGTTAACCCTTAAACTGGATTCAAAACATTATGGAAGTATAGATGGAATTTTTAATAGATTTTTATAGTGAAAATTCCAATAAAACATTTTTGGAGAAGAAAATATTACCAGCAATACATTTTTGAAAAAATAAAAATACCAGCAATATATCTATGAAGAAAAAATATTAACAACAATTCATTTTTGAAGAAAAAATATTAACAGCAATATATGTTTGAAGAAAAATATGTATACCATTAATACATCTGACTCTTGACAAAACCCTCTTTACAAAAATACGTCAATGAAACCTGATCTACAAACTGATCTCTTACAAAGAATACATACGAATCTATTGTAAAAAAAATCTTGTCGGCATTAAATAACCCATTAAGGTTGATATGCCATAAAACAAAACGAACCAAACGAATGAATAACTTCCAGATAATATTTTCGCAAACTGTAAATTTATTTATTAAAGCATATCAAACGAAATCCTATAGTAGTAAACTTTTTGAAAAAAAAAAATTAAATATCGCTTTATGAAATCGCTATTCAAACTAAAGATACAAAACATTGTCTAAAAACATCAAAAATGTTAAAAAAAATCTCTTATAGCGACAATAAACAATATAAATTAAAAATGAAATATGTTAAAAAAAAGGTTATATTTTGTTTTATTTAGACTTAAGCATCCGTAATGATTTTTCTTTTCGTTTTCGAATTTTCGTTTTGTTCAGTATTTATTTTTCAAGGGCTTGGCTTTAAAATGTGAAAATCTCAATGTTTTCCGCCTCGATACACAATTGAAAAATCATCAAATTAAAAAAAGGCGGGTGCAATCGCGTGAAAAAAATGTTCCTCTAAAAATTTGAAGAAAGACTGCTTTAATAATAAAAGCTTAAAAAAAAAGAACTAAAAAAAAAAATCGACGTATTTTTATGACTCCATAAAAAGGCATGATCTTTGTACAGTGAAAATGTTTGCTCAAAACAAACAACGCTTTTAATCGCAAATATTTTCGATTATATTTTTTTTTTAAATCTAGAAATAATATTTTCTATCTTTTCAGCTTTCGATTAGCAGAAAGAACGATCATATAATTAAGTTTCATACATTTCTCAGAACATGTTTTTTATATTTTTACTCAAGTGACCAATTTTTCGCCATTAAACTTAGTAATACCGATCATTTTAAATAATTTTAAAAATGTAAAAAAAAAAAATAAAAATGATAATAATATTTTAAAAAAACTCTAAAAAGAATGACGGGATTAATTAAACATTTTGGTGCTTGGTTTCGTCTATTTGAGTTCAAACTCAAGCAAATGTGTTTTTGTTTTTTAGTTTGAAGCAATAAACTAAGCATTAACCAGTTCTTGACTAATGCAATTTCTATACAAATGTGATTTAAATACTTGTGTGTGTGTGTGTGTGTGTATGTGTGTGTGTGTGTGTGTGTGTGTGTGTGTGTGTGTGTGTGTGTGTGTAGTAAAATATAGTTTTAAGGTATGTTATATTTATGGGTTAAAGTGCTCAATATCGAGGATAGAGCGTGTGTAAATATTAAAGTGGTCATTGAAGTCAACATCAATGTTAAGGTTAGATATAGTTGCGTGAAGAGCATCTATAAATATATATCGCAACATGACAATATAATATTAAAGAAACACGCCCAACCTGCAAATTAATAGTAACTCTACTAAAAATAAATGTAACTGCCGAAAAAATAAGACCATTCTGATGGCGATGTTAAATTTTATTTTGGCTGAACTGAAAACCAATAGAAATACCGTTACTACAACCATAAAATCATAAAATGACTTTAAGCAACAGTAAATATAGTAAAATCGCTGGCCTCTCAAAATATTTCTGGCAATTACAAAACAACAAGAATAACCCATTATCTGGGATATCATCGCAAAAACCAAATCTTACAATTGAAAATGAAGTAGATGTAAGTTATGCCTTTTAGAAAAACTTGTTATCTTAAAACACTTAACCCTAATTTACTAAACAAAAGAAGTGAATTGATGATTACATGCACACATAAAAATAAATATCTTCTTAAATACATTGACCTGGATTAATATAGATTCTTCCATGAAGACCAAAACTAAAAACAAGTACTCCGGCCCTGACACGTACGCACAAAACGTACACCTTTTTCCCTAAAAATATGCTACTTATTAATTTAACTTTTGAGATTTTACATTCCAATTTCATGTTTAAGTTTTGTTTAACTTTAATCAAATTAGATATAATAAAAAATAACTACTATGAACAAGGTGAGAACCAAAATTTCAAGTCGTGGAACACTGATTTCATAATAAACACCTGATGATTGCGTAGTGAACAAAACTCTGAGTCTTGCTATAGACGTAAAATAACAAGTATATTTATTAATATATACTTAATAGCACTTACATTGATCACTTTTTTATTAACACCAGAAAATATTTATATATGTGCGTGTACTTGTGTGTATATATGTATTTATTGATATCCACACACACACACACACACACACACACACACACACACACACACACACACACACATATATATATATATATATATATATAATGCGATGGATAAATTATCATCGAAATTACGCAAAAATGAAAATAGCACTGACATCTTATTTTAATAGATATGTTTACCAATGTTTCCAAAAATATCTTGAAACACTAAAGAATAAATTTATTCAATAAAATAGCCATTAGCTTCAACCACGGCCTTCAAACGACTTCGGAATCTCCTGCACCTCTTCTGGGTGGTCTCCTTGTTAAAATTTGTGAATGCTACCATAATCCTTGCCTTCAGTTCATCTTTGACAATTCCAAAATTAAATGCATTAGTACTTTAAAAAAAGAAGTCAACACTGTTAAAAAGAAAGTAGGCAGAAATAAGCAGAAATCACGTAAATGTAACATCATTTGGTTTAACCCACCCTTCAGCCGTAATGTCAAACAAACATTGGAAAAGTTTTCCTGAATTTAATCTGAATTTTTCAGATGGTTGAAAAACATAATACATGATTAATGTAAACCATGTATTATTTTTTTTCAACCATTTAGCACCTTTTACTGAAAATCTGCTCTGAATAGTAAAATAAAAAATGAAATTACTCGAGAAGTGTGGAACTACTTCTGAAGATCGTCCTGATATTATATGGACCACAGATCCTTTTTATTTTCCCTGATAACCCCTTCACATAGAGTAGACAGACCGAGGCTGTTTTCCAAGAGTTGTTATTTAGTCCCCAGCAAGTTCTGCGTTTAACTAATAAAATCAATTTTGTCTACAAAATTTAATTTTTTGAAATTTCATGAATTTGCGTGAAAGTGGGGTAATAGATGTAAAAAATATTTTAACAATATTTTTTAAAAATAATAATTTCAAAAATAATTTAATTCATTTGTGAATAAGTCCTAAAAGATTCATTAAAATCCAACAATTATTTGATTTTTTCAAGAATTTCCAAATTAATGTGTTTGTCAGCAGAAAAAAGTGAGTTATTGAAAATTCTCGTAACGATTTGGCTCCTCGCTATCGAAAATCAAATCAAAATTTTTTTGCCAAAATTTTGAACGTGTTAGAAAGGATTAATTTTTTTAAAAGCGACTAAAAAATACTTTGATCTTTTCTATTAATAATAACAAATTTTTGATGGAAAATATCGTTTTTATTTGGCATCTTTTTTCTTCATGCTATGCTGTTTTCTTAATCAATTTAGTGGAGGTATCTAATTTAATCTATTAGGTTCAAATTAAAACTAAAGAAAGCTTTAAGAAAGATATTTTTTATTTATTTAAAATCATTTTAAACCTTAAATATCGTTTTTCTTTGGAACCAGCTAATATATATATATATATATATATATATATATATATATATATATAAAATTCTGAACTTTCATACTGTAGAAAGATTTTAAGAGCCAGTTGACTTTTGAAGAATTAAAAGTGTTCTTCCTTTCTCCCAAACGGTTAGTCATGTATATTAGTTGAGTTCAGAATTGTTAGTTGTTTTACTCGAATAGGGTAATGCTGTCAAAAGTTTGAAATGAAAAATAATGCAATATAAAGTAAATCATTTTAGAACTGTTTCGTTTCTCCTACGAGACTAAAATTGTCAAAAACTAGTGAGAACTGATATGTTTATTTCGTTAGTTCAACGACCTTTCGTGAAGTTAGCGATTAGATTTTGGTTTTCGTGGTGAAAACTACCAAAAAAAAAAAAAAAAAAAAAACTAGTTTTTTTATCAGCAAGAAAAAAAACGCAACATAATATATAATTTTTTTCTTTTCTTTAAAAATATATCCGTTATCTTTGACCAAAACAGAAGTATTTTAGTTAATCGGGTTATTTCTTCGTATTTATTGATTTATATGACAACATATCTCAAACTTGGCCTTTCTCAAACGTGTATTAGATTTGGAATGGTATAGATATAAAGCCCAAGCTGTTTTTTTAATGCCGTGTCTCTTCAGAACGTGGGCGACTATGGCTCTCCACACATTCATTTTATTTATTATTTGTAAATTGCCATAAAAGATGGTGGCGTGGTTCCTCTGATTTCTCCATAGTTTTGAATTCAGACTAGACTTTTTGCAAAACGGGCTACCAGTCAAAGTGGTACGTTGTGATTTAACTCGTAAATGGATGTGAAAAGATGGATTCATATCTTCCCTAATGGGCATTAAAATGAAAATGAACGCAAGTGATGAGGCTGGAATTTGAACTCGACTCGCCGATTCTACTTCCCGCTCTGATAACGGTTACGATACTCGCACATATATAGGTGTTGTAAAGTTGTATATCGTAGTAGTCGATATTCAAGTAAGTCATTGACCCAAACTGAATATAGGTAACCATATATTCTTGTCTAGAGGTGACAATTTATATTCTCCACTCTTCACATATTTATATTAGGCTATTACTGCATAACCCGGAAACATAAAGTTTTGATAGCTTGGGTATTTCTTCTATATAGCTGTTATGTCACGTTTGTTTCTCCTTTCTTTCTCTTTTGGTGAGTGTTTGATCGAGACGATATAGATCTTGATAATTTTCTTTTATGATATCTCAATTCTCTATATGTCTCAGCTTGACCGTTCTCTATTATGATATGTCCCAGGTCTCTATTACGATATGTCTCACGTTTCTGTTACAATATGTTTGGGGATAATCGTTTTCTATTATGATATGCTTCAGATTGATCGTCCTGTTACGATATGTCTCAGGTCTCTATAACCATATGTCTCAGCTTGATCATTCTTTATTAGAATATGCTTCAGGTCTCTATTACGATATGTCTCACGTCTTTACTATATGTCACCCGCATATATTACAATATGTTGTACATCTTTATTATGATACGTTTTAGTTTGATTGTTCTCTATTATGATCTGTTTCAGGTCTCTATGATAATATGTGTTAGGTTTCAATTACGATATGCTTCAAGTCTCTATTACGATATGTTTCGGATCTTTATTACAATATGTTTCAGGTCTCTTTTACGATATGTTTCAGGTCTCTATGACAATATGTTTTAGGTTTCAATTACGATATGCTTCAAGTCTCTATTACGATATGTTTCGGATCTTTATTACAATATGTTTCAGGTCTCTATTACGATATGTTTCAGGTCTCTATGACAATATGTTTTAGGTTTCAATTACGATATGCTTCAAGTCTCTATTACGATATGTTTCGGATCTTTATTACAATATGTTTCAGGTTTCTATTACGATATGTTTCAGGTCTCTATTACAATATGTCTCAACTTTACCGTTCTCTATTACAGTTTGTCTCAGGCCGCTCATCAATTATAATAACGACTTCTTTGGAAAATTGAATCTCATGTGGATGTTGTTCCTTGCTTTCAGGGAGATCATTTTGCGTATCAGAATTAGGATGTTGAGACTTTGGTACAATGTGTTTTATTACAATAATATTGGTCTCCACTTCGATTATTAGGAGCATTAATAGAAATTGTTTCGCTTATCGTCCGGTTCACACGCTTCTGGTCTTTTGAACACGATTAGAAACTTATCCCTTGCTTCCTGTTTATGATTTGGTTTCCAGTTTTTCTAAGTCTGCTCATTCTCTTTCATTCCAAGTAACTCCTTGTGCCTTAGCAGCATTATCGCCTTGCTTGAGATGAATTAATTTTAAAAAAACTAGTCAGCATCTTTTACTATTCCACTCCTATTTCTTAAAATTATCTTCGCGTTATGACCTTTCTGCTTTATAAACTGGGATTTCTGGGTTCGATTCTTTGTCTTCTATTTTTTTTTTTTGTACCACATCCTTTTAATCGTCAAAAGCGCGTGAATTTGTCGTCCTATAAATGTAGAAGGGATTTCTAATCTACCAGTGACCACATCTTTCATTGGCCAAAATATATACGAAAAAATGAGTTCTCATAAACTTGAAATATCCTCATAATAATACAATGGCTTAATAGTAGTGAAGATATATATATATAGTCATCCGTAGACAGATCTGTTTCGCTGTATCACAGCTCATCAGTACGGTTAGACTCCGATTGCTTTTAATCCAGGATTGAAATCCGACCGAATTGGCGTCAGTCAGCGATTCTGCCATCTGGGCTATGGGCGTTCGGTAGAAGGCAAACTTTTTAGCGTATACATTATCATTATACACGCTCAATAGCTAGAGTGCTCTAATCTATAACTGAATGAGCGATGCGTACATGTCAGAGTAGCTACTGTTTTTTCAAAGTCTACCATTCTTCCAGAGATTACTAGATTAATTTTAAACATTCAATCAGTTAAGAAAATTACATTGATAAATGTTGGGAAAAGATACTGAACAAATAACAAAGGAAAAAATATTCATCATTTTTAAATTAGTTAAATCAGGCCATTCTTTCACGTGCTGTGATTTTCGCACTTATAACAGATAAATAAATCGTACTGTGTATCAAAAGTATTTGTAAATCAAATATAAGTCGAACAGGGGATGTTTTAACAGTAATTCTTAGAAATTGAAAACAACAGAGATAAAATTACATTAGTACACCTGAAAAAAAAAAAAAAAAAAGAAAAGAAAAAGAAAACATTAAAAGTGAACAATTATTAAAGTTCAGACACTGAGGAAAAAATTACCTCCATATTCAAGAAGGGCCCGATTGATGACGTCGCTGGGCGGGAAAGAGAGAGAGGGGGGAAAATGAAAACAGGAAGTGCCCCGTTTTTACAGGTGCTTGACAACGCTATCTAATGATTTATTGGCAGAACTGGCAAAGCTATGTGGGAAAATCCCACAAGAACATAATCACCAGCGTTATTAAACTTTTAGAACAGCTAGAGTCACCGAAAGATATCTATGTGGAGCATTACACAAGTTTGCAAAAATAAAAGCTATTAAAAGATGAAAATACTTTTAATATATTTTAATAACTAGCAGTATAGCCCGGCGTTGCTCGGGTGTAATGAAAGCTTTAAAACTAATCCATGGTCCTGGAGCTCAGACTCAGCCTAAAGAATATTTGTGTGAAGTTTGGTGAGAATCGGATAAAAATCGTAGATTTGTATAAAGGACATACAGACAGATAAACAGACACACACAAACATCTTGCCTTTTATATATATATTATCGATTTTCTGCACTATTGTAAGAACTGCAACCTTGAAACTTCTGAATATCGTTTCTTATGTCTTTGTCTATGAGTGTATCAAATTTGATTAAAATCGGACCATTCCTTCTATAACCCGATTTTTTCGATTATCGATTTTCGATATTTATCGGGGGTACCTCGACACAAAACCTAGCTAAGAACACTCACAGACGCTTATCATACAACTGTGTAAATTTTCAAGAAAATCGGTTCAGCCGTTTCGGAGCTTATAGGTAACGGACACACACACACACACACACACACACACACACACACACACACACACACACACAGTTTCATTTATAAATAAGGTTAGATTGTTTATGTATTTTCAATTTTTTTCCCGGATTAAAAAAATGATTTGATTTTATTCCTTTAATATATTTTTTTTTAATCAAACATTTTTCGAATGACATCACAGCGGCATTATTGTCAGGCTGCGCTGGTCCGTTTTTGGAAAAATAAGAAATTTCCATTTATAATGACTGTAAAGACGTTGATGACGATTTATCAAAGGTATCGCCAGTTTTGATCTGATAGTCTGCAGTACAAACGAATCTAAACGATATTTAAACACAATAAAAACAATTACATGACTACGCTATTCTGGAAATATGACTAAACGATATGTTTATAGCACAAACGCTAAAAACCGACATTTTATGATGACTAGAAAGCGTATATGCATGTCGTCAGCAGGCAATGTAAGCTTCGTGAAGACGTATAAGAACATTCTACTACAACGAGAAGTGCGATAGAAGAAACTGTTAGCATACAACTTACGGTTACATCTAGCTATTTTAACTGTAAAACGATAAGACCTTGCCACCAATCTAGTACTGCGTTTAAATTCATAAAATCTAGGTACTATAGAGAAAAGTTCATCAGAACTATTACCATGAAAGTATTTATAGAAAAGGCTCAGGGAAGTTACACAAGGCAGTGGAAAAGTGACAGGTCAGGAACAATAATACTGCCGATTCTTTGGATTTTATTAAATATTTCTAAATATATAGCAGGAGCACCAGATCATATATGGCAACAATGTTCAAAGTATGGATGTATATCAGACTTATAAAATACATAAGATGAATTCTGGTGAGAAAAATTATCTATCACGAAACAGGAAACCAACAATTAATGACCATATTTTTTCTTTTTAATTGATTCGATATTTTTAATTTTTATTTTCGCTAAAATCCGCGGAATACTCATTTTTATATACCGAGAAAACTACGCGAAGAATTTTTTTTTTCAACAAGAAAAAAGTCCGTTATATTAATTTGATTTCACAAATTTTCCAAAGAGATTGTAAATAATGCCTTGTAAAATCCGCCTTTAATTTTTATTCGAGGTCGTAGATATTTCTTTAATTCAAAATGTACGCATGGCTTTAAAAAGATTTCGGATAAAACCATTTCAACCGAGCAAATCGGATTTGAATTTGTATATATATAATTTGTATGTTGTATGTGCGCGCATTAATATCCACTTACTCATCCTTCGGGACTGGATATTAATTAACTGAAACCTGGTGCCTGGTGATTCGTTCTCCATGTTGCACCATTTCATTTTACTAAGCGAGGTAGGATCCTGTCTCCATGTAGCCCATTTTCATTACACTAAGCAAGGTAAGATCAGTAGCACAAACTATGGCAGCAATAGCCAAGGAAACGAAGTGAGTTTGAATTGTATGTAATATTTCACATTAAAAAGACTTTGTAAATGACAAATAAATGCTTATGCACCGCAACAAATCAATTATAAAAACGTACATATATATATAGTGGTGACAACAGCAGACATTACTCAAACACACACACGCGCGCACACACACACACACACACACACACACACACACACACACACACACACACACACACACACACACTTCAATATAAAAATTAAAACCAAATAAAAAATTGTTGCAACATCTCGTTACATTTTATCGCTACATTTCACCGACTCGCACGGAAATGACATCGGAAAGACATTCTATACACACACACATATAAACACACACACACACACATACACAGATATGAACTAATGTTACCGTCCGTCCAACATACACCTAGACAGACAAGTGTTTCCTCATAAACACACATGTACATTATTACACACTTTACAATCCAAAATATTCCTCACACATATTTAAAAATTATTTTTTGCTTAATACACGTGACGCGTATATGACCAATAAAAACTAACCCCAAATCATAATATTTTGTGTCTCTTTGCTTTTTCATTTCTCTCTCGAACTCTGATGAAATTATAATAAAAGTGAAGCTGAGATAGTTTTTCTATTAGTTCTATATTTTATTACACACACACACACACACACACACACACACACACACACACACACACACACACACACACACACACACACACATTATTCGAACGGCATTACAAATTTGCGAACTGTGTTTGCTATTTTTGGTAATTGTTGTTGTTGCTTAGCGGAGTTTTATATCAACACAAGATAAAATCGTCGCTGATGGTGGATGTTTTTGTGTTAACGTCCTTGTAACCTCTCTGAAGATGGCTCATGTGAGCCGAAAGCTTAATAAAAAAATTATCCAAATGTTGGAGAATTTTTGTCTTTATTTTCAACAGAAATTAAAGCCAAATTACGATGTTGAGAACGGCTCATGATCAAACATAACAGATACTCATTGTCTCTTATATTTAACAGCATATGTTTAGAAAATTATCTGCTGCCTCGATACAATATATATATATATATATATATATATATATATATATATATATATATATATATGATGTTTAATCAAAAGGTATCGGGACTGGTTTAATAAAAAGAAAACTACAATTCACTTCCTAAATGTCTGACCAATGTATTTCATGGGTCTTTTTTTTTTTAAATATATATATTGTATATTCCTGCTTCAGAATTATTGTGATTATTTTTGTTCATTACACCATTTTAAAATACTTGCAATAAATTATACATTCTGACTGAAAAATTATTTTTTTAGTATATGTCGTTACTGAATTGGTTGGTAGTATTTATGAGCCAAGTTTTATCAAGGTTATGTTATTTTATTTTATTTTTATTATTTATTTATTTATTTATTTTATTCTTGTAGATTTGTAAGATTTCCTCTTCGCCTTTTATATGAAATAATTCAGATACTGGAAACGTTTTAAAATATTTCCGACATGTTTCTTCAATATGTAAATTTTGAGTTAAAACTTTTTAAGTGTTTTTAAGAAGGAACCTATAATTATTCCAGATTTTATTTTTGTTGTGTAGTGAATAGAACATTATTAGATCATTTTTATGAGTAGGTTTTCGATAGAAACTTATTTTTAAGTTGTTATCAGCGCGGTGTAACGCCCACAATCAGACAATAAATCTACATTTTTCACAAAATTGCTATTAATAAAATGTGGCATAATTAAAAACAGTAGCGATAAAAGTGATAAAAACTAAATAAGATAAGCTAAATAGAGATTATTATTCTGAACGATGATATTCCAACACGTACGCACATACACACGCGTACACAAGCATACACAAACGCATACACAAACAAAGAGAAAAAACATTAAACTCACATCAATATCTAGCGCATAAATTTAACTTTAATAAATATAATAACGAAAATGAAAAATCTGTAGTTAATTCCTGAAACCTCCAAACGAGTGGATAGAGCGATTAAAAAAAAGAATTTCCTACGAATCTCCAAAGTCGAGGTGCTAAAAATGTAACATCAAACAGCGAAGTGACAAATTTTATATATATATATATATATATATATATATATATATGAAAGCATATATATATATATATATATATATATATATATATATATATATATATATATATGAAAGCATATATATATATATATATATATATATAACAACCAGCAAATCGGGAGAAAACCCCACACTGATCAGTAGCGACATTATAACGGTGTCCATCACGAAACCTGCCCAGTTAAAGTTACAAATTCTTTACATTAATCATATATTAAATTTACGAAACTGGCATTAGCCGACATATTTGAATTTTTATTTGTTTAATAACCATTTAGTATCTATTTAAAAAAAATAATGTTAAACAAATAATAATGTTAAGATATTATATATATATATATATATATATATATATATATATATATATTAATCAGCCTATTAATCCTAATCATATATGTTGATTAGAGGGTTTCCTTCGAAAATTATTTTCTCTGAGTAAAATCAAATTCTCTGTTTAATCTCTCAATGTGTGATTCTATTTTGAAAATATATTTCAACTTCGATCTGAGTCTTTTTTGTCGACTGTTGAATGAAGACACTAAAAGTACGCATCTGATGTCATTAATGATAGCCTGCAATTAGTTGAAGCTTGAAATTGTTGCTATATCTTTGATTTATTTATTTTTGGTTACTGAATCGAAGGTAGAATTCCGTTCCTGTTTCTGCAGATAATTTTGGTGGGGTATTTGTTGTAGTAAAGTAAATGTATGCAGTTTGAACTGTCGCAAGTCTAAGTCTGTAGTTTGAATATTGTGGATGTACTAGGAAATTGCTCTCAGTGAGGATAAGTTACAGATTTGACATCGAAGTTTAAAAACCTTGGTGAGGTGGTGAATTCAATTATATATGCCATCTTACGTTTTATAACATTTATTTGTTTAAAAAATATTTTAATGGATACTCGTATTTAAGTAGATGTTTTTTGTATATCTAATTAAACAGTATATTTATTTATATATACTAGACGGAATAATCGAGAAATCTTAGGAAAATATGCGTTCTTCAGCAGAATTCATACATACATTCCCTAAAGGAAACCGTCATTAGATCTGACATGTCTTATTATCTATTGCTTTAATATATATATATATATATATATATATATATATATATATATATATATATATATAGGAAAAATTATTAAAAAGTTGTAAGTTTAAAATATATATATATATATATATATATAGTGTATCGAGGCAGCAAATAATTTTCTAAACATATACTGTTAAATATAAGAGACAATGAATGTCTATTATGCTTAATCATGACCCGTTCTAAACGTCGTATTTTGGCTTTAATTTCGGTTGAAAATAGACAAAATTTCTCCAACATTTGGATATTTTTTATTAATTTGTTTCTAAGCTTTCGGCTCATACGAGCCATCTTCAGTTATTGTGTTACCGTCTTGGTGGCCTCTCGAAGATGACTCATGTGAGCCGAAAGCTTAGAAAAAATTAATAAAAAATTATCCAAATGTTGGAGAATTTTTGTCTTTATTTTCAACTGAAATTAAAGCCACAAAACGACGTTTAGAACGGCTAATGATTAAACATAATAGACATTCATTGTCTCCTATATATATATATATATATATATATATATATATATATATATACGGGAACAGTATATATATCAAGAACAGTTTTGGAGGAAATATGTGTGTTAAGTGCCATACATGATACACGCTTGTGCGATCATGTCTCGAAAGAGACATGAATGACTGGGCAGAACATTATCCCGCAGTAGGTTGCCATTGCTTTCTGCGGTAGACTGGTTGCCGACCAAGGCTATAGAACTCAATCTGTCCTGTTATTTAATCCATAACTGGAAGGAATAGACGGATTAATACCTTTCCCAAGGGTATTTGCGCGTAAGTGAATGCAATGAATTCAGTTGAAATTCGAACTCGGCTCCCTGATTTCTCGTTCCGAGCCGATATCCAATGCACCACAACGCACATATGTGTTTATATTTACAGCTTTTAAGTGACCAGGCGTAAACTCGACTTAGGAAAAACAAAAAATTCATGTCACGGTGGATAAGAAGAACCCATTTTTGTATCGTTATGTCACATAACTTTTGCCATTGTTCTATTTTATTATTACTTGCAGTTGTTCATCTCTTATTGTGTCTGATTTATAAATTAATATTCATCAAAACTTAAAAGTATTTGTGTTTAGGCAAAAAGCAAAAACAAAAACAATTAGGCATTTAAAAAATGCAATACCACACCGCAGTAAGATTTTCCTTACTCCAATATTCTATACACACAATTTCAAAGCTTAACATTTTTAGGCATCAAAAAATTTAAGCATTTTTAAATTTTGCAGTCATTTACTAAGCACAAGGCCGAAAGTATGAGGCACTCAGCGAGGATCAATCTCACTATCCAGTCGTAATTGATCTAAAGAGACAAGCTTGCTAACTATAGTGCTTGCCGGGGCCAAGAGAGTGGCTGCTAGATTATCCTATGTCTGGCAACAGAACTCTGCACCATGTCACATAAGCAGGAGAACCCAGTCATCAATTTCTGTAATCATCTGACTACCTAACCTCTGACCACTTAACTTCCCAGACTGCAACCCCCTTTATTGTTATGTATGGGCAACAAAACTCCTTGTATCAACAAAGGTGGACTAATGGCAAGGATTACGGCAGCATTCGCCAGCTTAAAAAAGGAGATCGTAAAGAAGAGAAGCAGGAGATTCCAAAGTTGTCTGGAGGCAGTCATTGAAGATAATAGCGATTATATTGAATAAATTTACTGTTTGATATTTAAAGATATTTTGTGTAATTTTGGTAAATATATTTGTCAAAATGAGATATTAATTTTATTTTCATTTTTGCGTAATTTAAACGGCAATTTATCTATCACATCCTGTATATACATTGCGAAAACACTTCCAAATTATTTTTACTTAAAGAAGAATATTTAACTGACCTCATGTTATAGTCGCACATGTTTAAAGCAGAATATTATTGAAGCATCAAAAAATTTAAGAAAAGATCACAATGATTTTTTTAAAACCTGTAAATAGATCTAATAATCGCTCAGAATTGTTATTGTTTTTTTGTTTTTTTTAAATAAAAAAGTTAGTGTGTGATATTATTTTTTTTATTTTTGATGCGTTAAAAATGTTTTTAAAATAATAAAAAATATATCAATTTAAAAAAAATGATTTTCTCACGAATGATTGAATTTTTTGTCAAATCAAGCTGTTTTCTTTTTACGGCTTTTCACTTTAAATGTGTGGATTTCGTTCTTGAATATTTTGTCTTCGACCCTTGTATTTACAGCATGGTAAATTTTTTCGTAATGCTCAATTATCTGTATATTAATTATTATTTTATTTTTCTAATTTTTTTTAAAATTCATACTTGAATCTTACTTAATTGCTTTACGTTTTATTATAGATAGCACAGGTGTTATACTGAAATCTCCGGGGGTTTACCAAACAAAAATAGAAAGAAAAAAAAGAGTATATGAGTGTACCTGGGTCTATTTTTGTGGTGAATAGGAAATGTATACTGTCTCTGATGTAGCTTTTTATTTTTGTGGTGTATGGTTGTAATATTTTATCTATTAAGTTGCTCAGTCTACTTGTTGGACAGGCTGGCCCTGCTACAATTAGTCTGAATTTAAGATCACTAGAGTTTGGGGGTGTGAATATATTCCGAGTTTGTTTCTTGAAACCTGGTTTAATTGTGTTTGATTTGTGTATCTTTGAGAGTCCGTAAAATTGCTGGTTTTTTAAACAAAGTCTGTAAGAAAATATTTTTTTTTCGTTAGTATTCTACTGTGTGTAAGATAGAGTACATATATATATATATATATATATATATATATATATATATATATATATATATATTCCATTTGTAAGCGAGTTATTACGCAACCTAGGTTTCTACCATGAGAGGTGTCTTCAGGCGATTTGCAATAACTGATTTTACCGTTTACCGTTTTCTTTTTTTTTTATGAACGCTCACGTAACGATGAATTTTTTTTTTTTAACGCTTACGTGGCAGGGAATTTTTGAACGCGCAATTTTTAAAATTACAAGAAATTATAACGTTTTCATCCCTGGTTGTATGAACCTAATAGGTATTTTTTAGTATGGTTACATTTAGTCATAATTTCCGTTCTTTCATTCAATAGTTCATTTTTGTTTGGAAATAGCATAATCTCTAACTTTTCTTCCAGGCACAGTCTACATATTTTCCCACCGTTGTAAGGCTTGGTTGTTTTTACTATACTCCAGGCTATGTCTGGGTTTTTCCATATTCTGATTTCAATTTCCACACGTGGTTAGCCAATTTTGTACAGTTTTTTAAGTTTTCTGTTTTGAATGTAGACTTGTGATTAAAGTCTTAAAGGTGTCTTTGGTTGATCCCAAATATATTTTATTTTGGCCATTTAAGTCATGTACTTTTGCCTTGTAAATGACTTCTTTTGTATTGCAAAGTCCTTGAAGTGGACATTTATTTTTGTCCCTGCAGTTGCATTCCTTATTAATGGTCTTGTTTTGTACAATGCTATCTAAATTTCTGGCGTTTTGTTTTTTATGAAACTATCTAAATTACTAGTACAATTATAACTTGCTTGATTGTGTTTCTAAGAAAATCTGGCCATAAAAACATCTTACAGTATAATTCTCAACCAGACAAACAAAAAACGATAATAGAAAACGAAACATTATCTGATTCAATCCACTATTTAATTTAGAGGTAAAGACAAAAATAGAACAAATATTTTTTTTTAAACTGATAGATAGACACTTTCCAAAATGATTCAGAACTAAAAATTTTCAATAGAAAATTTTTCAATTTTTAAGCAAGTTGCATTAAAAATGATAGACAAGATGTTATGGGTAAGTTTTTTTTTTATATATAATTTTCCATGTGATATTATAATTTTAATGAAAGTTGCATATATATATATATATATATATATAGTGATTGAAAAGTAATTCCATATTTTATGAATGAGTGGCAAGCAAGGGTATAAAAAAAGAAGAAAGAAGTTCAGGTGTTTTTATTTTTGTGTTGTTTTTTTTTTTATTAATTAATCAGGTTTCAAGTACATTCGACTTGTGAAACAAACGCTGGTATAATTTATGGCGTTTTCTGTTTAAGGAAAGACGACATGTCTTTACGAAGTTCCAAGAAATTAACAGATTTCAAACCTAACTGAAAAACCGTAAATTTTGCTCTGTGGTATAATGAATATCGGTTCGGAATGATGAGTGATCCGAGTTCGAATTCCAGTCAAGTTCATTACATTTATTTCTGCGCAAATACCCTTGGGAAAGGTATGAATCAATGCCTTCACCTGCTCAGATATGTGTTGAATAGCAGAATAGACTGGGTTCTATAGCCTTGGTTGGCAACCAGTCTACCACAGAAAGAAATGGCAACTTACCGCTGAAAAATCTTCTGCCTAGTCAATCATGAATCGAAAGAGACATGATCGCCTAAGCGTATATCATTTAATTAACTGACTGTATAATAATTCTAGTTTGTCTATGTGGGATTCTGATTATAAAGTATACCGTTAGTGTGTGTGTGTGTGTGTGTGTGTGTGTGTGTGTGTGTGTGTGTGTGTGTGTGTGTGTGTTAGACATTATGTTTAGTCGTTTATATAGATTTATATACATGTTGAAAAACACTCGGTCCGACAAGAATAGGACCAAATCACCAAACATCAGAATTCAGCAAGGGCAAATTGTACACACATGTAGGCGCACGCACTCGTTTGTGTATGTGCACGCTACTAAAAATTATAACACCATCCTAGTTACCGATCAAATACAGTATAACATCAACAAATCAATTCTTATATTCGAAAGAAAAAAAAACGAAAAACTAATATTCCAGCTATTATTTTTATTTAATTATTATTATGTCATTTTTTCATCATATTTCGATTTCTGCTTTGGTCTCACTACCAACCAAGTCTGCGGGGAGACCTAAGGCAGGTCGTGGCGTGTTGTTATGACTCCATTTCATGTTTTTCTATCTTCCCTATCATCCCTAGCATTACATAGATAAAGTGTGTGGGCTGTACTTAATAAGACAATTTTTTGTATATCTCTTAAGCTGTGGTTTTCAGGGATTCTTTCAATGTGTTGTTTTGTTCCATTTTTTATCATTCCAAGTGCACCTACTATCACTGGCACAACTCTTGTTTTCAATTTCCACATTTTTTCTATTTCAATTTCCAGGTCTTTATATTTTGACAGTTTTTCGAATTCCTTGGTTGCTATGTTACAATCCGCTAAACAAGCCATATCAATTAACAGGCAAGATTTTTCTTTCTGGTTTTTAACAATAATGTCCAGCCTATTTGTTTCAATTTTTCTGTCTGTGTAGATGGTGTAATCCCATAGAATGGTGACATCTTCTATTTCTGTAACCGGTGCTGGGTGATGTGCATACCAGTGTTTGTTTACAGATTTTCCATAGTGTTTGCACATTGACCAATGTAAATATTGCCCCACTCTATCGTGACGATTTTTATATTCATTTGGGTCAAGTACAGAACATCCTGGGATTAGATGGTCTATTGTTTCTTAATGTTTATCACAGAACCTGCATTTTGGATCCACATCATTATTATTATTATTATTATTATTATTATTATTATTGTTGTTGTTGTTGTTGTTTCAAGTTTCAAGGCGATAATGCCACTAAAAAGCTTAACGAGAAAAAAGGAAAATAAAAGAACAGGATTCCGGAAAACAGAAAAGAGCTAAAAGTACTTTCACTTTCCGAAATAGCATAATGGTAAAATGACTCAAAGTTAATAAAAACAAAGTTTTTTCATTAAAATATTTATGCTACTATTAAAAGGAAAGATTAAATGGTAAATTTTTGTTTTGTTCCCCGAAGGCCTTTGCCCCTTCAATTTTTTTCGAAACATCCTTATTTCCGTGCAAAAGTAAACGCTGAACTCAAACCTATAATTGTTTATTGACGAAACCTACCTTTTTTCAATTTTAAAACCAGAAAAATATCGGACTTCTTTTCGATGTTTATCTCACCCCGTAACCACGGTTCAAAACATGTTATTCACTGCAGACTGCCTTCACGCGTAGTTTGGCGATTTTTCGACCAATTTACTTCCTTTTTGCTATTCATGCGCCGAAATTGAGTTCCGAATCTAACCAAATCGCGGACTAATTGCTCAAAGGAAGTGAACGGGCCGTATTAAGTATCCTACGCCCCAAGTCATTCAGAGGTGAATCAGATATGAAAACGGTGGTAAGGGGTGAGATATAGTCCGACTTTTTTGTGGTCGATAACAGAAAAAATGGTAGGTTTCTTCAATAAACAAGTATCGATTTGATTTCAGCATATACATTTGCACGTAATTAAGGAAGTTTAAGAAAGATTTGACGGGGTAAAGGCCTTCGGAGAACAAAACAAAAATTTACCGATCAAATTTTGTTGTCATTATTTATTTTAAATTTTTTAATCCTTTCTAACACGTTCGAAATTTCAATTAAAATTTCTTTTTTTTTGTTTTTTGTTTTCCATCAGCGATTCATACTATGTTTACGTAATGTGACTATTAAGCAAAACGTAATATTACGCAAATAATGGTGTTGAAAAACACAGTAATTTGAAAATTATTGTAAAAATCAACTAATTGTCTGATTTTAATGAAACTTTCAAGACTTATTCACAAATGAATGAAATTATTTATGCAATTATTATTTTTAGAAAATCTTAGTAAAAATCCGGTTGTGGGTAACAGCTGCCCGCGGCAGTGCCTCTCTTGTACCAAAGAGGAACAATCGGTAATAATACCGATACCAGCATAACTGATGATTGCGAGGACTGGGCTATTTGGAACCTGGTCCAATTCCACGCACTCGGGATACCCACATTAAATCTTAATAAAAATATATATATTTTTTTTTACATCCGATACCCACCCCCACTTTTAGAAATACATTATTTATATACCAATCTTTTATTTATCAGTTAAATGAGGGACTCATTTGGAAATGTAAATCATGTAATTTTTTTAATTACCAGGCCATTTTTTCGAAAATCTGTTCCAAATAGTAAAATCAAAAATGCATTAAAACTACGCTATTTTTAATGTAGATAAAGTTTTAATTGAGTTTATATTAATATAATTTTAGGATATCATATTCAGAAGAAAAAAATTCGATGAATAATGAATTTTTATAAGAGTTGTTTTAATTTTTTTTTTCTTTGTTAATTGAAGTTTTAAACATCTCAGTATCTTCGGTTACTAATTCATTAAAAATAGACTTTATTTACAAATCAAAAATTCATAAGATTAACACAAATCATTTAGAATTAAGATTTTTAAAATTAATTTTAATATTTTTTTATTATGTTAAACTGCACATTTTCTTTTACTATGGAAACTTATAAGATACTTATCATTAAAAGTTTACATGTTTTAAAGGTTGTTCCCCTTACGAAATGTTAAACTGTGTTATGTCAATTTTTCGTCATTATACTTCAAGATTGATTGATAGGTACTGTCCTCGCCTACTTGAGAGGTCAACGAGTCAGACCTTTGTAATCAAGAAATACTTTTATACTAAATTTCATGCCATAAACAAGTAATATTTGTTTCAAATCAGATTAAATTTGATAATTTTCCAAAAATAACGAGTAAGAGATGTATAATTTTTTCGCAAAGTTTTTAAAACCGAAAATTAACTTTTGTTTACAAATGTGTCGATCGCTCAAAAAATGGCCAAAAATTTGAAAATTAAAAAAAATCTCAAAATTTTAGATTCCAATGAAATTTCTGTTTGAAAGACACCCGAGTATTTTGTTTAGTGGAAATAGTAAATTTAATCATTTAGCATTCAATTAAGCTAAAATTAAAGTTTCAAGGAAAAGTTTTACTTTTTTAAAAATCAATTTAAAACTTAGGTATCGAAATTTGAGTGGAAGTACCTACTATAGATGTTGTACTTAAATATTTTAAGACCGTAGGTGGTGAGTAAGCAAGAAACTGGAAAAGAGTTCCACGGGTGAGAAGTGTGAGAAAAGAAACTATGAGAATATAACTCACGAATCTTTCCAGTTAGTTCAGCCTAAAATATTATTTTACCCTAAATTAAAAAAAAAAAATTATATATACTCAAATTTCCACCAAAATCTCTCAGAACAGAACTAGACCCTTCCATTGCACTTCGGTTGGGTTGACCTTTGCGATCGCCCCAAAAGTGGGCGACTCGGGTGCGCTATTTCTAAGAGTGAGACCACTCCGATAAACAACTACATCAGCTAAAAAAAAAAATATTTTTTTTTTAATAGTGAAAAATATTTTGTAAGTACCTTGAGTATCATCCACACCTACGAAATGTAAATAATGTAATTTTTTTTTTTTTTTTGTGGTGGGGGGCTTGGGGTTTCGAGTTAAAATTTATAATTCCAAAATAGTGACAAATATTCGATGGATAAAAAACAAACTTTGAATTAAAACTTATAATTTCTTGGAGTGAATTAATATTTACGATAATTGTACATTATTTGGGGTGAATTAACAAAAAATTTCGAACTCACGGCTGCATAGAGATATTTCAGCTGTAAAACGAGGAGACCTAATAGCCAATCTAGTTTTACGTTTAAATTCATGCGGTCGCGACACCAAGGAGAAAAACTCATCAGAACAAATGACATGAAAATATTAAAAAAAAAAAAGATGCTAAGGTGATGAGAAAGCGACTGAACCCGAGATGCCAGGTTAGAACCGATAACTTTATATACCGATTCTTGTTTGGGTTTTATCAAGAATCTCAAGATATATAGCAGGAACACCAGGTCAGACATGGCAGCAACAGTAAGGAAAAAATTTCCGAGTTCGACTTGTACCCTTCTTCGTTTTATTGCTTTCAAAACAAATTAACCTATTTTGAAATGTGTCTGATTTTAGTAGTTTAGCTGTGGCACAAAGCTGAAAATATGAAGCACTCACTGAGAACTCACTTCTCAGTCGTAGCGGATCTAGCGGGACATGCTTGTTAACCTTTACATTACGTCGAAATTCTTATAAATTTAAAAATTATAATGGATATAGATAAATAAAGTTGTTATTATTTGTCGATCTAACGTTTTCCCCATCCAACTGCAGTTCAATCAGTTAAGTGTCATACGTGATACACGCTTTGGACGATCATGTCTCGAAAGAAACATGACTGACTGGGTAGAATATTATCCCGCAGTAGGTTGCCATTGCTTTCTGCGGTAGGCTGGTTGCCAACCAAGGCTATAGAACCCAATCTGTCCTATTACTTAACCCATGACTGGAGGGAAGAGACGGATTAATACCTTTCCCAAGGGTATTTATGCGTAAGTGAATGCAAGGAATTCAACTGGAATTCGAACTCGGCACCCCGATTTGTCGTTATATTCAAAAGTCTCAACTTTTGTACTAGTTTTCAATCTTAGCGAACGTATACAAATCACACACAAGTTCGTGGCCTTTTTACATTTAAAACCCTCAACTCAGTAAAAACTTGGTAACCATTTCACTAAAAGCATCTTTATTTTATTGCCTAGTAATAATAGTTATTTTTAGATTAAGTATTTTTACTATATTGTATTAACTTTATTCCACGTTATTATTGTCGCACTTTTTCGTCGTCCCCACACAACAGTAATAAGATGCAGTAAAACCAGTAATAAAATGCATGTTATGCTTCGTTTACAAATATTAAAACATGCTGCACCCAAATAAATAAAGAAAAAACCATCTGATTGATGCCAGATGATTATGTCTCTTTGAGATTCCCTCTCATTTATGGTGCCTGACTTACAACGCCTGTTGGAATTTAGTCCATGTCTAAGTATATACACATTATGGTGTCATTTACTTCTTGACTTATTCATTTTTAAAAATGACGTCAATATTACTCAGCGGAAATTTTGTAAAATGTATAAACAATTTAAATTATTTTTTGTTTGATGCTTTGAAAAAAAAAAGAAGGTTTTCTGATCAATAAGATCTCAATATAAATAAATAAATAAATAAATAAATAAAATGGGTTAAGTCCTGTTTCACTTCAATAACCGCAGATACATAAAATTACATAGTCAGACTAGATAAAAATGGGATGACAGCCATATTTACGAAGGCAGCCGATTCTCGAGAGAGTGCCATTATTTATTACCTCTCCTCACAATACATGAGAAATTTGATACTCATTAGATGATTAACTTTAATAGACAAATTTATTGTATCCTGCGTCTCACGAAGAATGGTAAACAGCTGCTTCGGAGCCTGCCTTTTTAAGTTACAAATAAATAATAATGTTTTTTGAAATATGTCATATCCAGTTATTTAAAAATAACTTTAAATGCTATTAATGAGATTGGCTGATAATTTACACCTGAAAACTGACGGGTAAACGTTTTTGGGGCAGTTATTTTTTTTAAGGATCAACGTTTTATTAAGTCTTTTTATTTTTTTTTTTATTATTTTTTTTTTTTGAAGTTATAAAAGCAAGTTCTTCAATCAGTATTTAAATAAATTTAAATAATATTAAAAGGTGATTAATATGTTTTTTCCCGACGTCTGTGCAATTTGAGCTGGATACTTCAACGTGGTGTAATCGTTAACAAACTTGTCAATTACGACTGAAAAGTGGGTTCAGTCCTCATTAAGTACCCCATACTTCCGTCATTGTGCCACATCTAAGCTTTGTTTAGAAAACCGCTATCTGTACTATTTGATCTACAAATTAATCTAATTTGATAGATAGACAGCTAGATAGATAGATTTGCAATTTTTTCATTGTACGAGGTAGATGCTGATAAGTTCTCGGCTCGTCTAAGAAGCCCCGTTGTTTGTTCATACAATTAACAAATTGGTCTTGCATACCATTATTATTACAGCAAGTTGGACGTGCAGGTAGTGTAATGGTTATTGGTGCATAACTAAATCTTCGAGCCGAGTTCATTACATTCAAAAAATTATCTTGGGAAAAATATGAGTCCAATCCATCTCTTTTTCCCCCAGCTATGGCTTAAATAGCAGAGTAGACTTGCCTCTATAGTCGTGGTGGTAACAAATCTAGTAGAAGGATAGTCCTGAATTCAAACATGTGTGTAACCCTGACAATGCTCATACTATACAATCAAGGAAAAGATTATAGAATTTGCAGTCAATTATGGTACGGAATTGTGGACTATGATCTCAACGGCGGTTGATGAGGTAGGATGATGAGGTAAGCTGGATCTCTCCACAATATCCCGATTTTACGGTTTTGTACCACACCATTTTTAGTAAATATCAATGAATTCTATTCTGTGAAGCAAGCTAGTCTCGCAGAGCTGTATTGCTGGTACGAAGTCTGTCTGCATTTGGTGTCCGGCGTTTGTAATCTTGTGCTGTCCTCAGTTAAGCTTAGTTGATAGCCACAATTAGAAGTGTATCGGTGTAGAAATCGTTTGTAGGATCATTACGACTGCAATAACCTTTCGGTATTGTTCTACGATTTTCATTGCATTTAGTGTAAGTATTAGGCTGTTCGCTTTTAATTACGTTTTACCAGATAAAATATGAAAGCAAATGTAAGTTAAATGTAAAGAAAAAATTAAACTCTCCAGAAAGTAATTGCATTTTACCAGAAAGGATATAAAAGCAGATGTAAGTTACATTGTAGAAATATTAGATTGTTCGGAACGTAATTACGTATTACTAGGAAGGATATAAAACCTAATTTAAGTGAAATTAATCTAAATACTACTGCATTCATCCTGTCAAAAATTACGGCATTTCTTAGAATATTTTAATAGTGAAATGCAATGGAACAAAAGTCTTGAAACAATGTATTGAGATTCAATAAAGCAAAGATAAAGAATACACAACTAAAACAGAGGCCAATGAACCGTTTAATTAATCTGTTCAATTTATAACTTTCAGACGTCCAATGGTATATATATATGAGTCCTTTCGTATTATATAAAACGGTGTTTGATCAATATCTTTTCATGATAAAAATGTTGTGTTTAACATGACAGTGAAATAGCTATATCTTTCGGAAGAAAAAGATTAGCAACAGAACGCCAAAGTCGGCAACGACAAAGCCTATTTCAAAACCTAGTTGATACAAGACAATCGCATAATAGGCAAAAGTGTCTGAGTGCTTCACATGAAAGGGTTGAACAAATAAGACTGTAATCTAAGACACATAAGAATAAAGGAACTGATTAATTGAACGGTTCATTTTATTCGGGAAGTAATTTTGTCTAAATGCAGATAAATATTTTATTATTATAGATTTTAATAATCACTCATAAATTTACTAACTTCAGTTGGTTTACCTCTCTTCCCGCTACAGATGAGACAGAAAGTATATAAACAACTACACAGGAAATATATAAATAAATACACATTGTTGATTATTATATGATTTGTAATCTATAAAAACTCTAATCACTTTCATTTCCAACGGCTGCAACCCAATAGGAAAGTAAGATTTAGATGACTCGTTTAAAGAAATCAGGGGTTTTAATCAAGAAAAGTTTGAAAGATTGTTTAAAAATTCTTGGTTTTTTAATAAAATTTCTAGTTATGGAAACTAATGAAAATCTGTAGGTGTTAAACCGAGATAATATGGAGAATGTGGAAAAACTTTCCATCCTAAGTAACTTTTGTTTGTGGGGTGTAAGAGTGTGTCCTTGTATTTTCATGTTAGGGAATAACACTTTTTCTGTTTACTAAAACGGGACACTTGACACTTTTTTCGTTTATCCGATCAAGTTACTTGCAATAAACGTCTACAGTAATGGTCGTTCGATGTTTTATTAGCTCGTAATTGACAAGACTTTTCATATTCCACCAGACACAAAGTAAGGACTTCTAGTTTTGGAATTGGCACTGGTTTTTCATTTTGTAATAACGACTGTTTTTTGTTTTTCGTTTTTTGTTGACATGCGAAACCTATTTTTGTAATCTAGAGCAAAACAAATGCAAAAATTAAAGTTTGTCATCTACTATGGGACAGAGGAATGTTGTGTTCGGTTCTCGAGCGAAAGATCACGAGAAATCAAAGTTTATTATTTGTAAGTTTTCACAATTAAACTCTGAAATGCATTATAAGAAATCGGAGAGCCGAGTTCAAATTCCAGTCGAATTCATTGCATTCACTTACGCGCAAATATCCTTGGGAAAGGTATTAATCCGTCTCTTCCTTCCAGTTATGGGCTAAATAACAGGACAGATTGGGATTGGCTGGCAACCAGTCTACCGCAGAAAGCAATGGCAACCTACTGCGGGATAATCTTCTGCCCAGTCAGTCATGTCTCTTTCGAGACATGATCGCCGAAGCGTGTTTCACGTATGGCACTTAACTGACTGACTGTATGATAAAAGAGATGAACTAATTTTTAACTCAGAATTCATAGCGTTAGAATACGTAATTATTTTCCAAACATATAGCTATTTTAAAACTATCTTATTTGGCTTCAATAACAGAACCGGGACAAAATTTCACTGGTGAAAATAGTTGCTGCAAATTAATATCTATTAAGCCAAGTTTAGTACGATTAGTCATTCAGTTAAGTGACATACGCGATACACGCTAGTGTGATCATATCTCTTTCGATCCATGACTGATTAGACAAGATTTTTCCGCAGTACGTCGCTATTTCTTTCTGCGGTAGACTAGCTGCCAAACAAAGCTATAGAACCCAATCTGCCCTGCTATTCAACCCATAGCTAAAGGGAAACGAGATGGATTAATACCTTTTTAAAAGTATTTTCGCATAAGTGAATGCAACGAATTCAAACTCGGGTCTCCGATTTCTCATGCCGAGCCGATACCCATTACACCACAACGCATATCCCAAGTACGATACAAGACTAAATTGGTAGAAATGAGAAAAGAAAAATTTTACAACTCCTGTGTCAGTTTTGAAAACCAGCATTTGAAAGTTTTATTGAGATCAAACACCTGTAAGAGATATAAACAGATTTACCAGTTTCGTTGAACATATAACAAAATTAATAGACTGTCAACTCAAGCCAATTCTAAATTTCAGTATATTAACTGCTACATGGTTATGGTATGTTGTGGAGTTTCTTTGGGTATATAGTAGCAGGTCAAGTAGAATGTACTGAGCGCCATTGAACAGGCGGTACTAGAGGTTGTCAAGCAATACAGAAATTAGTTGTTTTTTTTTTTAATCGTATCACCCCGAGAAAGGCCACTGATGTGCAGGGGGCTACGTAATAGTGAAAAGATTGGAAAAGAGAAAGCCGAAAACCACATCCTAAACAGGGAACAAAGGATGAGCCTCTTAACCTGTTCAATAGACGTGGGTGGAGTGTGAACCGGGCGATAGATAGATCTATCTACTCCAATTGAAAAAAAAAACAAAGTGAGAAGATTGGAAAAGAGAAAATCAGAAACCACATCATAAACAGGGAACAAGGGATGAGCCTCTTAACCTGTTCAGTAGACGTGGGTGGAGTGTGAACCGGGAAAACAGCATATGTTACTGCTTGGCATTCCCACCGGATGCTTTAATGAAAACATTTCAGAGTGTTCGAGTGTTAATCTGAGGACAGCGCAGAGGATTTGGAAAGAGTTGGATGAATCTAATAGTGATTACAAAGGTATAGTAGCCTCATACTCAACAGAGGCCTGCATCAAGTGCCTTGAGGGTGACTACTGGAAGACTATATCTGGCAACAGGACTCTGCACCATGCCACACAAGCAGGAGAACCCAGTCATAGCAGTCAGATATCACCACCCCTTACTTCTGGCTGCCTAACTCCCTGACTGCAACCTCCTCAATTATTATGTATGAGGCGCATTTGAGCGAGACCAACAAAATTACTTCTAACACAAAAGATGAACTGAAGGCAACAATTATGGCAGCATTCACCAACTTAAACAAGGAGACCATCTAGAAGAGTTGCAGGAGATTCTGAAATCATCGGGAGGCTGTGGTTGAAGCCAATGGCAGTTTTATTAAATAAATTTATTCTAAAGAGATAATTATTTCAATATAATTTTTGTAGAATTTTGGTAAATATACCTGGTTAAACAAGGTCAGTGTTATATTCATTTCTGTGTAATTTAGATGAAAACACATCCATTGCACCGAAAAGCAATAACATAATGAAAGATACTTTATTACTGTTACTATGATTTACTGAAATTGAATAAAAATATGCAGTAGTGAAGAAGTTCATTGAGATTTAGAAGTATTCTCAATTAAAGTTGGTTTAGAAAAGTTCCTCATGCATTTGAAGTAATATTGTGGTTAAGTCGCGCATGCGCGTGTGTGGTGATTTAATAACCACATGAGTAGTGAACGTTTGAATTGCTAAGAATACTTTGTCCAGCATCGTAAGATGCTTCTTCTCCTACGTGCTGTGTCCCTTCAGAACGTAGGCGATCATGACCCTCCACATCTCCCTGTCCTTTGTAGCTCTTTATAAGTTTTGTCTTTTTGAGATTTCTCCCAAACAACCCTTTTCTCCCATCCGTTTGTTCAAGCCCATCAAGTATGTTATGCGCTGTGCTTAGCTGTTCTCTTTTCTCGAAATCTATGCACAACCCAAGTATTTACCTGAAAATTAGAACCATCTTAGATCTATATGTCATTTTTTTGTTGCTTTATTTAATCGGTATCACCCTAAACAAGGCAATAAAGCCACTAAAACGCAATGGTTTACTGGGTGTGGAAGAATTAGGAACAGAAACATTAATACTGAGCAAAAAGAGAAAAGAGTAATCAAGAAGGCAGTAGATAGCGATTGACATTGCATTTAAACTTTTGCTGATTAAAGTTGGCTGGAAAGCATCGAACTAGAAGAGTGTTCCACAAGCGAAAAGTATGAAAAAAAAAACTATTACTATAGAACTTACGGCTACATCTATCCAGCTCAACTGTAAATTGATGAGCCAGTCTAGTACTGCGTTTAAATTCAAAAAGTCTTGGTACCATAAACAAGAGCTCATCCGAACAATTACCATGAAATAATTTATAGAAAAAGAACAGAGAGGTAACTTTATGGCAATAAGAAACTAAAGCCGAGCCTCCAGATCTGGACCAATAATATTGCTGGTTCTTCTTTGGATCTTATTTAGGAGCTAAAGATAAATAGCAGCAATATTCTAAGCATGGACGAATGATAGACATATCTATAAGCTGACATACCAATGGATTCAATTTAGTCTTTTCACTTCATGTCAGTTAAGAACGTTAGCATGAGAAGACCCAACAAGTCACTTTCTTGGGGGTTAGCATCAGCCATATTGAAGGCAGAGTGGGGTCTCTCAGTTGATTAATGGAGAGAATTTTTCTTTTGGAGGTGTTAAAATTGACAAGACATCTTTTGCTCCAGTTAACGACGGTCTTGAGATCGGTTTGGACACCAGCTGCTATTTTGACCTTGTCGGACTGATCAGACATAGAGGAATAAATGGTGTGTCGTCAGCGTGGATGCCAAGTTAAAAACTGATGTCATCAGGAAGGTCATTAATGAAAATTAAAAACAATGTTGGACCAAAGATGAAGCCCTGAGAGACAATTGCGTTAGTACGAAAGGATCTAGATGAGTGACCGATCAGGATATTTTTAATTTCACCATTTCATAGGAAAGACTGAATCAGTCCAAAAAAGTGTCCGAAGATACCATTACTTTTCAGTTTATGGAGAAGACCTGTATTTCAGACCCTGCCAAAGGCTTTCGAAATGTTCGATATTACATCCCGGACTTCACCGTTTTTATCTAGAGCATAATTGACTCTTTCCATAATCTCGTCATTACATCAGCAGTTGACCTAGATAAACGAAAGTCGTATTGCTTGTCTGAGAATGATGAACCAATTCAGCAGGAGTTTCCCAAAAAGAAGTAGAATTCTAATAGGTCGATCGGACGGCTTACCAGAATTCTTAAAAACTGGAATAACAGATGATGCAGGAAAGCAGGGCCAGTTCGGAAGCACACTTCTTACTGACTATTACAGGGATACCATCGGGTTCACATATTTTATGAGTATCTAGGTTAGAGATGATAGCAAAAACCATGAAAGGAGTCATATGCATATCACACAACAGAGACTCAATTCTAGGAAGGGAGTTAGGCAGGGATATTCCGGATGAGTCATGAGTAGAGTTTGAGGAGAATTTACGGGAAAAGCATTCAGCTTTATCATCTGAGGATGACAGAAGGGAATTACAGATCCGGCAGTAATCACGAAGCCCAAAGTTGGTAGCGGCTATGCAGTGCCTCATTCTCTCAACAAACAGAGATTTAGCTTCTTCAAGGATTAGCTTGTATTTATTACGAGCAGTAACGAATAGGCACCTGTTCTGACGAGAGCTGCCACACTGGTATAGCCGAACATGGTGGTTCCTGTGTGTTATAGCTGGCGAACATGATAGTGTGAACCATGGAGAAGATTGAGGTTTCACCTGGCATTTCCGAGAAAGGATGAAAGCGTCCATACCGGCTTTGACCCGAGAAGAAACCTCAGTGACGAAATTTTCAATTTGCAGATTAAAGATATCAGTCAAAGGGCCACTACAAAGAAAATCACGAAGTGAGTTCCAGTCACCATGCTGGTAACGGAAATAGGTCTTATGGACAGGAGTTCCTGTTTAATAGATGATTGGAACGAAATACGAATAGCTACCATAATGTGGTGAGAGTTACCAAAAGTGCAGTATTGTGAAGCTCGGTAAGAGTGAAGACAGGATGTAAGAAATAAATCAAGTAGAGAAGCCTCTTGCTCTGTTTTGCTCGAGAAACGAGTAGGGAAGTTCACAATTTGAGTAAAAGATTGGGCAATCGAAAAACTTAATGTCTGAAAAATTTAATGTCTGAATAATGTCTGAAAAAATGCAATGTCTGAATAGCAGCAACATCAATGACTTTAAAATGTTTCAGCTACTTATTAAACTCACCGAAGACAAAGATGTTCACAGCTAGATGGATATAAAGTGTCTTTCCTATATTGTAAGCTACTATGCCTAATATACTGCAGTTCTGGAAAGAGGGAGAGCGATAAAGGAAAAAGTGATAGCTAATAGAGTTTAGTAACGAAAGTCGGAAACACATGAAAGAGTTGTCGGCAGCCTTGAACAATAATTACCTGGCGATCGGAAGATTATTCCGGATGTATACACCAAAACCATACATGTGAATGCTGGAATCTTTTCGGCAAAGGAGAAGAATTCATTGGTAGCAATGGAAGAATTCAAATTGGTTTCACAAAGGGTAAATTTATCAGGCGACCATTCCAGAAGAAAAGATTCTATGTTGCAAATTCTATGAATACAACGAATATTGAAAAAAGAAATGTTGAGATTGGACAGGTGCTTTTTTTTTTCTTTTCTTTTTTTTGCTGGTTTAGTTGTATTTCTTTTCGTTGTGATTTTCATGAGATTTGTTTTGAGAAGAGAGAAAAAACACCATAATTGTAACTATCTGTCGTGAATATTAGTACAAACCAGCCAGCGCAAGGCCGAGAACAGCATAATATGGCTTCAGGAATGCCCATCGAAAATACATTAATGTTTTGCTTCTATATGTTCGTAAAACCTACATTTAACACTTGATTTCCGATTTTCAAGGCGATCGCTACACTCCCGACTAGTAATGGCGATAGTAAAAATTACACAACTATCTATAACAGCGAATAGAGCTTAACTATTGTATATAATCATTGACAGAATTACATTATAAATTGGTACCAAAATATGAAGGGGTGTCAAAAGTATTTTCGTTTCTTATAGACTTTTACTGCAAAGCTTGGATTGCTATGACTAAAATTGAAATGTGGTTTGATAGAAATATATTGAGAATACTATGGACTGAACATGTGAGTAATAAGAACTTTAAAGGAAAAAATATGCTTATACTTAGAATCAGTAAAGGACAGTTGGATTGAACATATAATGAGAAAAGAGGGTTTGGAAAAGTTAACACTCAAATGACACATTGACGGCAAGAGGATACATCTAGTAACCTACCGAACAAATTTATGCAGATGGATGACAGAACAGGTAGTAGGAGTGATGGTGAAAAGAAAAAAAACTTACTTAGAGCTCCAAATGATAATAAACTGTGGACAGCCATGATCACATACATCCTGAACGGACGCGACTCATAGAAAGAAGCTTATTTCGTGTACATATCTAATGACAATAATTATACAAGTTTCCGTGTCTGTCAAATCCATGCTGCAAACGCCTGCTCAGGAACATTCGCGTTTCTTCAACCCCCGAAAATCCAACGTACTGTGTTAATAATCTGGCGTGATCAACAGTTTCAACAAGACCAGTAAACTCAAACCTTTGGTTACGATGACTTGTGTGACTTCGTGTTAGAAAAGTCATCGACACATCCAAGCATTTTCGTAATCCAATTTTACTCACAAGAATCAACCTGTTGTATTACTATTAATACAATTTTGAGGAGCGTGGAACCACCTCTTAATTACTTTTATTCCCAAGGTCACTATGATTCGGGGTGTTAGAATCCCAGTCATGGGCAAACAGTGAACCCTAATTAGAATAACCAACAATAACATTTTATAACAAAATTAATATTACTAATGTAAGTACCTCCGCTCATTCGCTGAAAAAACAGCATATCTTGATGTTAAAAAGCCCCAAACTTAATAAAAACAAAGTTTTATCGTCAAAATGTTTAAGTTATTATTAAGAGGAAAGATCAAGCTATTCTGAATTATTTTCTTAAATTTTTTGATACTTTCTAAAACGATCGAAATTTAGATTTTTTTTTTTTGTCAGGGAGTGGCCAGATTTTTACAAGAGTGTACTATGGTAAACGTAATATTACGCAACTCATTTTTGCCGGTGAAAAACACATTAATTTGGAAATTCTTGCAAAAATCAAAAATAGTCGGATTTTGATGAAACTTTCAGGACATATTCATAAATGACTAGAACTATTTTTGAAATTATTATTTTTATAAAATCCTGGTAAAAAATATGTTTTACATGTTACCCTGCCTCCAATTAATTTCCTGAAATTTCTAGGAATTGACGACCGTCACGAAACTTTGTTTTATTAGTTAAAAGCAGGACTCTTTAGGAACGGTAAATCACCTATTTACTTTTTCAAACAGTTGCTCCTTTTAAAAAATCTGCTCCGAATAGTGAAAAAAAAAAAAAAAAAAAGATGCAATAAAACTATACTATTTTTATTTAGATAAACTTTTAATTGCTTTTATGATCAATATATATTAAGGATATCAAAGTCTGATGGGAAACAATCGATGAATAATGAATTTTTTCAAGAATTCTTTTCATTTTTATCTTTTAAGTATAATAATTTATAACGTTTCAAAAATCTTTTAAAATTTCTTCCAATCACCGTGTCAATTAGGTAGTTAAGTGAAGATTATATTTACTAATCGAAAATTGAAAAGTTTAAACAAAACTTCACGTACCAACATTTTTAAAATGGTTAAAACATTTTTGTGTGCAGATAATTGAGTGTTTTATTTTTTATGGTAGGGCATAAATTATTGTGTTACCTCTGTCATATTAGATAATTCCATTCTCTCAGTTATTATTTTTAAGATTCATTTAAAAGAAAGTTTTCTATTATTTTAACTTTTATTTTTCAGAAATCATCTTTAAACGTAAGGCTATAAAGCTAAACTAACTAAAATTCTATAAAATATTATATTATTGCTGAAAATATTATGTTAAATGTTTAATTTTATTATGTAATATAAAACCAAAAACAAAACGTTCACTAGGGTTACACAAATTTATGTAAATTCTGGTTAAACATAGTTTTTTTTGACAGATCTAGCTATCACTCATCGATCTACACCTCAGATTACAAGACCACCATGATTAAGAAACGCTTTTATACTACATTTTAGAAAGTAAGCAAGTAATATTTGCTTCAAATCAGGTTAATGTAACTTACTAATTTTACTAAAATACCTTGTCAGAGATGTATATTATATTTTTGCGAGATTTTTAAAACCGAGAATTAACTTTTGTTTACAAATGTGTCGATCGCTCAAAAATGGCAGAGAAATTGAAAAAACAAAATATTTAAGATTTTAGATTCTAATCAATATAATTTCTGTTTGAAATACACCAATGTTATTTGCTTAGTGGAAATAGTAAATTTAATCGTTTAGCTTTCGATTAAAACTAAATTGAAAGCTTCAAGAAAGGTTCTTATCTATTAAAATTAATTTAAATTTAGGTATTAAAAATGAGTGACTGTAAAGCAACAGAAATAAGATGAAAAAAATACAAGTGAAAAATAAATAATAATTACCAATGTTTCATCAAAGAAATTCAGGAAACTTAAAATTATTATGTCTATTATTATTAAATCTAAAGCAATAGAAATAAGATGAAAGAAATATGAGTCAAAAATGAATAATAATTGCCAGTGCTTCATCAAAGAAATTCGGACAATTACTTCTATTGATGTTAGGATTAAATCGACAGAAATCAAACGGTAAATGACAACTCCTCATTATTAGTAATTATTTATTTAACTCAATATATTTTTCTAATTTTGTATCTTGTTCATTTTTAGCCGATTTCGTTTTACTTTTTAACCGGTTTTCTCAGTCGACAGGAAGTTAATCAATGAGTGTCAATTGTACGGAAAGATTTCTTGGTTGATTACAACTTTATATAGGTGGACGCGATCAGCGAAAATAAAAGGACAAAACCTTATCAAGAAAAAGAATCAGTCGTGACTCATAAACCCATATTTTATGATAATTGTCATGAATACAACAGCATGATAAATGGAAGTGTTTGACGGCAAAGAAAAGGTTAGCTGACAGACTATATAGTCTTATCAATGAATGAATTAACAAAAAAGATACGCAGTCTTGGCAATAGATTGACTGAAAAAGAGATTGTAAAACAAAAAAAGTTTCCTAGTATGCATTCAAATATAGGTGTTCCTTTAAGATGGATCAAAGTTAGCAGTAAATAAAACAGTATTATTTGTAAAATTTTATTGATTTCATTGTTGGATCATGTTATTTGAGTCATGCCAATTATGAGTAAAATATAATATCGCCCAAATGTCAGCCAAGGCTTCGGCGGTACACTTCCACTCGATGGTCAAAATCTTTGATAATGTCTCTGCATAGTTTCTCCTCGATCTCCCCAATATGCCTTATTATCTCATCCTTCAGCTGTTGAATTGTTGTTGGTTTGTTGGCATAGAACTTACTTTTGAAATGACCTGAAAGGAAGTAATCTAAAGGCGCCAATTCCTTTAAAAACAACAATCTTTTAAAATAAAACGTTTATTACCATCATTGTTAACTACCTGATGAGTCATTGTTCCATCAAAGTCAAAACAAAATGTACAATTTTGTAGTAGTTTGTAGTTTGCACATGTTGTAACGTAATAATGTATAACATATGTGTGCGTGTGCGTGTGTTTGTATTACGCACTCATATTAATTTTATCACAGAATTAATAGTCCCTTTTTTTCTAATTTCTAATTTCTTATTTCCAATTTCTTTTTTTTTTTTTTTCTTATTTTTAATTTCCTTTTTTGGTAATATCAAGCCTAACAAGGCGGTAATGCCACTAGTACTAGTGGGGCAGGTACAGGGAGTGTAAGTGAAAGAGAAGACTGAGTATAGGGAGGATTGAGAAAAGGTAAAAAAATAAACAGGATTTCAAGAAGACCGAAGATGAGAACTGACATTGCATTAAAATTTTTTATGCTTGTAGTTATCAGGGAAAGAAGGAAACGGAAGAGAGTTTCTCAGGTGTGTGGAAAGTGCGAGAAAATAAACTGTTAGAGTATAAGTGGATATCGCATTTCGCTATTTCAACTGTAAAAGGGTGAAACCGAGTTGCTAATCTAGTAACATGCTTAAATTCATGTATTCGGGACTCCAGGAAAAAAAGGTTCGTCAGATTAGTGGCTATGAAAATATTCATAGAAAAAACAAAGTGAAGCCATATCACGTCAGTAAGAAAGTTACTGAAGTCGACATGTCTGGTCATGATCGATTACATTACAGATTCATCTATAAATTTTGTCAAGATGTAGAGTAAGAGCACCAGACCAAATATGGTAATAATAAATTCATTAGCAGTGCACTTACTTCATATTAAATTTTACATGTTTCGCTTTAATTACATAGACACGTAATTAAAGCAAAACATATTGAATATGTAAACGTTTTTCTATTTGTTGCTTATTTAATCATTCTATCGGATTAAATTCATATTTTATTCACACACGCACGCACACAAAAAAATCCAGATGAAGAGAACCAACAGTCTTACAATTCCGACTTCTCTGGCATTTCCTTTTTTGTTGTTGTTGTTGTTTTTATAAAAAGTGCTCAATACAATAAATATTGTAGAGCATAATATAATTATATAATTAAATTTGCTTTTTAATTAAAAGTACATTGCGACACGGAAATTTTTGTGTTTCGCGATTTCTACCTTGTCATCAGGCAATGTTAGATCATTATTGTGAAAATGATTTTCATTTGAATATAAGAAACAATTCCTTTTTTATTTATAGATATAGGAAAACAGAAAAATTATGTGTGTTTAATTTTACTAATCAGAATAGCGATTCACTTTAAATTTGAAAAAAAAGTTTATATTTTTGGGTAATACATGATTTCTTATTTCAATCTTAACAGTCAAAGTGTCGACTTAATTTTTAAAACCCCTCTCTAGACCCTATTTCTGTTTATGTATCAATTATTGTTACAATTTTATTTCCTTTCAGCTTTCTCTATATCCCAAAAACATATTTTTGATCTAACTTAAAGGGGCCTTTGAGTATAATATACTATTTTTATTTCGATTCAGAATGCAATTTATTCTAATTTTTCAAAATTTTTAATTTATAAATAACATTTTTAACAACCATTTATTTATTAAACAATTTTTAAAATACATTTTATTCTTTTTATATAAAATATATTATATTTTTATTATATTCTAATACAATTCTTAATACCATAATACGATCTTTTAAATAACTATTTAATTATTAAAAACTTAAATATTAATTTAATTATTTTAATATTTATTTAATTATTATTTTTCTAAAACAAATTATTAGATATATGCAAGGTAATAAACATGTTTTTTTGATATTTTATCCATATTCTAAGGTGAATATTTTATTAACTTTATTTAATAGATTTTTATTCTTAAGAAATTTAATAACATATAGTTTTTCATATAGACACAAAAAACATGAGTCGTTTAAAGACTTACATATTCTAACTCTTTTAAAAATTTTCTATTTTAATGTGGGTGTTTTATTTGTTTTCTTTAGATAAATATTTTGATAAGGATGTTCTATTTCTGTACTTATTATTATTAAATGAAGACGTGTGTTAATTAAATCGTTTTTTCAGAGAGTTACTTAGTACTACCCACATAAATCTTTACATTACTAGGGGTTTTCACAGAAGAAATTTTACATTGATAGACAACTGATTCTGTAAGGTACTGTTTTTCAAAGGACAATCTACAGGGTTTCTACAATTACATTTATTATTGTCCAAATTGTTAATTTCAGTTATTAGATTATGTTTATTTTCAATTATGTTTAAATTTTTATTTAAAATATTCTTATGATTTTTTATAATTTTTTCCAGATTATTCAAACAACTATAAATTAATTTAAGAGTATTTTTTATTGAAGATCTTACTTAATGGATTATTCTTCGAAAAGTGTTTCTTAAATAAAGCGAGGAATTTTTTTCACAATTTACTACTAATCATTTGGTTGAAAGTAGGTGTATACTAAATAATAATACTGTTCTTATTTTTCTTCGGGGGTTGATTTTCTCTTTTACATATTTAATATTTGGACTTTTATATCCACTATTTTAAAGGCAGTATTATAAAAATTACTTTGCTTATTAAACATATCTTCATTTGCTGAACTTGTACTAATTCTATATTCTATGGATGAGGGTACATATTTAATAAGGGATGGAGTATGGTTAGATTTTGGGTGGATATATAAAGGATTTGTATTTGTTTTTTTATATGGTTGGTATATATATTTTTCTAAATCTAAAGTTACATCGAGAAAATCTATTTTTTTATATTTGCATTAATAGTTACTTTTAAATTATATATATGTGTGTGTGTGTGTGTGTGTGTGTGTGTGTGTGTGTGTGTGTGTGTAAGTGAAAAGTGAATGACATCCCGTAAAGACGGAGAAGATAATCCAGAGAGATTTTATCTAATTAATATAAATTATCAATTAGATATAAATAGAGAGCTCAATGGATATTCAGTGCAAATACAGTAAGAAAACGCAATACATAATTAAACGGTGATGAATACAGAATTTATCTGAGCAATGTTAAGAAAAATGTCAGAATGAGGCAATTGTAAAAACATTTCTTTACATTGCTGAAATAAATTCTGGATTTATAACGGCTTAATTATGCGTTGAGTTCTCTCTCTCTCTCTCTCTCTCTCTCTCTATATATATATATATATATATATATATATATATATAGTTAGCTATTAAAATGGTTATTTTTAAAAATTAACTTTAAGCAATAAATTAAAATAAATTCTATTAATAAATAAAAAATCCATTCTTATATATATATATATATATATATATATATATATATATATATATATATTATCTAAAAAATTCCAAATTCTACATTCATTGAATAGCTATTTCAGCGACGATAAAAAAAACTCTTCTTCAGCGACGATAAAAAACTCTTCTTCAGCAACGATAAAAAACAAAAAATTATTAATTCGAATATGGTACAAAAATTCACATGCCGGAAGGAGCCCCAAAACCATATCCAAAAAGTATTTAAAATTTGTCGTTCAGACATAAAATACAAAGGGGCAGAGACAGAGATTCATGACTTGAATTGCGTCTGTTATAAAAAATAAAAAATAAACATTTAACCGTGTCAAAAGAATAGAAGTGGTGGGGGGAAAGAAAAAAATGGGCAAATGGGTGGATAGGGCGAAAAAAAATTCAGTAACCAAGGTGACAAGGCTTCAGATGGTGAAAAGAAAGGAAAAGTTATAAAT